>RJWH01000031.1:1827767-1875014 GCA_004363575.1 Solenodon paradoxus
TGTGTGTGTGTGTAGAGAGAGAGAGAGAGATCACCTTGGTTTCTCCATGAAACCAGTATTAGCCCTGAATCAGAATTGCAAAAAGGTTTAACCATGTCCTGTGATGTTTAATAACTAGAGAAAGCAGAAATAGACATGGAGAGCCTCTAACATGATTCGGATCTGACTCCACTGAAATGAGATCATCAAGGAGAGGTCATGGAAAGCATTAGCCTTCAGTATGTCTCTGAGAAAGTTTGGCCAAACTAATGGGGAGGTGCAAAACAAAGTATATCAATTATAGGAGTCTTACATTGGAAATTCAGGCCTCAGCTCTAGTACCTTTACCACTACCAGTCATGGGCCTAGAGCAGCCCAGGGTTGCATGACCTTGGCTCAAATGCGGCAATGAAACCCGAAGGCTGAGCAACTGAGCTGTCAGCTAATTCTGCCCTGCACAGCATTTTCTCTCTTAAAGGGAAAGCTGAGCTATGTACTCTCAAGTCTCTGCCACAACGTATTTCAGAAATTCTTCATCTGTTAATGATATTTTCAAGCAGAGCTGATGTTTTCCTTTGCTTGTTTTTCAATAATTTGTAACTTCCTTCTATTATTCTTTTAGGAAAAAAAGGTAAATACTAACATGTATCAATCTGGATTAAATATAAAACTATTTGAAGAGGTGATATTTAAGTTGTGTTAAGGAAGTATTAATTTCCATGAAGCATATTATATATGACCAGCTCTTTGGAATTCTAGTTAATTAATATCAGATGTTTCGCTCTCCTTAAGATTTGTTTTTATGTGTGGACTCTATTAGTGGTTTTGAAAATGGAGAAAACATGTTCTTATGTCTCTTTGACAAGAGAAAGCTGAAACATTAAAAGTCAATAGTGTAGTACTGATTTTTTGAAGGAGATGTTAATTCAAATGAACACTCATGAAAGTCATAGTTCTATCTCCTCTGTTCTAATTGGAACACAGAACAAACATTTTTCCTGTATTTTCCCTTACAGATTATTCACAGAATAGAAAATTACCTTCTTTGAACGAGTAGGTGTACATTGTTAAAGCATGATAAGAATATTTAAATAGTCTTTAAATTAAAGTGTAGAAACATTTACTATCTACTTATTTTTCAGATAAATTTGGATTCCTTTTTCTACATTTTTATTTTTCACTTATGGCAATTTTCTTAGCTGCTAGCTTAAAGCAAAAGAAAGTGTGTCTATGCTTTTTTTATTTTTATTTTTTGCATCACTGAAATTTGACTGCTGCGATTGCATGTTGCCCTTTCTCCTCTCCCTATTCTGCTTAGAGTGTGAATTGCTTGACCTAGATATGAAACTTACATTTGCACTTCCAAAATTATAGTTCCCTGTTCAAATTAGTATGAAGCCTGCCCAGCTTCATTTTCCTCTGAGTATGTACAACAACTCAGCATAAAAATACTCAAAAAAAAAAAGGTGAAGTTACATTCAACTACTTCAATTTCATGTACTTAATACATTTCCAGATCAACGCACTTAAAAGATCACTATGTAACTGCTTCAGCAACTGGATGGTAAAATAATTATTTAATTATATTGAAAATATGTACTGAATATTTATGATTGAATTATATGTTGATACCCAATATCTCTATATACAAAGAAATTCTATGTTGCTGAGTGAAAGAAAGCAAAAGAAAATTCAGTTTTATTTGACCGTATTGGTCTGGAGTCTCAGGACACGGGTCTAGACGTATTTTGCCACTCAATAACCATGACCTGAGGATGTATACTCAAAATTTCTGTCTCTTTCTTCTGTAAAATAGAAGAGAAAGCAAAAAATTAATATTGTCAGGATTCACTCTATTCCGTGGCTTTTCTAAGTTCCTCTGAAATGTACAGTATATTATTTTTCATTTCAGATGATTAAGCTTATGCAAATTTAAAATTTAAAGATAAAACATGTACTCGTGTTATTTATTTATTCATTATCAAACTTTATTTTTGTTGTTTATGCTATTTAACAATCTAAAACCAAACTTTAAATCTATTTCTCTTAAGGTAATTAAAACGGGAGAAATAAATAGTCAAGTTTATATTTGACACCAAAGCACTGTGAGAAGCTTAAATGATTTTTTTTCTCTCACTCATGTGGAAAAGGCAGAGTGCACCTTCTATTTAACTTGTTATATGCGAGTGCCTTCTCTTCCATTAATCTGTCATTTGAAGCACCATAAATAAATGACTCGCTATCAGGGTTTCATCAGTGTTAACCAGGCTTCTGTCATTCTGTTTCTGCTTCAAAATATGTAAGATTCATCTTTGGAATCATTTTGATAGTAGAAAAACGAACAAAGCAAATCCCTGGTCATGGACAATGTAGCTGCATGACATTCATAAATTTAAAAACTTTAATCCCACAGAATATTATCAATCCTGAAAATATTCACACACAAAACATAGCTTAAAATTGCAGGAAGCCAAATGTATCAGAATTGAAAAATAACAAATCTACAATCATAGTTTGATACTTGTATAGTCTTTAAAAGAGCTGATAGAAAAAGCAAACAACTAACCAACAGGCATGTAGAGAATCTTAAAAACACAAAGTGTCTGATAAAGTACTAACATTCATAAATCAATATGGAAATGCACAATAAAGTTATTCATAGCACTACTGCAGAGGGTCCTGCAGTGCTCTGTTCAGACACCCTAAAACTTGACAAACCCGTCTCTCTGCCTCTTGAGACAGCTGGAAACCAATGACTGATGGAAAGACTGCCCCCTTTCCTGGGTTTGGGTCAATCCTGAAGGGCCCTCCACACTTCACAGCTTTACAGAGGATTACTATATGTAACAGCCTCTCCTGCTCCATATGGCATGCCTAACTTTCTTTTAGGGCTATCTCTGGAGAGTGCAGTTCAATAAAACTCTTGATGTGATATACTTTACAATAGAGTTTATTTTCAGGAAACTAATTTAAAAATAATTGGTACTAGATTTGGGGTGATGTTAGGAAGCACACTTTACAATGGAATTTTGGGAGGAAATAAGTTACAGGGTGCCTGGCTACCATTAATCTCTGGTGGAAACAGGAATAGATATACAGGGAAGATCCCGGCAAGCTCTAGTAGAGTAATTACTAAAATATTCATCAGAGGAAGAAAAAAACAGATTGGTAATATATCTTTGAGACTGGCTAGATATGGAAGAATAGTAATTATAATGACTATGTAATTTGATGCCTATTTGTGGACACAGTGGATACATTGAAATGAGAGAATGTTAGGTTCAAGATGATTAATCATCAATTTAAGGAAAAAAAGTTTGAAAGCCAGAATGCATTCCTGGCAGATTTTCAGGAAACTCTAAATTTCTTTAGTTAGAAAACAGTCAGAATGGAATTTTCATCTCAGGTAATGAGTGAGCCAGAGAAATAGCTCAGGTCTAGAATCTGATCAAGGGGTTATATTTTTAAAATCAGTATCCTAAGAATCCTCTGTGATTGTTAATTGCATATATTAGGCAACACCCTTTGTGATAACTCATTTATCCTATCTCTGAGAAGACCATATTTTATTGATGATCTCCATATATTTCTATCTGCTGAGACTGACAGCTACTTAGATTTGGCCATTTATTATAATGGTTTTGCTCACCTCATTTCTGAGAGCTAAGTCTCAACACCTAGACTCATTATCCATCTCAGATTCTATTAATCCGTATATATACATAAACTCAAAGTCTGTAATAGCATCTCCCAACAGCACTGGAATATGGAGAACACATAACTTCTTTTCTTACAAAGTTAACACCTTCACTTTGGTGAATTTCTTTTTGCTTTGATGAATGGAATGTCCTCTTGGCCAACTAAAGGAAACAGTAGGCTCCTTGGTTTTCTGGCATTTGGGTGAATATCTATGTTAGCACTTTTTGTGTGTGTATAGCTCTCCTTGACCTTGCATTGGACAATCTAGCATTTGTATCTCATTTAGTATGGGCTCTTTTTCTCCAAGTTTCTGGTAACTATCTCAGCAATATATTCACTGTCTCCCAAGGCCTTTTCCAGAGTGTTCAAACTTATATTGCCAAAAGCGCTCCAACATTATTGAAATCTCCCTTATCCCAATTTATAATCTTTATTCCTAGATTCAACATCCTCAAGCACAGCTTCTTCCTTGTTCTCTCTGAAGGTATTCGTACATAGATTTTGCAGCTCATTGGGAATATAATATCTTTCCACACCTGTAAAATTTGATCCTTACCTGGCTACCGATAGGAGAGATGGAGAAAAGACTGTCTCATGAGATACCTGACTTAAATGAATAAGAGAAAAGCATTTCAATCTGAGAAGATATCATGTCTATCAATACAAAGTAGACTCTGTCAGGACCAGTATACACAGATTTTGTTACTGCAATTCAAGTCTGACAATCCAGTGTATCTTTACTTGCTGCCAGATTTTGCTAAGGATACCTAGAAGGACTTGAAATTTCACTTTTTCCATCACTCATAAATTTGTCTTAAATCTGAGCTGCGATCCAATAGGGTGAAAGTATAAATGAGATTAGCTACCCTTCTTCTGGGGATCATCGGGCAATTATGCTTCCCATTTGCTATACACTGAATGCTTGCATATTCCAACAGTACATGTTGAAATCCTAGTTTTTAGGAGTGATAAAGATATGAGAGGAAAGTTCTCATAAATGGAATTATTGTCCTTATGAAAATGGTCTTAGAAAATACACTTGACCCTCCACCTTGTGAAATCAAAGCAATTCAGTGAGGAAGTGGACTCTCATAAGACTCAAATCGTCTGTATCTTGACCTTAGATTTCCCAAAATCTAGAATCATGAAAAATAAATTTGTTTTTCAAAAGCCATCAATTTATGTTATTTTTGTTATGGAGGCTGAGACAGACTAAAACACACTTCTGAACCTCTGGAAAATGTAATTCTAGATACCCTGCTTCCCAAAGGGTGAATATTCTCACTGGGAAATACCTAAAGACTACTACTTAACTATAACATATGGTTGTTTCCTGGTCATTTCAGCCTCTTTCTATCAAGAAACTATCAGGTAAGAAATGGAACAATCAGAAAGGAGGAGCAAAGGCTGGGGGAAAAGCAAGGATGCTGTTACGCTATGGACTATTCATGAGATTCATCAGGGTATACTTGGAGCTCACACACACAATTTTTACTATAAATTCACATACAAGTACAATACTCACAGAATAAGACATGTGAGCTTGACTTCTCCCACCAGATACTTCACCTAGACAAATATAAATTCTGTTTGTCTTAGTGTGCTTATTATATAAGTCATTCTGTAGACACACTGGGTGTGTGTGTGTGTGTGTGTGTGTGTGTGTGTGCTTAATTTAATCTGAAAGCTTTTTCATTAGTGTGCTTTAACCACACACACACAAATTGGGTTAGTATTATTTAGAATTTTAATTTTCAATTTTTATGGCCGTATCTCCCCACATTTTTTTGTAGTTAATTTTTGCATTATTAATTATTTGATTACTCTTACTTGGCACACCTCTTGTATCATCCATATAGATTATTTTTTTCTTAAGAATATTTTCAAGGTATATTTTCATGGTTCAATCATTCTTAGGCATTATATGTTTGAAAATAAACTTCATTCAAGTGACAATTTAGTTCTGTATAAAATTATATAACTTCTATAGGAAAAAAAATTAACCTCAACTCCTTTCGCATTGTATGTTCAGTGAGAAATTTGAAAGTGAATCTGCTTTATCTGCCGTTGGTGAACAATTTTTTTCTCTCTGAGAAGCTCATGGAATTTTGTATCTGTTTTTGGCATTTTATTAATTGTAGAATTTTTACTTGCATTTGAACTACTTTTTTATTATGACTCTAAAGTGTATAGTCTTCTCTGTAAACCTAGTGAATTAATGATTATACCTATTTATTTACAAAAAAATTAGGTTTGTTTAAAATACCTTTAACTACACTTACCAGTGAATGTAGACATTAGATTAAGTAAACTCTGTAGTCATTCTATGCACTCAGTGATTTGACCTATGATTTCAGGATTATAAAAACCCCAGCAGAGCTTTAATGAAGATGCTACTTTCTATATCAGCATGAGTACACACTGTTGACTCCTGAGAACCTTCCCTTCTACCTATTTGAACAACCTAAACCTGTAACAGCACAAATTTTGCATAAGTAACTGTGGAGGCTCTCACAGTCCCTTTCTATAGAAGGAAGAATTATTGCATCATGAAAGTGTAAGGCAAGACACTATGATAACTTGTAATAGAGCATGTACTTACGTAGGAAATTATTTGCAATATCTCTGTACTGACGTTTGACTCTACCTTACTAATTAGCTTCCACTGATGACTCCTACCAATAGCCCTGTGATCCTTATGTTTAGAGGTCATACTGGCCAAAACAACAAAAGTAAAAATGATATTAAAATCCCTATCCAATAGAAATACAGGTGTTTCCACCACATGTATCTTCTGGACCCCAACCGAAGACCAAATAAGCCTTCATCCATTCTTTTTTTACAATAAATAAGGAATTAGAAATTAGATCAGATGCTAAATACAATGGCTATTTTATCAAGATTCTAGCTTCAGTGTATTACAAAAAAAAAAATCGGCAACTCAAAAACTGCAAGGAATAGCTGACAATAGTTATTGGTTAGATTGTTTTTCTATCAATATCTACATTCATTCTAAAACTTCAAAGATCTAAATGTATACACCATATCTGACACATGGAAATTGCTCAATAAATCCCTTAGCAGTATTGCTCAGTTAAGAATTTGTATGAATGATCACTTTTACCTTTACTTTATTAAATAAATAGAAGCAATGCTACATATTTGAAATGCAAATGTAATCCAATTAAAGTCATTCATGTTGATCTTTAATCTCCATTAAATCTATTTAATATGTGGTTTGGAGCATTTCTCAATCTTTTTAGATATCATTTAGTGCACTTGTGAAATAACAGAGATACTATTTAAAATCACTTTCAGTATTTAAGAAGATATTGAAATTTGGAATAAGCTCTAGTCATGGGATTATTATGGGACTAAGTAGAAAGACCTTTTTCTGAAACTCTAAATTTGTATATACTTAGGAAGAAACTATTCTTCTCTTTCTTAAGATATGCAGAATATGCTTTCTTGGCTGCTTGATATACACATTGTGAATCTTCTCCCTAACAATACCCAAAGAATAGCTTTAATTGGAATATTACAACAGCACAATTATAAATTGCAAAACAAAACATTGACAGCTATTTACAGTTTACTTAAGAACCGTTGCTGCAGTAAATTACCTGCTGCTTTCAAACACTAATTACTTCATTTTACTAGGACCAAGTGAATGAGTTGAAGGTGAAATTTTGATCTGAGTCCGTAGTAGACAGACTTACTTTCATTTAAAAACAAAACAAAACAAAACAAAACAAAAAACCTGTAATTTATTTTTTCAGAATTTATCAAGTACTCTTCTATGTTCTATACATGGGACTAGCTTACAGAGATGAGTAAGTCACAAATTTCTCTCTCAAAGATTCCAGGTTTTAGATGGAAATCTGAGTGATTACAATATGCTAAGTATGAGAAGAGCTATGAAAATAGAGAAAATGGATAATATTCTCAAGAAAGCCTTTGGAAATATTATAATATGGGGTTAGCTTTGATTATCACAGAAATTCTAAAAGAATTTGAATTTTTCAGAATTCTATAGAATCCTATAGATTAGACATTTTAACTATTTTAATAAATTTTCAATTTGAATAATTGATAAATAATAATTTTATGTTTACAAATAAGCTGTAAAAATAATAGTTTTCTTATAATCCATAACCAAATTCCCCTAATGTTTCTACTTTGCATTAAAAGGATATTTGTCAAAGTTAAGACTAAAATTACATTCCTATTAGCTAAACCCTAGATTTCATTCAAAATTTGATCATTTAAACTATAGGATTCATAATACCTTCCAGAATTCAATATTCAATACTCTGATGTGGATTTATTTAAAAAAAAAAAAAAAAAAACTGTTTTAGATATTTGAATTCAGTTACAACAGAAAAATCACTAAGAAAAAAGTTTTAAACAAATTGCATATATTTGTTGAAAATTCACTTAGTTATTTAATTTTTTAAACTTGTAGAATAGGTTTAGAATTATGGAATATGTATCTTATATGCTAAGGCAAGAAGTTGGAAAATAAATGCATCTCTTAATTCTATATTTTTGCACTGTATATTTATTACCTTAGAAGTCTTTATTGCTATTTTATCTTAATCGTGCAGTTTATAATCTCGGAAAATACTTTGATTCATTTGGAGTGGAGCAAATGCATAGTCGGTATGTTGCAAATTAGCCAATGAGATCAGAGAGACATTAAAGAGAATTAGAAGGAGTTTATTTGCCGGCGACGATATGGAGTGAAACAGACTCAAATTGTATGACCCTGAACCCAAATAAAGCAGGGTATTTATAACTTAGGTGTTTTTTTTTTTTTGTTTTTTTTTTTCTTTCTCTGGGTGTCCCGTGGTATATACATAAGAAGTTTACAAAAGTAGAGATCACATTTTAAAGTAGAGGTCGGTTTGCATAGGTAGAGGTCACACCCTAAACTTCTTAAGCTATTTTGTTTGACATTTAACTTCTTCCTAGATCTCAGCAGATTCACAGAAACCTCTATAGCCAAAGTCTTCCTGGGTGAGTCTAAGGTTTCTATTTTACTGCCAGAGGATTATCCAGAATGTGGGGAACCCAGAACTTTGTGGTTTACAGAGTAACCCAGCAAAAATGAGGTTTCTCTAGTTCCTTGTTTCAAGTATTCAAAAAGAGGACTGAAATAAAAATGTAACTTTAAGGAGAATAGCTTTGTCTGTGTATTAGCTAGAAAAGAATCACAGTAACAAAGAGACGTGTAGAATCTAGTTTCCCAGTCAAACAAACTCCATCTTCTCTCTTAAGTAGCCACTTTGAGACGCTGGGTAAAAAAAAGCGACCCAGGCACTTCCTGGTAGAGCAGTGGTTTGTAATGAAGTTACAGACCTCTGGCCATAATGAAGGCCACATACATCCCAAGGACCTGTTCTCACATCTTGGACTAGGGAGAATCACCAAGTTGCGGTTCTCTAAATAACTAAATAAAAACTAAATGAAACTAAATAAAAACAAAGTTCTTCCTCTGCCTTCCTGCCTGCCTAGTTGCCTTTATTTCTACTTGAACTTTACTTAAAAAAAAAAAAAAAAAAAAGAAAAGAAAAGAAAAAGAAAAGTAGCAGTCCGATTCAACTGTCTAATGCCCTACTAAAGGACACCCAGTCACTGATTTGTCCTTACGGATGACTGCATAAAAACAACAACGTCCTGTTCTGTTGTCTCTTTATTGACGATTAAGGATGACACAGGAAGGTTCTCTCTGCTGGTTGTTACAAAAAGACTCAACATTCCAACAACCTATTTGAAGTCTCCTTTCAACAAATCCAAAATTTCTGAATAAAGGATCAAATATAAATTAGACCACTCCCTTATTCCTCTATACTCAGAATTTGATGGGAAAACCTTCAGATTGCCCCTTGATTGTGGATTCAAAGCATGATCCCTATTTCTGAAAAGACATTTTTTTACTATATTACAATCCGAATATTTCTCAGCTGACAGACTAAATAGTAAAAGCACTCACCACTGTAAATATAACATTTTGTATTTATCTGTATCAATGATATCAATTTATTCGTTATAAAAATATCTATTTTTAGCTTTTTTTTCTTTCATGTTGGAGAAATAATCCCTTTAGCACTTCCCAAATAGCTGCTGATCTATATAAATTCCTGTTTTTGATTATTTGGGACTTTGTCATTTTTAACTTTGTATAGACATCAGAAGACAAACATTAAAATAAAGTATTAAAGCACATAAATAGTATAAAACTAACCATGGTGAAATATATTTTCCACTCCACTGATAATCCTGTTACAACGGACCTGGTGAATCTTCTTCAAGGACTTGCCAAATATTGAAGCTCCTTCTACTTTATGAGTTAGTCAACCACTACAAACTCATCCTCAGATTCATTTGCTTCAAGGAAGGAAGAGAAAATTTGGAAAATATATAGTTCTTCAAGGCGTTTGCCTGGATATATATATACAACATGAGCTACATTCTCAAGGTTAGACATTTTTAGAAAGGTCAAACACAAGTAAAAATGACACTATGTGCCAAGAAAAAGAGATTTGTTGAATAGGTGTCAACATTCACTATAGACTGCTAATAATTAGGTTTGTGGTATTGAATGCTTATCCCTAAATCAGAGTTCAGAATAGCAGCAGGACTAAATTGCAGATTCTTAGAATTTTCAGTGTTGCTTTTTGAAACAAAAAATCTTTCTCAGACAGAATTGCCACAGAAACTATACCATATTGGGACCAGAAGTAAAGTGTCTTGCAATGAAAACCAAATATAAGTTAGCACTTGGAGGGTTGGAATTAATTGTCTATTTTATTATTATTTGTATGTAGAATTTTATATAATTACAAACAGAGTAGTTTCACATGTAGTTAATATATTTTTGGAAATAAGAAAGATATTAAGTTTATTTATTATCTTCCATTATTTTTCTCATCTTATTTTATTTACACAGAAAAATGATGTGATCAAATAAATTACTGCTCTATTGAGCTAGTGAAAATGATATACTTTTAGGATCCATTAATAAATAGTAGCAAGCCCATTTTTATTTTTAGGTTAATCTTCTTATTAAATGTTTAGATGTGGAACTGTAACTCTAATTTCCTATGCTTGTGCATTAACTTGCCATTTGTTACATGTGTTTGCATTAGTCATTTGACTCATAATGCATGGTAAAATCAAGAATAACAACACATAAGCCACAAAGTATGATATGAAAGTGTGATGAATCATAATGTTATTTTTCATTTGTCCATCTGGAATGGCAATTGTATTGATTAGTGTTTTCTTTTTAATATGCTGAAATCACAGTACAGTGATATCCTCAGGGTGTGAGGTCACTAGTGAGAAATCACTTTAAAAAATAAATATTTACACAAATTCCCAATTATTTACACATCCCCTAATAACATTTGTGTTCTTAAAAAAATTTGTCAGCATAGTTTATTTTAAAATGTTGAGTTTCCCATAGATAATATCCTAGTTTATTGAGGTAATTAGTAAGCCTTAAAGAAGACTTTTTGTCCTGGAGCATAATGGATCACACATCTAGAAAATACCTTGTAGCTTGTAGTAGTAAAATAAATGGCTAGCTAGTATAACATTAGGGTTAAAACAATGCAATCTATAAATCAGCATTAGCTAAAGCTGTAATAATGATTTTTGCTAATATTAAACTGTTTGGCTTTGTGGAAGAGACAGAATGAGTAAATTAAAATTTCTTCTTTTTTTTTTTTTCCTAGAAATTAGAAAAGTGTTTGGTTGGGAACTTGGTAATACACAATGACTTCATCATTCTGTAGACACCATTGAAGCTTAGAGTAACGCTGGCTATTGATCATAAACAAAAAGAAAAAGATATGATTTTCTCCTCCTACAGGATTTTTCTTGCTGTTTGGAATAAGCATAAGGGAATCTGGAATTGGAGAGATCATCTTGGGCACTGTAAGTGACTTTGAGAATAGAGATTAAATGTGGTAAGGCAAACTGCCTGCCACTTTATGTAATTTATTTAATTCCATTAAAAGCTATTGAAAAAGGGAAGGGACAAGGACAGAAATAGGAGAAAAGAGTCCATATATAAATCAATGATTATACTTTGACCATTGATGATCTTTGAATAAATTACAAAATTTTGAAGAGTTAAGCTAAATATTAACTGAACACTAGGACTCAAACAGATGTGATATTAATTAAAAGGAAATTACTGATGCCTTCCAAGTCATTAACAATAATATATTGACTTATGTCTATGTATATCTGTCATGAGGCTAAGCCTGTAAGTAATATTGCAAAACACTATGCTTTTTGCTTAGTGCATGAGGAGTGAAATGATAATGTCTGCATTTTTTTTGTTGTTTGTTTTAAAGTATCTCAACTCTGTACATTGATAGTTACTAAACATGCTTTAGAGTCCCAGTACATGCATCAGCAGGTAAGTTTTGAAGACATCAAATTAAGAAATAAAAATGGAAGTTGACACACATAGATTTTATTTTGACATTAAATGCTATTTGAAATTCAACATGTTAAATATGGGTTTCCTTTCATTTTTAAATATACACATTTTTCTAATAATTAAACATTGAGATAATACTTTTCTGAGGAAACAAAAGATTAAGCAAAGATAAAAAGTAATCTTTGTTATTAGTCAAAAATACAAAGAAAAAGAAAAATCTAAAAGAATCAGTATAGAATTGTCCACAAAGGAGAAATGAGTGATTTTGGTAGATTTAAGTTTTCCAGTTACAAGTATTATCATTCCATTATGAACCATTATGGTTGATAAGATCTAGAAAAGAAAATACTTAGAAATAGATATTTATACATATACAAAAATAGGGTACATCCCTGACATCACAAAATTGCAAAAGAGCTTGAAAGAAGTAGAAAACATTGTCCAAATATGTATAAAAATCACGAAACAGTTAAGGAAAAATAATGATTAAAGTAAAATGTAAATAATGATTTGAGAAATAATTGTCATCTGTCTACTTTTGTTGGAAAGGTGGTAGAGCTATAAATTTATATAATATTAATATTAATATTCCAAATATAATAGCATAAATTTTGTCCTCATTTTGTCAGCCCTTCAGACCTTGGAAACCTGCTTTTCTGTCTGACATATACCAGATGGTGTCATAAAATCTAAGATTCTGAAATAAAATTTGATGAACAGGGATAGACACAAGAAAATGCCATTATTAAAGAATATTTGTATATTTATGGAAGGCATTAAAAAGTAAAACACAATGAATTGCAATTGTGTATTTTACAATGGAAGAGGAAACGAGATCTAATTAGAGATAATAGAAGACAAACTTTAATATAATTTTCAACTTTTTTCTCAACTAAATCCCTTTATCTTTGTCTATATTTATTGTTTTTTTCACTAAATAAGAGGTTATCCTTCATCCTTTGTAGATGAACAGCACAGAATTTTCAACGGATAATTGCCAATTAACCTCTTTGTGCCTCTCTTTTCTCATGTGAAAAAATAGAAAATCATACAAAACGTCAAAGTTTGCTGTGATGATAAACAATTGAGATGCTATTTAGTAAAGTAACTTAGAAAGTGTTTACCACACAGGAGGGACTGATATTGGATTACTCTGCTTTCCTTTGATGTAAAAAAAAACATCGCTAGCTTGAGTTTATTACACCAAAGTGCCCAGGTCAGGTGTCTTATAATTTGTACTAATATAAAAAATTTAGCTCAATGTTTGCATTTTATACCGAAGAAATGCTTATGAATATAACAAAAGCTCTGAATTCAGACAACAGAAGTTCAAATCTGGACTCAGTCAATGGCTATCATTGTGATGTTAAAAGAACAATTTACTTAGTGTCTCCAACCAACTCATTTTCTATTCTAAAATTGTGAATAAAGAATTCCTAAAAAAGAAGTTAGAGAGTTTCCAACATGTATATATAAAATTAAATAAAATTAATAGTAATAACTATTAGTGTTATCAGCAGTTATTAGTTAATATTAGTTGTAATTATTGCAACATAAGACAATAATATCTATTGAAAGAGGGACAATATAGATTATACTTATGATACTCATTTAAGAACTACCAGATATAGAAAGAAGGGACAATAAATTGATATTAAATTAATTATGATTCTCAGGCTAAAATATATTCTAGAATAACTCCTGCTTCCAAAGAAAGACATTTCTTTAGACTCACAGGACCCTGAGTTCTAGTACTTTAAATTGTTCATCTGTGTCTGTTTCTTCCCTGAGTTAATAAAATTTACCTTATCTCTTTCAGTTTATTTCTCATAATTCTTGTTCTCATTTTTCTCTAATAGCATTTTTTAAAAGAAAGATGCATGCAGGAATGTAGGCAAGTAGAAACAGGCAGACAGGAAGAGAGAAGAGATTATTTTATTTCATTGCTCAGCTTGGTTGTACCCTCCAGAAAAAGGATGTGAACCAGGGATCTTGGGATATATGTGAACTGCACCCAACCACTGCTCCACCAAGGTGTGCCTCTTACAGTATTTTGATAACTGATTGGAGAAATCTCCACACTACGATCTCTAGTAACCCCTTTTATGCTCTTCTACTTACTTTCACAAGTTCATTAGTGTGTGTGGTCATCTTAACCCTTGCATCATTGTGAGGACATTCATTTTATTATTTGCTAGTTTTCCAGTTGTTTGAAATATCGTCATCCTCAAATGATTATGATAATCATATCTTTAAAGAAAAGAAGGGGAAAAGGGAAGGCAAAATAAACATAATTAGCGAAGATTTAAAAATGACACCAGCGTTGACCACATATTATACACAATTAAATGCAGGATGACATTTATTAGATGCAAGATGAAAATTTTTTAAGAATTTTGTTAGATGCCAACAGCAGCGTACTGATACACTCTGAATATATGATAGAGTTGGTCACATGCCCGGGAACAAAACCTTCTCTGGAATAATACAAAAAATATGACCTTGATGTAACCTCAAATAACACAAGAAATAATATCACTCATAAATTTTTACTTATTTTAACCCCACACTATAGTCTTTTTTAAAATTTAGACTGTGTTTTGGGGACATGGGTTATGTTTTCAATTAAAATTCCTAGATTGACTTCACTATGACTGCCTCCAGGTTGTAATGCAAACAATTTAAACATAAGTAGCATACTCTTGAATGAATATGCAAAGATTGCCTCTAAGATTATACACCCCAAAATAGTTCCTACATCAATTATAATAAATCATTTGAATTAATTTGATTGTTGCTAGTGGCTACAGTATTACACACCTTTATTAAATTCAGATCTTTGAAAATTTTCAAGTATAGGCATGATTTAATCATAATATCTTTAGATATGTCACATTGGCAAAAGTCTGTTAGGCCAAAGGTTATTTTGGGTCATGCTGGATTCATCCAGAAGATAAAGGCCTAAACCATGAACTTGGTTGTGAGAAGCCAAAAAAGAAGATGTATTTTATATTAATAGAATTCTGTGATTTATTGAATATTGGAAAAGTAAGATACGTTCATAAAAACATAATTTTTCATACAACTTCAAAGTAATATATGAGAAATTTTTAAATCTTATTTTAAACTAGATACTTATTATGTAACCTTTATGATTATTTCTTAGTTGAAATTGCTATAGTAAAGTATCATATCCTCGGTTATCATTAACCACAGAAATTTATTTTTCATAATTCTGGAAACTACATGGTCAGGTTCTGGTGAGAGCCTTCTTCTGGTTTGTTGACTACATACTTCTTGCTGTGTCCTTGCATGGCAAAAGCAGGGAGAGAAAATGAGCTTCCTTATAAGGATACTCTCCAAAGGGCATTCATGAAGGCTATGCCCTAATGGCCTCACTATCCTAACTTCCTTCCAAGGCCCCACCTGCTAATTCCATCATATGGATTTTAATATATGAATTCTAGGGACACAAAAATTCAGTATATAACAATCTTTTCACAAGAAAAAGTATTCATAAACAGAACTCCAAAAATTTATTGGGAAAGCTGTGAAATTTATTCAATTACATGAATAGAAAGAAAGTTGATGGACTTATGAAACACATGAATTGAGCAGAGTTCTTGATAATGATAGATGCAACACAAAGTTCAGAAAACAAATACTGGAAACTCATTCTTCAGTTAGTCTTGAAATTTTGATGAGGGTTCTTTTGAGAGTTAAATAATTACGTATTGACTAATCAAATAGTCAATGATTTAAAGGACCTTTGAGGATTTATATTATTTATATAATTAAGCATATTTGTGTTCTAAATTGTTTTCATATCGTGTATTTAGAATTAGTCTATGAAATCATTATTTGAAATAGTTTTCTAATTTAAAATTATAATATTATTTTGTCATTGCTTTGATTTTAAAAAGTAGTAATTATTACTATTAAACAGTTGATATTGTCATATTTTAACTATGGCCTGATTTTTATCTTGTAAAATAAATTCCATGTTTTGCAAAGATAGATGAATGAGAGTTGTGTGTGCATGTGTGTGTGTGTAATGATTGTTTCCTTACATTTCAATGCCCTAGTTTATAGTTTTCCTAATCTAGAGGTGCAGAAGTTGTACTTTCAAAATATTCACACCTATATTTTAATTAGGCTTAGTGCAATACTATCAGTGTTGAAGAGGGTTTAATTAACCATATTTTCATAATATCTGTGGTTTTTTTAATATTACTCCTCTGTCCCTTTTGCATGAAGAGAAGCATCCCTAAGCTTTCCGTGCCTCTTCTATGACTTTCAATAGGGAAGAAATTAAATATCTAATGGTTTTTATATGATAACATGAAGAGAGAATAATCAAGACCTTCTGATTCCTTTTGCATTTGTCTTCTGCAAATAATTCTGAATATATGTGCGCTTATGGGGGTAAAATTTTAATTTGAAGACATTCACAGACGCTTCCACATATTTTTACCATGAAGTACTATTTTCATTTCCAACTGTTCTTTCGATATTATCATTTAATTTCATACCCAGATAGTGTAAAAGAGGAAAGCATATTGAATCCTCGACTCCGAACACTGCATTCAGTTCAGAATAGGTAATTTGTTCTTTTCTTATTTTTTTTTCTAGGAATGTGCAACCACTCATTATAGTTATATAAGAAAATAAAAGGAGCAACACTGTATTATAAAAAGTACATATCAAGATTTAAAAATGCATGTCTGTCACGTTATACATTTACCTTTTGGCATAAACTTATTTATATTCTCTATTATGATATTTGATAACTTTATTTGTAAAACGAAGTTAATTCAGCTGATCTTAGGGTTTTTTTTTAGTTAGGAAGCCTTTTGCAAAACTCATTGAGGGTGCACACTGGTTGAACAGTGGTTATGTCAATTGCCTCCAAAGGGTGCAAGCCACGTATCATTGGGACCCTTAGTCTCAAGTCCCGGGTCCCAAGTGGGGGGGTGGGGCAGGGAGGGGCAGAACAGTGTGAACAACCAAATAAAAAATAAAATAAAATGTTTCTTCCTCCTCTTCCTTCCTGCCTGTCTGCCTTCTCACCTTCATTCCTGCCTTCATCTTTCCTTTAAAAATAAACAGACAAATAAATAAGGTAAATCTCAAAGAGTTCCTTTCTTAAAACAAAAATGAAAGAAACCATATCCCCTCCACAGAAATAAAAGTGATACATTGTTAAAAAATGATAATAGACCTGCATATTTATAGACAATACCTTCAAAGTCCTTGAAGTCCAAAATTGCATGGACAAAATCATTTATTTTAAAAGTTCTTCAAACATTTAATCCATGAAACATAACTTCACTTTTTAGAATTGTGATACTCATCTGTGATTTGAAAATTACCAATGTGAGATTGCATTTCTAACAACTAAAAGGAGTTTATTCCAGAGCCAAGTAAATGATCCTGAAAATGGTTTTACACCAATGACTTCTAATTGAAATTTAGGACAGTAACCTTTATTTCACCAGCTGTTCTTATTGGAATAGATAGCCTCATGAAAAAACACTAAGTGTATACTGAGACTTACAAACACATGGTATAGATGGTCAAGCAAGATATAAGACAACACACTTTCTAAATGGAATACAGAACTTTTTCTTCTTAATACATAGTTCAACTTCTTTGAATAAGGAGGAATTATTTATGATACTTATGATATTTTATGTACACAAAGATTTATAAACTAATATTTAGAGACTCATTAACTATGATATTTCAAAGTGGCATGTTGTATTGATTTTCCTATTGATACTATTTATCCACCATGAACCACATGCTGTAATAATCTCAAGTAATAATTTTGTTTAAAAATCTACTTTTGGATATTTTTGCTACTTATTTGTATCTGTTACAAACATAAAAATGCAACTATTCTGGAATAGTTAATGAACTCATTAATATGATTGGGATCTCCATTGTTTTAGCAAGAAAGAATTAGGATCTAAAAGAAAACTATAGAGTAAAAGTATGTGTAAAATATAAAACCTCTAAGAACAAGATTGATAAATCATAGTCAATAACTTTTCCCCCGAAGTTTTGAAGTGATAATGAGCCCTCAACATATCTTATTATGCTTTTTCTAAAACTCATCTTCATTTATTTGCATGTCACACTTCATACCTTTCTTATTTTTTTCAGGCTTTCTAATGTACTTTTCTTTACCTTTCCTTTTAGGAAATACTGATCTTTGTGTTCATCAAGAAAATAAAATATGGCAATTGGGGAAAATGATTCTCTTACTCATTAGCTATTCAAAAATCCCTGTTATTGAATTATCTTGTGTTAAAGCAGGGAAAGATGTCTCTTTAATTGACTGGTACTTCTAGTACTTGAAATTAGGTCTCCCCAGCCTTGTCACATATTTAACATCTTCAATTAATTTTTTCCTGTATATTTTAACTTCTCCTTCTCTGCTGTATCACTTCTATTAACATATTCTAAAACATTTGATCAAACCAAATGGCCTTAAAAGCTTATCTTCCATTATACTATTGACCTTATTTGGAGCTCTCCTCACTCGATAGTGTTAAACATAAACACAGTGTTAAACATAAACTTCATCATTTGTCTCTCACTCTCCAAGTTTCCTCCAAATACTTCACTCATATTTTCCAAAGACAAAACAACCTTTTTTCCAAAATAAATATTTGTTTCCATGCTGCCAAACACAATAGCCATATTTTAAAATTCTCTGCCTCATTCATTTCAATTAAATTATTGTCTTGTCTTTATTTTGACATTCAACAGTGTTCACCTTCCATTTTCAGCATATTGTTTTCCATCAGTGTCTTATGTGGCATTTTTCTACACTTTGACTTTCCCCAAAGCAATTTCCTAGTTCCATTTTCTTCCTTTATCTCTACAACTGATCCCTAACAAATTCCAAGGTATTCATGGTGAATGGAGTCTATGTTATCCATATCTAAATAAACTTTTTAAACTTCAGAACCATATGGGACTATGTGTATTCATACATATTCAAAATTAAATATTTGTTTTTCCCACATACATAATGCTCCTTCAAGCTCATTTCAGTAAACTTCTCCATCATATATCACAGAACTCAATAGAGATGAGAGAATATTTCTTGATAATTTTATTAACATCCATAACAACAGGCAAATGTTCTACATTAGAATATATTGTATGGTATATTATATCCTCTGCCTAGCTCAGGTCTTAAAATCCTGTTACACTGAGATTTTTACTTCTGAAAAGAGTAAACATACCTCTCCCTATTACTTTTGCTAAGTACACTAAAGTCCCTGACCAGTATATATATACATAACACTGAAGCCCAAAATATAACCCACAGGTAAATTTCCTGTCTTTTTTTTTTTTTTTTAACTCACTAATCTCCTAGTTGGGTCAGAAGAAGCCAGTAACAGAAAGACATCAAAGGATGCAATTTTAAAAAGAAAAGAATAATGAAACCCTCAACAAAAAAATCTCTCTCTGTTATCTCTTACCCAAGAACCAGAAAAGAGAAGCTTAACAAGACCAAATTTTCAATAAAACTCTGTTCAAACAGAGCACTACCGAAAGAAATGTAGCTGCATTCTTACCTATGTCAACAAATGCAAATGATAGGAACCTTGGAATTCATGTTCACAGAGTTGTAACAAATCTGTCCAATATCCATGCTATGTTGGTGTTAGAAATGGAGTTAGTTGTAAGTTTAGTGTATTATATATAGATACTGATTTGCGACTTAAACCTAGATAATGTTATGATGCAATATTCCTTCAGCAAAAAAAAAAAAATAAAAATGCCAAGTAGTAGAATGTTCATCTTCTCCGGCTACTAACAAGTACTGATTTTCCATGGCGCCACTGAAAATTGCAATGGAAATCTAGTGGAGAGTTAAGACTGTCACTGTTAAGTAAAAGGCACTTTCCCATCATGGTATCATGGGATATTGATGTGGTAAACCATCATTTCTGTCACTATGCACATGCTCAGGGTGCAATCTAGAATTGTACCTCTACCTGACACAAAGCAATATACCACTCCTTTCTTTTGAAAAGAGGCAGTCAGACAAAGCCAGACAGAACAGTTTCAGAGCCTTACACTATGAAAATATCCATATTTCAATCAAAAATTATCACAAACTACGGTGATCACAAACCAAAGGAAAAAGGATAAACAATAAGTGCAAAATCTGAGATGACAGATGTCAGAGCTAATGTAAATTATAAAAATGCTTCTTGGGCAATTATCAAACTACAAACTACAAACATCAGAAGGTATCAGTAAAGAAATCTAAGATATAATAAGACTCAAATAAAAAACTTTTCACTGTAAGACACATTACAAAAACAATGGGAACAATAATATTTCAATTTTTATAAATGTGATACACAGATAATAGAGGGGACAAAGGAAAGAAAGAGAGGACAAGAGAAATTACCTAATATGAGCAATAGAGTGAAACATCAAATGAAAATAAAGGAATAGAACCTCAAGAACCTGTGTAAATGTAACAAGAGATCTAATTCATTTATGCTATTGGTATTCCAAAAGGAAGAAGAAAGCAAGCAAGTATGAAAAAATTACAGGAAGACATTATGGCTGAAAGTGTCCTAAGTTTAGAAATGATATAAAACTTTAGTTTTAAGAAACGGAGAGTATCTCAGACATGTAAAAGCAAAGAAATCACATGAACACAATTTTAATCAAACTTTCAAAAAACAAAGACAAAGAAAAAAAAAATCTGGAAAGCAAAGAAAAATGACACCTTACCTATAAGGAAAAAACAATTTGAATGACAAATAATTGTAGCAAAACTTTTTTAAGGGCTGAAAAATAAGAACTGCTCATCCAGAAACTTAGAGTCAGCAAAAACGTACTCCAAAAATGAAGCAGAAATCAATATACCCACAGATGAAGGATTTGTCACCACCATATATACTCTGTGAATGACTTATGGAGGAAGCACCCTTAAAAAACAAGAGGAAATTATTTTTAAACTGCATTTGAATTTCAGAATGGAAAAAATAGCAAGGAAATAAAATAATGTGGGAAAATGCAATAGAATTTCCTTCCACTGAGGTTCTAAATCATGTCAAAATAATAGTTAAAGTGTAAACTTTTAATATTGCCTGAAGTTCTAAACATATGAACATATAAGAAATATTTAAACAATTATATACTAAAAGGGGGGATGGAAGTAAGGAACATAAAGTATTTCTAGTCTTTATTCACTCTAACTATGATTCCAGTAAGCAGAGTATTTTCATTGTAATACCTAGAATAACAACAAAAACAAAAAATAAAAATAAGGGTAAATAAAAACGTAATTTCGGAATCTTCAAGTAACTCACAAAGAAGGGAGATAGTGAAAATAGGAAAAAAAATTGGGAGAACTAATGTAAAAAAAAGAAAAGATAGTGACTGAAGTATTAGAAGATCTATAATAATAAAGTAATAAAAATAATTAATATTTATAAGAAAGAAATTAGCAAAGGAAATTAAGAATCATGACTCAAATTGACGCAGTTTGCAGAAAATTTATTTCAAATATAAGGATATAGACAATCTGAAAGCAAAAGCTGTAAAAAAGGTACATCACAAAATAATACTTTAAAGAAATAGGGGCAGCCATAAAAATCAGATACAAACAAATGAAATTATCAGAGACAAAGAGGTATGTGATATGATAAAGGGACAATTCACCAAGAAGACAAAGCAATACGCACCAAACAGTCTGGAGGAAAAATCAGTCAATTGACCTAAGTCTGTGTTTCACACCTTACACTAAAAATGGATCATGAGCTTAAATACAAAATGTAAAATTATAAAAGTTAAAGAACAAAAATAATTTAGGAGAAAATTAGTTGTAGGCAAAGAGTTTAGATTTGATATCAAAAACACTACTCCTAAAAGAAAAAATGATACATTTGACTTCTTAAAAAACTTAAAATTCTGCTTACAAAAAATGACATTGAAAAGATGAAAAGACAAACTACTAAGTGGGAGAAAATATCTTCAAACCTTATAATTAGCAACAGACCTTTATCTAAAATATATAAAGAATCTCAACATTCAATAGCAAAATCAATTCAATTTGAAAATGAGCAATATACAAAACATTTTACTGAAAAGAATAAACAGATGGGAAATTAGAACAGGAAAAGATGTTCTACACAATTAACCATTTGGGAAATGCAAATTTGAATCACTATCATATAGTACTATACACGTATCTGTATGGAAAAAAATACGAAAACCATCACAACGTTTAATTAAGTGGATGATGAGAAATTGAATTACTCCTATCTTACTGTTGTTGGGCATGTAAAATGGTACAATCCTTTCTCAAAACAAGGTGATATGGTGTGTTTGTGTGTGTGTGTTTTAAAATAAATATGTACTTACTATATAACAGTCATTGTACTCCTGGGCATTTATCCGAGAAAAGTGAAGACATGTTTACACAAAAACTTGCAAATACAGTTTTTTTAAGAAAAATATCTTGAACATAACTCAGTTACTTGAAGTTGTGAATGGTAAAATTAACTGGTATCATCAAAGTATAGAGTACTAGGTAATACTAAAACGGAATGAACTTTTGATATATGCAATAACCTGGAAGGATCTCAGGAGAATTATGCAGAATGAAAAACTCAATTCCATTATACATACTATATGTTATTTACATAATACCCTTGAGAGGAGCTATTCATTCCTCAATTTTTGTTTTTTTTTTTTTGGTTCTTTTCATTTTTGTCTGTTTATGTTTAATAAAAAATAAAGGAGTGAAAAAGAGATGGTGAATTTAATAAAGAACAAACTAGTATTTTTCAGGAGTAAAGTAGGGGTATAGAAAGAGAATTAGTCAATATCTTGACTTTGATACTGTGCTTTAATTCATAAAGATGTTGCCATGACGGGTGTCTGGATAAAAGGTACACACAATCTCTCAGTATTCTTTCTCACAATTCCCTTACAAGTCTATTTTTGAAAAGCTGGGATGAGTTGAAGGAAGAAAAGAAAGAAAAGAGAAAATACTGCTACAACTACTTGAAAATTTTCTTGACTGGGAGTGCTTGGAACTTATTATTTTAAAAGTATCAGTGCTTCTAAAAAGTAGAAGTGTTATTTTTCACATTAAGTCCACGAAATACGCAGATACTTATTCCCTTTGTGATCTATAGAAAATGTGGTTTAGTCACATTCTAAGTGCTCAGTAGACACATGTGACCAGTAGTTACTCTATTGGAATGAGTGGAAATGAACTTCTGCATCATATGAAAACAACTAGTTGGCCGAATTCAGTTTGTGGACTAAAACTTGCCTAACCCGGATTCTAGATTTATCAAGCAGAATAAATGTTTGGAACAGTTGTTGAGAATAAGATTAGGAGTTTGCAAGAAGTTAGCAAAAGGATGAGTGGTGAATAAAAGCCTAAAATGAAATTTTATTGTATTCTGTCAGGGTAAATTAATTAGAGGCCTCAGATTTTAATCATAATCATGTTCATAGCATTACTGTATCTGAAACTCTTCCTTTCTTATGTATTATTTTTTGCATTGACTTATTTACAGCATATTAGAAAAAACTGACCTTCAAGAAACAAAAAGTACATATTACAAATATTTCCTTTATGTGCTTAATAACAGTATCTATTTGAAATTTTTAATTGTGTGTATCCTAATATTTAAGGTGAGTGATGAATCATTGCTTTTGTCTAAATGCTAATAGACAAATTATTTTGTAGAAAAGATCCATCAACATGTGATTGGATTAACAATGAATGTGAGGTGTGGATAAATTTTGTTTTGCACATTTAAATTAAAATAAAAATAGAGAATGTGAACTATTTATCTGGTAGAATATATTTTATAGGCTCAATTCTTGTACATTAAAATAAGGAAAACACAGTTCGAATCTGACTTTATAAAGCTTTATAATAAAATATATGCATGTATAACAAATATATATTTATATTTATAAAGCATAGGCAAAAATACAGCAAACAAAATGAATGGACTTGTTTGGGTGTTGAAGAACTTTTCCAATTGCACAACTGTCACTGATCTTAGGTAAGTTAATTCATATTTTCCCTTGCTACAAAAAGGCAAAAACAATTTTATCTTCCATCTTAAGTAATTTGGAGTCATGGAATTAGTGGTATACTTTTCATTTAAGCATCTGTTATACATCATTTCCAATTCAGGCCATTCCTATTTGCATTCTTGTTTGAGGGTATATTTATACCTAGTGTCACCTTGTGTCAGTCAGAATATACAAGTGATCATTAGCATGTGGATTTTTCTATTGCCTTCCCTTATTTCCATTATACTGGTGAACAAATATTAAATCAGACCCCTCTACCCCTATGAAGCTTATTTTATTATATGCTTTTAATCAAAATCCCTGAAAATATGCACCACAAAATATTTTTTAAAACTTTAATTCTTAAAGCTTTAAGCTTTTTCAGTAACAAATTTATCAAAATTTAATTTACATAGTCTATAATTTAATGGTTTTTAATCTATTTTTATACTTGTGAAGTCATAACCACAGCAAATTTGAGAACATTTTCATTATCCCCAAGTGAACCCTGTACTTTTAGAAGTCATTCCCTATTCCTCAAATCCTCCCTATCTCTTCCTTCTTAAGAAAATATTAATATCCATTCTTATAATATACTTTTTAAATAAAAGAAAATCATATGAGTTACTTTGATTCAAAGTCCAAGTAATAGAAATGAAAAGATTATATACCGAATTCCTATCTTCATACATCTAGAATTGCTCATGTTCTACAAAGGTCCCTGATGGCGGTTTTAGGTTTTGCAGTCAATTTACAGTGAAATAAATCTTCAGCATTTCCTTAGCATATTAGAAACATAAAACTTAGAGGAAATTATGCTTAGCGTAGATGGAGAAAAACACTGTATGATTTCATTCATATGTGGTATATAAGCAAATGAACAAATCAAACAAAAATTCATTTTTATTCTATAAGACCAAATGTGTGGTTACCCTCTAACAGGGTACAGGAGAGTGATAAAATTAGGAAAAGGGGGTCATTTATGGTGAAGGGCAGAATCTGTTGGTATTGTCCAGATGTTGATTTATAATGATGCACATCTGAAACCTATATAAAGGTATGACATAATATTCCTTCAATCAGACTTCAAAAAAAAAAACAAAACTCATGCTTCAAAGCTCCCTTTTCCTACACAATGTAGTAGAATCTTAGACCAGGCTGCAGAACAGAGAAGAGAGGAAAAATCTTGAGCACGTTTTCCTCAATTTTTCTGGCAATAGACAAGTGGCCTTGGCCTTAGATGTGTTTATATCCTTCTGTTTCTTTCGCCATGATCTTCTAACCTGTCACCAGATCTCTGCCTCTGACATACAGTATCTAAGGAATATCAGGTGCTGAGGAAACTCAGCATGTTTTCAATTTTGGCTGTCAGTAACTCCGCTAAGGACAGAAAATAGTGACAGCACAGCAAACAATCTGGCATTTATTTGTTCTTTTTTCCTCTGTTCTGGTATGAAGTCGTTAAATTTTGTCAGTGAGAATGTCATCACTCTTGACACGAGGGTCATGTCAAAGAGGGTGTGAACAGATTAAATAATTATTGTGAGAATATTTGCATTACTAACACAATGTTAAAAATTTAATTGTGTGCTGCATATATTTAGGTGTATTTAATTGTTAATGATATTTTTCTGAGGTGAAATATCACTCTTGGGAATATTTCATCCCTCTATGATTCTAAGGCAATCATCGACTTTTCTGGTGTCATTCGAAATTAAATTTCTAAGATACTTCCCTAGTGAGACTAGAAGTTCTAGAACTGAAATGAACAGACAGAAGAGTGGAGAAATGAGCTTCTTTATCATTGCATTCAATTGACACCTAAAGTGGTCTTTCTACCCAAGTAACCCTTCACCATTCATTCACATACTACATGGATTAGTACTGATTCAAATTAAAAAAAAATTTTTTGAAAGAATATTGTTCACTCTCTTCATGAAGATGAGGTCTCTTTGAAAACTAAGTTTATAATCCTCTTTTAAAGATTAAAATAATAGTGAAATTATTAACCTGCTCTCAAGAAGGCATCTTGTAGATACTGTGTCTTCGTAGAACTCAGAATCATATATAAATGTTTACATGTATATGCATGCTAGTGTTTAAGAATCATAGATTATTTGCTCTTTCTATCTTTTATGGGTAATATGGGTATATTCCTTGACAAAATGTTGATCTACTAACTTAAAGTGATCAATATTCTACATCGTCTACAAAATTAAATAGACATCCCCTCTATACTCAACGGAAGCTATAATTGCAAGTCTTTCCAGTTTCTTCTTTCCATTCTCTCCTACGTATCTAATTTTTCTACTAAACTGGACTGTCGACTATTTGCTTAGTGGGTCCTGCTATTCCTTATTTTTTTGAAATTTCTCATTTGAAACTTTGCTCTTGCTCTGTTCTCTGCCTATGGTGTGTTTCCATCTTTTTTACTTTATCTCCATTCTAAAGCTTATTTGAAACTTGTTTACAAAATATCTTTGGAACAGATGATTTTTGGAGCTGCAGTTTGAAGAACTCTGTGGAGCCTCACCCATGTGAACCAATCATAATTTGTGATAAACAAACAAATGAACACACAAACAAATACTTGAAGTTATTATAATTTGACCTAAGAACATACAACACATGAAAAGATATGCATTGAAGAAATCTCAAAAACTATTCTGTGGCATTTGACTCATGATTACCTTCCTGTCTTTTCATTCCATATGATGAAACCTAGATTCTAAACGGGTGACCAAAAAATGTCTCCCCACAGATCCAGTTGTGGGCAGCAGGGTCTCCACAGGAAAGGCATGCTGCCAATATTTCTCATCTCCCCAGCAATGTGTTTCAGGAACTATGTTTCAGGAACTAATTTGCAGGTGAGAGGTGCCATGGGTATCATGGATTCCTTCCTCCATCTAGTCTCCAATCATAGGATAGAAGTTATACACGAGAAGTAGCAGGCTAAGCAAACAGGGACCCCATTCATCTTCGCTTAAGCTCATGTGTTGGTTGAAGGTTCTATATCCAGAGAATCAAACCTATAGCCCAGATTACCACTCTGACCAGCTCATTATGCATAAGCAGGAGCATCACACTGAGAGACGTTCCACTGGGCTCTGGATAGCGGTATTTCCCAGGGGGAGAGAATGGTCATCATGACAGCAATGTCAAAGTTTTCCCCGAGAAATCTGATTTTATTTGAGATAGGATACAGGGAAGTTCCAGCCTAAGGGTGCTTTCAAACTGGTGGAGATTTGGGTGGTAAGCAATTAAGAGACTTTATGTGACAAGCTAAAATGTGACCAACTAGTGTAATAGGAAGAACCAGAGGGAGCAACTACTAGACTAGACTTGGATTCAAGAAGTCTGCCAATTTCACACATATTAGGTAAACCATAAGTCATGTTAACATGACTGAGGGAAATAACTAAATATTTTCAACAAGTTAGTCATCATTTTCTGTATTTTTTCAATATTATAATTGCAAAATTACTATTTTCTAAAGATTTTTAACTTATAAGATATAACACATTCTTATCTATCCTAAAACAAACTGACAAAAGAAACTACTATGGTAGTCACATATATAGAGAATTCATGGAGCATTTTTTAATAAATTTAAATTATAGACAAGAAATAGAAGTAATTTGGTTGAAAAAGGATGCATACTTATATTTGCTATATGTAATCAACATATTTGGTTTTAATGTGTGTAAAGAGGTAACATACTATTTTTAATTGAAGGTTTATTTGACGGTTTAGGAATTGAAATAATGGCAGATATGTGTTTAGTTATCTGGATTTTATACTTCTAACATTTGAGAGAATGTTTTCCAGAAGCGATTGTAATCACATGGATATAATTATTTAGCAAGGCTTTATATAATAGTTTCATCTGACACAAAACATCTGGAGACACAAATAAGCAAAACCTTCTGTTTCTTACTTTATATAATTACATACAAATCTTAATTCACATTGCATCCACTTATTATAAAATAGAAAACTAGACTGGGTGGCGAATGAGATATGACATTTGAAAAGAGATAATAAAATAATATTTTCAGAACTTCTAAAATATACAGTTACATTAAATACATCACTTCTAATTTAACAATATAAACATAAATATTATATGGAATTACAACTCAATCTGTATGTCTTCAAATTTTGAAATAGATGGTAAGGCAGTGAAGTGAATCGCCTCTGCAGGAACAAGCCACATGACCCTGGGTTTAAGTCTGGGGGTGCAGAGGGGGTGCAGGGGTGGGGAAACAACCAGTATGAACAACTAAATAAAAATAAAAGATGTTTAAAAAAAATGGGTGGTAAGATGCTTTAACTCTTTCCTTTCCAAATGGTTATTCAAGTTAATATAAATTGTATTAAATGTTTCACTTTATTCATGTTATATTATTGAGCACCCATTGTATTTTACTCGAATGCAAATATTCTTCTATCTGAGGTGCATGACAAACCTTTCTAAATTGGATTATGCATACTACCTCCATGAAGTCTGTTATTTCTACCCTTATTTCCTTGCCTTGGGAGAATAGAGCATGCAGAGATCTCAGGAGCAAAAGAAGAATAGAACTTGGCCAGTATGACAAAGAGCACGCAGGAGAAATTGCTTCCTATTTTTGTAGGGTGCACGTGTGGGTCATAGTTGATTAGGGTCAACAGCGGAGAAGGAGATGCAAGAAAGTGGATCATCTTAAAAAACAAGTTCCTCTGCTCCGTGACATTTCTGGCACTTGCTTTGTGCATGTCCCGTGGGAGGGTTGCTTCTGATCCCAATGATCCACCAGAATGAGGAAACCCCATCTCCATCAGGAAAAATACACCTTCTTGTGTTCCCAGGGTCTCCAGACACAGGATAGTTGACTGGCCTACGTTAGACTACAAATGCCTGGCACAACCAGTCTGTACAACTTTCTATTAAACAGCTTATACACTCTCAATCAACAAAGCTTATCTTATTAAAAAGACTAGTCTCCAATCACAGGATCGAAAGTATACACGAGAAACTTTTTAAAGCTAAAAGGGCCCAAGTATAAGAATTTATACCTATACTGGCCCAACGAAGACCTGAAAATATGCTGCACAGATTCACAAACATAATGACTTAGAACAATATCCATTTATTATCTCACAGTTTCCACTGGCACAAATAAATTTGTGTTCTCTACTCAAAGTCTCCCTGGCCTAATGTCAAGATGTCAGCTGGGTCACATTTGATGTGAGTGTTCATATGGGAAAAAGCCCTTCTTCTTCCATTGATAGATTTCATTTCCTTGTGCTTCAGATCCTTGAGATGAGCTCACTCCATAGGCAGTTTACAACATGCTATTTCCTTCTTCAAGGCCAAAAATAATAAAGCACTTTGACTTGGTATGGGTAGAGCCTATGCCAAGACTCTTAAAGAGTTTCACCTAATTAACTCAGGTACACCTAAAATATCCTTTGATTAATTCAGTATCAACTGACATGTGATAAGAATTATATCTGAAAATCTGGACACACTTTACACATAACATAACATTAATCACTTGAATAGCATTGCATTCTACTCAGAGATCCCTATGCAACTCAAGTGAAGGGGATTAAACATGGTGTAATCAGAAATGGGCTGGAATCTTGGGGACTTTGAAAAGTCATCCTGCTTCAGTGCTTTTCTATGGCAGGATGAGATTAGGATCACTCATTCTTTCTTTTTCTTGGCGACCTTTGGCTTACATAAATTTTATCCTTCTGCAATAAAACCTATGTATTAATTAATACATTGTGGAATACAAGAAGAATTCTACCTTATATACCAACAATAAACCATGTGGGTGTCATATTGTATGATAAACTGACAACTTGACCAACTGGGAGGTTTACAGCACCTTCCTATATTGTTTCAACAAGTGTGTGTGTGTGTGTGTGTGTGTGTGTGTGTGTGTGTGTTGAGAAAAACAATGCTTACAATATTTTTCTCAACTCTATCTGCTCTATATGTCTGGTGGTATTAAAATGTGGCAATATAAATTGCAACACTTGAATCTATTTGTGTTTGCAAGGCCATTTCAGTACTTACTAACAGAATTAGATTAGCTGAAATAAATGAATACACAATCCCAACAAAATTAACTGGGCACAGGATTGTGGTTACCACGGGGCTAGGACAAAAGGAAAGAGGTGAAAAGGTGGTGGTAAACGATATTAGAATTTTTGTGGTGAATGTGATGTAAAGTATAAACTGAGATGCCATTTTAATATCCCCAAATGAATATAGCATTGTGAACAAAAGAAATAACAAATATTACTGTTTACAAAATAATTATATTAGGAAACTTGCTTGCCCTCCCTGTGTCATCTTATTTTTATACAGAAAATCAAGACACAATAATATATTTTCATACAGTAGTACCGATGCAAAACTGAGTTGGTGTTAGGTAAGTATGAATGCTCATGTATTCAAAAATTAGGAGAGAATGCCTTGAGGGTTACCAATCTGATAATAGCAAACAAGAACTAGAATATGAAATGAACACATAATAAACCTGGCACCCTTGAAAAACTCAAAGGATATTTTAGACCCACACCTGTATTAATTTCTGCTCTTATTACAAATAAAATTAAAAAAGATACACATGAAGTAGAACAAAATTTTAAGATTCAGTTCACAAATATTAAAAATTAATAATATAAATATACAATAAATGAGTGGCAGGAACATTTATTTATCTTGGACAATATCTAAGTGTTCATAATGCTTATAGTGGACAAGAAAAATAGTTCAACCAGATTCTCATAAAAAATTGAGATCAAAACACCTACTATGTTAAGTGTTAAGTAGGATTTGAGACTCTAAAGACTCAAACACTTTTTCTCACAGCATCATATTAGCAATAGGGACTATATGACTATTATTTGGTGATTTATATTGCATTTTGACATATATTATTTAGTCTACTTCAAAATAGGTAGGTTATTTAATTTTGCCATGTTTTCACATGAGTGCATTCAACCTCAGTTAGATTCTAAAGGTGTTAAAGGTATTGTATCCATCACCTGAACCACATCCTAGGATTTCAAATCTAAGAGATTCATCCTCCACCACGTTGAGTGAAAAAGAGTCAAACTGATTCCTTAATTCAAAATATTCATGTCCATAATGACATAACATATTATTCCCGACAGAAATGTTTGATATTTGGTAAAAGGTTTATCCACAAAGAATAAGTAGTAGTAAAACTTCTAGTAAATTATATGCTTTCTTTATTAAAAATATGAAAAAATAAAACCCAAAGTAAAACTTCTGGCTAAACTAAAATGATCACGAATGTACATCTCTGTTCTTTGCTTTATTTCAGTGCTTCAGAATATTTGTTTATCCAGATTTTGATATTAATTAAAAGAGTCATTTCTCCATATTTTCTTACACCTCTTAACTAAATTTTTCCCAACTTGTACATTATCTTATTAAATAAAGCATGTTTATTTTTTCCTATGGTAATATGTATTTTAGGAGAAGTGCAGCAGCACTAGCATCTTTAATCATAGAGCCTCTGTATTAGACTTTAATGCAATTTTATGTTATGGAACACAGTCTCATGTGAGATTAGCAGCAATATATCTTCATTAAAGGTTGTTGAGGAAAGTGTGGTGATTTTAAATCCATAAGTATATCACCAAGCTAGAAAGAAAAGCAGTAAAGCATATTAACTTGTTTCGTTATGGGCATATGAAACTTTTGTAATTAGAAGAAAATTATGTTTGGCTTCCTTTAAATAGTTAAGAGAGTTAAATACAAAAGTGATTTTTATATCTCTTGCATTTTAATTAGTGTCTGAGTTATTACTAGAGAATTTTAATAATGTTTTTAAAAACTTTGGATCTTCTATTAAGAGTGACTTTAATTAACTGCTTTTGATAGAAACTACTCAAGGTATCTTTCAAAATTTTATCACAGTTTCTTTTCAATCTTTGTATTTTACTTGACAGGTCATTCAGATGAATCAGATAGTAGTCATATTTCAGACTAGAAATGTTTATATATCACACAGTCGTGTTATTAAGCCATATTTTTATATACCTATTCACAGTCTCAATTCTTAATTTTCTATGGATGAAAATTGTCTTAAACAGCTAAGAGCAAAATATAATTCTGGTATTTTAATCTCTGCTAATGCTAATGCTGCTATTACAACTACAAGTAGTAATACTACAAATAAAAATAACGGTAATAATAACAGTAGCAGTTTTCCATTCATGCTGTAGCCATGATGTATGCCCATATACATTTGACATGCAATAATATATTTCATATTCGTATAATGCTGTATTGATCATAATCACATTTTTTATTTTACATATGGAAAATTATAAATGTTCATATTCAAGAGATACCAAATGATCTATAATAAGTAGCTGAATTTATTTTACATTTTTTTCGTAGATTTTTCCTCTTTCTGGAATTTTGAATTAAAAATCACCTGGTTAGTGCTTGCATGCTTTCCTATTTCAGTATTAGTATGTATCCTTTTTTTTTTTTTTTAATTTAAAATGATGGTCTACTTGAAACTTAGTCTTACATATGGTATAACATGCAGATCCAATTAATCTTCCTTCCCAACTATCTGTCCAGTTATTTCAACAACATATATTTATTTCATCACATTTTCACTAACTTGAAATGCCAATTTTAGTCCACATTAGTTCACCACATGAAATGATGCCATATCTAAATTTTCTACTATGTTCCAAAGTTCATTCCTATTCCAGAAAATTATCATTTAAAATAATAGAAGTTTTACAGTGATGTTGAATATCCAGTATATCATTCAGAATTCAATCAGAGAAGCAAAACATTTATATGCAATGCAATGTTGCAAAAATTTGCATTTAACTGTTGGTGAAATGAGATGGGTGATAAAACTCTAAGTCTTTTGTCTTTTCAAATGATGTTTAAGCTTGACTTATGAAGGGCAGGCTGTTAAGGAGGGAATATGAATACATATTTATTTACATAATATATGTCATATATGTATACATATGCACACACACACACACACACACACACACATATATATAGATTATTGGGGAAAGCAAGTACAAATTGCAACAAACTGCAAATAACATGGGAATGAACTGTATTAATCTCTTACCACCTGCAGATTTGACGATGTTGGCTTCCAGTAGGAAAGTTGACAAATATAATGAACATAAAAATGCAACCAGTTTAAGATCTGGGGAGGTGCAATCATCTCTGTCCAGCTACTCTATGCCAAAAAGATGAATTAACAGATAAGTATCAAGTATGCGAGCTGAAGTAACACCTGGCGCTTCTTCACTGGCCTTCTGATTGCAAAAGCAACATGTAATGCTGCTTCACTTCCACCTTCAAAATCATATATAAAATTATCTCTTGTGGTTCACCCTAACCAGAATATATAGAGAAGAAAATTTAGGGAAACATAATTTCTCTGAGTCATGAGGATTTATAATAAAGCCACCATAGCACAGTACAACTCATAAACCCAATACCCAAACAAGACCCTTAAAACCATACATCACATCAAAATAAATAGTATGAGTCATGTTCCTCCATATCTGATACAGTGGCCTCACATGAAACTAAATTCAAGCTCACTCTTTTCCTAAAAGACGATACTAAAGCCTTTTTTCCACTTTCTGTTCATGTTTATTACTTTTCTACCTGAGTCACTATTCCTATTTGTAAATTAAATAATAAGGCATAGAATTAACTATAACTAGCAAATTTTATTGCTGTAGGTATGGGAAAGATAATAAGAAAATGTTTATATATACATACTTATATATGTATATATGCACACACACATATATGCTATAATGCTTTTGGAAATTTTACTAAGTGATGCCATGGTATTGCTGTCTTGCCATCCATTTTGTTTGGTGAAGCAACCTGTGGAAACCTTGAAATGATACTCCCTCATGTAAGCTTGTGCCCTAAATAACAGCTCTCAGTGTCACAAGCAAATATTAAGTTCCTGAAATGATACTCTCAACAAATCTTATGACAAACATTCACCTCTGTCTTCCAGGGTCTTTTTTCCTATGCCCCTTAAATAAAATCCCAGTGGAGACTAATAGAACCCTGTTTTCTGTTAGAATTGATCGTCCAGCCTTATAAAAGTAGATTTCTGGGATTTTAATAATCAATATTAGTCCTTCCTCTGGTCTTTTGTTGAACTTTGACTCACCATTCAACAACCTAGGGATCTAGTCAACAAATGTTAATTAAAATCAGAACATAATCACATAACTGTATTCATATCAAGATAAGGACTACTGATAACAGTTTCTGTGTCTGCAACTGTCTCATTGTTATAACTGGTCTTTATAACTACCTTCTCCTAGTACCCATTCTATAAGCCATTGCCCCTAGAAACATCTCAGCTGGGTGTGGTTCTTTTCCTATTGGAGTGACCCAACCTGCATCCCCAGAGCCAAGACATAAGAAGATGGCTTGGTTCTTGGTAGTTTTCCATTAGTTTCCATCGCAGGAATAGGGATGCTTAGCAATTCCCCTAGAAGATTTCCTACATTCCACGTATACTTCTTGTTCTCTTTAATGAACAATAGCAGCCCAATTCTGCCTCAGCAATAATACAAGTTACAGCAATTCTCTTCTTTGTTGGTTCATTGACATAAAGAAGACAAAGTATTTATGTGGTAGTATAAACTTCTATGGAGTAAAACCGTTGTGAATGGAACATAGTGGAAGTGCACCCAATTTGGAATTGAGACCTCTATATCATCACAGTCCAATGTTGCATGGGTATGAAATAAATATTTTGCCAGTTCATTAATAAGGGTAATAGTGAAAAGTAATCACCAAAATCTCCATCTATTGATCTCTGATTTAGAATATACGTCATTTCCTGGACAACACTGACCAAATTTCTCAAACTATTTCCATCAAATATCATTTAGTCTTAGAAGGGTCATTCTAGAATTCTGTTGGAGAAGCTGCTTCAGAATGATGGAGCATATGGCAGAATCAACTGATTACCAGAATGTGAGCCCATTTTCCCAATCCATTTGTTGTAAAGTAAGTTCCATAGTCAGAAGCAAAATAGAGGACAAGGTATTCCATATATCCACAGATAGTGATGTCCACAGGTCAGGCATGTAAATTCATGTCCAGAGTTGGTATCTGCTTTAGTGAAACCAACACATTTAGTTCAGTGAGAAAAAAGTCTTCATAATGAAAGCAATCTATTACATCACCCTGCCACCAGGTATAAGATTTATTGCTCTGGGAAATAGCACATATCAGTGCCTCAGTTTTGTTCTCTGCCATTAGCAGGGTGGGCAGTCAACAATGGATGTAGCCATATCAGTTCTGGGGACTGGAGATTTATGATTCTTACTTCATCTTTAACTTACATCCTTGTCACCATGGGCACTTTATTCATGAGACTAATAGGATATTGATAGAAGTAACTGAAGAAAAAAATTACTGAAAGTAGCAGAACAGAGCATCATATCATTCTAATTATTAAAATCATCTTTGACTTGGGTTACCCTTTGGTGAATGTATTCATATGACACAAATACCTTCACATTCTATGTTCATCTAGAGTCTAGTTACATATTTCTTCAGAAATTCTTGCTATAAATTGTTTAGTCCTATTATTCAAGTCTCTGATAGGCCCCTGTATTTGTCACAGCTTATATGCTAGGGAGCTTCATTGTCTAAAATCTGCCCCTGAGAAAATTTCCACTCACCACTGTTTGTAAGAATTACTTCAGAATGGGACAGTTACAGTACCACACTTTTCTTCTGAGTAGTGCCAGAGTATTACAAAGAAATATACATAAACAAAATCTTCATGTTCTTCCCAAATTTGCCAAATGGAATTTCTAATAACTCTATAAAGAAAGATGGAGAGTGAAAAGACAATATGGCGTAAGTAAAATCCAAGGATACCCAAGTCACATGCTCATGCAACTTATGTTTTCAGAATATAACAAACAAATACGTATGTATACATACATATGTGTGTGCATATATATGTATATATATATATATATATATATATACATGCATTTTTTCTTCCATTTGATTTTTGGTTATGAACAACCCTTTGATTTGAGTCATTTGGCCCTCAGTTCATGAGGAACAATTCAATCACATGGTAGCTTGGAGGGCAATACTCCATATTTCAAAGATCCATACCATAATATGTTAATATAAATCTATCAAAAACTATAGACAGCATCATCTTCATTGTTAACACTTCAACTGTGATCAGTTCTGCTCAGTAATCTGGCCATAGTGTCAGAAAAACTTCCATGGCAGACTGAGCCCTTTAGAGAGGCTTCTCTTCTTTTATAAACACACGAATCTGGAAAAGTTGAGTGTATTAGGCAAAATAGCATGCTCAAATGAATCGTATGTTGTTTCCAAAATCCAAAAGAGACTCATTTATAATTTGTAACTTTTTCTAAGTGTAGGAGACACAGATGACACAGTATCTCCCATGCAAGAGATATAACAATAAGCACTGGACACCATACTTGAAGAAATTTTATCTATAGGATATGACCTTGGACATTTTGGGGGTTTATTTCAAACCATCTGGTACATATATATCTAACTAACAAACAGGTCTAGAGTAGTTGCTGGTTTTTGCTTTCTAGATCCAATAAGCATTATTGAAAAAGTGTAATAATCTGTGAAATGGAAAAGCAATCCATGTACTTTAATACAGTACTGGACACTAGAGATGGTTATAGATTTCAACAATTAAAATACATTGTTCACCCTTGCAGCTGTACATTATTCACTTTTAATATTCATTATTAATTGGTAAAATGAAAAAAAAACTGTATTTTCAGATCAATAGTTACATATTAGAACCACTGGATATATTGACTTAATCTAGTAATCCAGTCACTTTTCTGGAACACTAGATAATATCAGTTACTGCCATACATTTAAGTTATACCTCTCTAATTTTCCAAGATTCATTGATTTCTGTACAGATCAAATAGAATGACTTTAATAGGTCTGTAGGAGTAATCATCACGCCTACATCTTTCAAGTCACTGATCTCTATAACCCTTTCATGAACAGCTAGTTGCTTTTGATTTATTACTTGAAAAATAATGGTATTCTATTCATTTCCAGTTCATGTAGCTAATATAAGGAGCCATGTAGCCTTCACTCCATGGTTCAGGGACACAATGTAAAGATGCTTAGTTTCTGCAAAAAATCTAATTATGCATTCCAGAACCCAGAGTATGTCATGGGATGAATTAGTTAAACTATTGAGCCAACTTTGACATAGACCTGAACAAAAATTCCTTTGATCATTTTGATTCTTCTCTGAATGGTGTACCACAAGAGTATTTAAATTGTCAAGCCTAGTGTTAGTTGTGGGCAAGGAGGAATAAGCAAGAGGAACAACTAAATAAAATAAATATTTAAGAAAAAAGTCAGAGTCCAATTCATTACTCAGTCTATTTCTCCTTCTCTAATTAGCAGTCATCCTTAAAGAATGGCTGTAGACAACTGAGAATTATTGGGAAAAATATCAGCAGTATAAATCCTTTCACAAGGAAACCCAGCCTCATTTTCATTCAAGGAACTTAGAATCTGCAAGCTGGTTTAATTTGAGATTGATTGACAGACCATGACTATTAAGGCAACTTAAGACATCTGTTCATTGAACCTAGAAATATTTCATATAAACAAACAAGAAAACTCTCATAGCAAAGCCGTCCATTTCTGTTCTAGGTATCATTATCAACTAGACAATATCAAAGATCTTTGTGGGTCAGATTATTCTGATTAGAGCCTCAGCAGCACAGTTCATTACAATAATGATCTTACTTTGTCTTTAATGGCAGTTGACTCTGATATTCAGTTCAGAACCCAGTTAAACCATAGTAGTTCTCACTTACATGGGCCTTTAGAAAAGAAAAACTGTAATGAAAGACTCTTGGACTCACTTCTGAATGTATTTCCACAGTCTTGGTGAAGGAATTCTTTTCATGACATTCCTGAGAAATAGAGTGAAGATAAATGATAAATTCATTGCAATGATGTAGTCTCCCTAAACTATTGGAGACCTTCCTTTCTAGTATTATAAGTTTTCAGCATTCAAAATTCATTTGAATTAGATTATTGGGATTCATCTTTCAGTCAAACAAATTTTAGAACCATTGCGATCCTCGCAAAGTAGTGCTTTGATTCCAGTGTCTTGGCTTAGTGAGCCCACATTAATAAATTTGATGTGATGCAAGTTTATATTCCTTCCACCTAATTCCTCTTTTATTCCCCAGACTTCTATTGATGTGATTTTTGCAAAGTCATGCAATATTTTTTGGAACATTGCACATCCTCATGGATCCACAGCTCAGCAATGGGAAAGGATGAGGCTAGACCTGGAGGGAAATAAAAATGCCTAATGAGGCAACCTCTTGAGGACAGAATGATATAGGTTCTTCAGGCAAAGGAAGGAAAACCCTTATCAAACAAGATCTTAGGATTTCTCCTCCAAGCAAAAAACCCATGCAGAATTTATAGGTTCGAAATTCCTGGTTGTGTAGCATCTGCTCATCTGCCCTCATCCCAAATATGATGCCCCCATATCTTTCCAATCAATGCTGTTTCTTTGTCAATAGTAATCCTGATTACTTGGGACTAAAATTTGCATAGTAATTCAGCTATTTATAAGGTCTTGAGTTTTATTTATTAGATGTATTAGCACTGCAACAAAACAGAAGAAGGATTTCTTTCAGGCAATCATAGAATATCCAGGTGCTTTAATGTGGACCATGGCTAGAAATTTAGAGCCCTGAACTCAGCTTTTCATTCTCCATTCTCCAGTTCATTAATAGGCAGTGAGGTTTCATAAATATAAACCTCACTTTGTTGAAATTTTCCATGGATAAAAATTGTGGCAGCCCCAAATATTGTTCCTTATGGAACAATATAGGTGATCATCTGCATAATATATTGTCACCTTTTTAGTACTAGACACAGGGTCAATAGCACCTTTAAATCTAATCATATTAGAAAATCAACTCCAGAAGACTAAGAATCAATTAAAATAATTTATCCATTAAACTTCTTTTTTCTGGTAGTAAATTCTCCATCAGTTTATATTCAGTCAGAAAATCAAGACCATTGGATTCAGGATAAAGGGAATTTTTAAGGTTATCATTGCTTCCTATGTTAAAGCTTGAAAACTTTAGGGTAGGCAATGAAGGAAAATGTTTATACTTTCTTATGTTTTATAAATTTGAAATGAGGGCATTGCTTCTTCATCTTCTCAACCATTTAATAGAAATTATTTTATACTCATTCAGTAAATTACTAAATTATTTTCATTTCATATGCAATAATTGTATTTCAAGATGGATTTGATTTTCACTTATTTTTATTTTATTTTATTGTTTTCTATTTTATCAAACAGAAAACTTGACTTGTATTCTTAATTCACTGTCTTTAACACTTTCTTCACCTTTCCATGTCTAGTAGTTTCAGAAGTTTCTTCTGTGTGGATCATATAATCTGCAGTCATGAAAAAAAATTTTATTATTTGCAAACTTAAGGTACCTGCATTATAATAACATAGAGAACAGTACAGCTATCTCATCCACACATGGTCCATGTGTTTTCTCTTCTCCCTCCATCATGGCTTGTGATTTTGTTTTTCGGCGGGGTAAGCAGGGAAGAGTTTCGTCTTTATGTAAACACATCTGTAGTCAGACAGTATGTTACAACTTTTCATGTGAAATCTCATTTCACATGCTGTTGGGCTCAGCAAACCTCCATTAAAGAGGAAGTTGGCTCTCTGACTTGCTGTCTCATTGGGTCCGTTTGTCTGACTTTCGGGTTAAGTCAGAGATAACAGTATTTCTATAAAGGTTAGGAAAATATCTTCTCACCCTCTTCAAATAATATGTTGAGTTTGATCTAGAACTTAGTAGTTCTTAGGTAAAATTCAGGAGATGTATATAGCTGAATACCTGACATTGCTTATGAGGAATATTCAGAGTTCAAAAGAGAGGATATGAAAAGTTATCATGTTATCGCAAGATGTTTGTTCATTGAGAGAAGTAGAAATCTAGGATGTTGATGTAAAGAGGAGGAGCTAAAAGACAGAGTTCAAAGACAGGAGGGGCATATCGATAGCAGAGGCTGTGGAAAAGATGCAGAAACATAATAATAAAGTGTGTTATTTCTTGAACACTTGCCATGTACCAGAATGCTCAGTTGAATTATTAAAATAAATCAGTGACCCATTTTTCATCTTATCAATTAGATGTCATTGTTATTATTCTTGAAAACTTTGAGAATACATATTTGAGAAAATAATATATAATATAACATCCAAGATCACAAGCTAATAACTTAATACAAATAGTGTTTTTTTAAATACAGAGTGCTGGGAGTTTTAATGATTTTATCTCATAAAGGAAGGAGAGGGGATGAGTGAAATATCATTTGCTTGACAAAGACACTACTTGTTTTTCTCATTTATATATTGCGTTTATAATGAGCAGCTTCCAATTTTTCAGAAAAACTGTGTAGCCGGAGTGTGACCAGAGTTGTAGCAAGGTTAGTACATTAGTCTACACCAACATTGCTGCAGAGGCCCCACTTTCATACTCCTTCTGTTCTGTTCCTCTACTACCACCTCTTAGACATACTTTAGAATGAAGTCAAGTGCAAAAGAAAAATAAGAATCTAATTTGATTGACTTGAGAATGGTTGCAGGTAAAATGGCAGGACAATTATATTTTGCTTTCATTATAGCCCCTTGAGGACATAAAACAAAATGCTTAAATTTTTGTAAAAGAGTTATGCTAAAATCATTATTAAAGAATAAATGTGAAGAACTTCCTCTAAATTGCTATCTATCTTACTCAATCCACTGGCATCAAAGATGCTCTTAAAATAGTTAAACTGGCTGGGATGTGGGGAAAGACTGCTAGATAACAATACAAAACCAGAAACATGACCTTGAGACTGAAGCAAGCAAAGAGCTTGAGAACAGGAATGAGGACACAGTGAAACACAGTGGGAAGCGATGTAACATAACTTCCTACTGATGAGAAGTCAGACTTTCCAACATCCCATGTAATTGTACTGGTGTCTAAGACGGAGCAGCTCAATATGACAAAACGCCCATGCTGTGAGCGATGAAAAGGAGCACTTCTGAAAATGACAATGTGGGCCATGATCAGAGTGATTATTAAGGCCACTGTCCTCTCATCAGTTTATTGACAGGTAGATAGATATTGATAGATAGGATAGGTAGATAGGTAGGTAGGTAGAAATATAGAGAGATGATACATAAATAAATGGAGGACAGAGACACAGAAAGATGCATGTATCATTCTCTATATGAATACACGTACCTACTTGCATATTGATATATTCATTTGTTATGTGTATATATGTACATATTCAATATATATGTATGGATTAAAAGTGTGAAAACAGAACAAATGTCATAATATGCTAAAGATTTCATTTAGAGTTAGGAAAAATTTTATGGGTTTTTATTAAAGTGTTTTATTGAGGAAAAGTGTTTCTTACAAAAGGGCAGCTGAAAAATACAGAGACTTCTGCAGCAACGCTTTCTTTTTCTCTGAAAGTGAGAGAACTTGTGGGACCCATGGGACAAAGCCGTAGATGGACAAATTGGGAGCATTTCCAAGTTACTTTGAGGAAATTGAGTAACAACATGCAAAGCTAAAGTTTCCGATCAAGAAATTCTTCCAACACTTTAGTGTGTCTCGTGCATTATCAAATCCCCCCAGTTTAGTGGAAAAGTGTGAGTTATTACTGCAAGCCGATTACTCTACAAGAAACACCGTAGAACATAGTTTGAGTCACATCTATCTACCTGCAAAGCTCAGGGATGAAATGAGGCAAATACCCGCAAAAAACACTCAAGTGAGGATAAAAATTTGTTAAAAAGTGCCTGGACTGGAAAGAGTAGGGGATCATGAAATATTAAATACAACTGTGTTACCAGACCCAGTTTGTGTTAACATATGGGATAACCAGATAGAGTGAACCTGTGACTAAGCCCATTCTCTAACTATGTAGACAGATAGAGCTAGCACTGCTCTAGGAAAAACTACCAATATATTTCTTTGTCCTTTAATATCTAGACTGAAACCATGAAACCAAGTTTTCCATTAAAGGTAAGAACACTGCATCTATGCGGGGGTGAGACCCCTGTCAGGTGTGCTCACAGTCACACATACCTAGTCTATCAGCCCTCGGAAGTCACCTTCCAACTCTGCATTTTTATTCCACTGTATCTTTCATAAGTGTTCTTTCACAACATTCCTATCATGCTGAAGACAGTAAAAATCTCAACACATCCGTATCTGGTTCTGCTTATCCATCAGTATGACTTGTGTGCAATTAAACAAGAGACTCAATCACAGAAACATGCGTGGTGTGGGGATACAGGAGAGGTAATAGATACAAAAACACAGATGTGCAGATTTCACCAGAAACCTCAAGTATCCTCCTCTCAATTCTGTAGCAGAAGGCTGTTTGCCAGTTCAGATCCTTCACCCATCTCCTCTGTTCTGGGGGGTCATCATTGTTAGTTACTCTTGAATCTGGGATCCTAAAAATGAATGTGGGAAGTCCTTAAACATGACCCTAGAACTGTGTGAATCTATTTCAAAACAGATGATGCAGCAAAGAATGTGTAAGTACTTTATTTGATGGGACACTGTCCTTAGAAAAGAAACAATATGTTTCTTTCTTTTTTTTTTTAATCTTGTTTTCTTTTCTCTGTATTCTAATATCCATTCCTCATTACCTCTTTTGCCAGGTCATATTCCTTGATCCACTTTCTTTACAACTCATGTCCTTCCCTTTCTTATCCTGAATCTCTCTCTGCCTACTTGTCTTCTTCAACACATCTTCTAGAAAAAGACTTCTATTTTATTTAAATTTTAAGAGTATACGTATGAAATAGGGCATTCTCTGAGCAGTCACTTCGTAGTATCTGAGATGACATTTTTAAAATAAGAGATGATAACGTGTATTAGCCTCATGTCATGCTAGAGCAAGGGTAGAATAGTCCTGGTCTTCTCATCTGCTTCTCTGTACATTCAGCGCACTTTGATTTCTCCTTACCTGGCAAAATACCTGCAGGTGCTCTGGGTGGTTAGAAAGTCATATAAATCTCCATATGCAAATTTTCAGTTTTTCTGCCATTGCTTTGGTTATTCTTTCTGAAGTTGATTCCTGATTGATGATTACCGCGGGGTGGGGCGCAGGGACTGAGAGAGTTCTGTCCTACTTCTGAGTCAAGTATCCTCTCCTACAAATATAGGCCTTTGGGATGGGTTCGAATTCTTTGAAAAAAAAGTTTTTTTCTTTTAATGTACTGGGCTCCAAGTGGCTTAAAGATTACTGGACCCTTTTTCCATAAGGCCTCTTCTGTGAACTCTACTCAATTCTCTTTTTCATACATAGGAGTCACAGCAAATCTCCATGGGCCACAGGGCCTGAGCCACCATCTGAAACTTAATTCTTGATCTTTCTGGTTTCTCCTCCTTTCCTACTCTTATCTGGAAACTGGTCATATTTCTTCCTGCCACTCCTTTTTAATTTTTACTTTCTTTTACTGCATTTAAATGACAACATTTAAATTCTTTTGTGAATTGTTACTGTATTCAAATTACTGTATACAATAGAATGCAAATTATGACTTCATGTAAATTCCTCCATACAATATGTTTTGGAAATTTGCTGCATTTAAAACAACAAAAGAACGAACGGAAAGTCATTTGTTTAATTTTCATTAGTCAAGTAGGATATACATATAAATTTAAAATTTTATTTTTAGATTCTCATTTGCATTATTGTTATTTTTGATATGAACTATATCAGCTAATCATATATTACAAACAAAAGGATAATCTACCTAGAAGAAAATATCATTTTGATTTGGGATATTCTTTCATGATACTTAAAAATGTAAATAAGAAAGATATATATGATGAAACTGGCAGTGAGTAATAATTCAGAGCACTTAACCAAAAAATCAACAAAATTGAAAAAATAATAAATAATTATAGTATGCATTGCTAAGATAATATTCTCATGTTTTAATATTATCCTTTGATAGGTATAAAATTATCACTTTTCAGGTAAGTTTCATTTTTTTGACAAAACAATTCCATTTGTATGAATTTAACTTGAAGAAATAATTTACAATGCTATAATTCTATTGCTATAAATGTATTCTGGGGGAGACACTTTAAAAAGTTTTCATTGAAAAATTTTATGTATTATTCAAAATTGCTACAAATTTGAAGCAATTGTGTCCAATGATATGGTATATATAGGCAAATAAATTTGTTTCATAAGATGTGAGATATTGCATGAATTAACAATATTCTTTAGGAAAATAATTAAAAGAGACAATAATCTTAGATGTTAAACTGTAGCAAAATATATGTATTTTGACAGGGTTTTCTGAGAAAAATTTATTGAAATTTAGTGCCTGGTTTGCAAACTGATCTTGGAAGTTAAATTATGACTAGAGAGCTAGTGAGAACTGCAGAGAGATTTACCTCCCTTGAAAGTATGTGATTACATTGCACAGGGGCATAAGGTCTATGACCATGATGACATTCCTGAGTTGTAAAGCTGAAGAAAAGTTTTCATGTCTCTGGAGGAGAAATTTATTGCATTCAAAGAGTAATAGGACTGGACCCTTCCTCTTTCTGTTTCCAAAGAGAATTTGTTTGCATCTGAGAAAAAAAAAAGTTCTTCTCAAGAGACACAGAATAGCTAGCTCTCGGCTCTATAACCACCCAGTTTCATTTTGTACAATAGTCCCCATTCTGTGTTAGATGATGTCTGGTTCGCATTAAGTTAGACCATACATTAGAGATGGTGTAAACAAATGTTGGTGTGGTGAGTAATATTATTACCTGTGAGTGATAATGATCTTCCTTGCTTTAAAATCATCATGTAGACATTTAGGATAATAAATACTGGTAAGTATAGATACTAAAACCCAGACTATGCTAGAAAATGAAAACTTACATCTTATATACAGTGTGATCCCAATTCCAAATTTTTGCTTATTAATTGAGTTTATGTAGTCACCAATAAATTAGCTACCATTTCAAAAAAGTAATGCAAATCAAAAGTTGAAATATTTATTAATATAGTAATATGAAATGGTATGTTTTGAATAGTACTGGTTTTTAACTTTTTAAGTAAACTTTAACAAGGTGCAATTTATACAGAAACAATGCATCCATTTAACTAAAAAACATATACATACATGTAAATGTAATTACAACAGCAGAAAGTCTTTTGTATCTGGCTTTTTTCGCTTAGCAGAATTCTTTGGTATTTATCTGTGTTAGATTTGGTTAGATTTTCTATAATTTTACCCATACAGCTAACAAGCTTTTTATTCTATATACCTGTTTATTTTTTTTGTTTTTGTTTCCATGGCTTGGCTATTGTAACTGTGCTACTATGAACATAGAGGTAGAAATATTTTTTCTCTGATTAGAATTTCCTCTGGATATATACCTAAGAACAAGGTTGCTGGATCAAATGACAAATCCATCTTTATTTGTTTGAAAATTTTCCATTGTGTTTTCCCAACAGGTTGCACCATTCTCACAAACCATGTAGATGGGTTTCTTTTTCTCCATACCTCCTCCATCACCTGAAATTTTCAGTTTTTTTTGATATAAGTCATTCTCACTGGTGTGAAGAGTTATCTCATTGCAGTTTTCATTTGATTTTTCTAAGATGATGAATGATATAGAACATTTTTTCCCAGGGATATGAGGACATCTGTGTGTCTTTTTTAGATAGGTGTTGTATTCACTTCTTTGATCTATTTTTTAGTGGGTCATATCCCTTTTTATTGTTTTACTGTTGAGGTCTTTATATATTTTGTTGATTAAGCTATATTCTGATGTATGCTGTGTGAATATCTTCTCCAATTTCATGGGTTGCTTCTATTTTAGCGGTGGTTTCTTATGCTGTGAAGAAGCTCTTCAGTTTGATATAGTCTCAGTTGCTTAGTTTTTCTTTGACTTCTATTGTCACAGTTGTTCCTTCCCCAAAGATCTCTGAGGTTGTGGTTATGAAGTGTTTTTCCCACATTGTCTTCTAATTATTTAGTGTTTTCACCTCTTACATGCAGGTCCTTGATCCATCTTAAGTTAACTTTTGTGTATGGTAACAGCAAGTAATCAAGTTTCTTTTTTTGCATGTGTTTTTCCAATTTTCCAAGCACCATTTGTTAAATAGATTTTTCCTTACTCAATTATATTCTCCAGGCACTTCTGTCATAGATTAATTGTCATATAGGTGTGACTTTATTTCTAGGCTCTCAATATGATTCCACTGATCAGTGTGACTCTTTTTGTTCTAGTACCAAACTGCTTTGATGATGATAGCTCTGTAATATAGTTTGAAGTCAGGGAGTGTGATTTCTTGACTTTTTTTATCTCTTAAGATAACTTTGGCCTTTTGTGATTCCATACAAACTTTGGTTTGTTTGCTTCATTTTCTTGAAAAATAACCCTAGAATGTAGATGGAAATTGCATTAAATCTATATAATACCTTGCGTAGAATGGCCATTTTTTATTATGTTAATTTATCTGATCTATCAGCATGGAATATTTATCCACCTTTTTGTGTCTTCTTCTGTTTCTTTTGTTAAGGTCCTGTAGTTTTCATTCTAGAGGTTTTTACATCCTTTATTAAACCTATTCCCAGTTATTTGACCTTTCCTGGTGTTAAATTTCTTAATTTCTTTTTCTTCTACTTCATTGTTTGTATATATGAATGCTAGTTTTTTTTTTGTATATTGATTTTATAGCTTGCCTTTTTGCTATATCCATTTATCATTTCTAGCAGTTTTTTTTGTGACGTCTAGGATTTTCTAGGTATAATATCATATCTGCAAATAATAGCTTAGTTGTTTTCTTCTGTCCACTCTGAATTCTCTGAATTCCTTTAATA
>RJWH01000031.1:1875114-2222418 GCA_004363575.1 Solenodon paradoxus
TTTTTTTTTTTTTTTTTTTTTTTTTTTTTTTTTTTTTTTTTTTTTTTTTTTTTTTTTTTTTTTTTTTTTTTTTTTTTTTTTTTTTTTTTTTTTTTTTTTTTTTTTTTTTTTTTTTTTTTTTTTTTTTTTTTTTTTTTTTTTTTTTTTTTTTTTTTTTTTTTTTTTTTTTTTTTTTTTTTTTTTTTTTTTTTTTTGCTTATTGCTCTGGCCAAGACTTCCAGAATTATGTTGAATAATAGTGGCGATAGTGGGTAATTTTGTCTTGCTCCATGTTTTAGGGAAAAGGCTTAAAATATTGTACCATTGATTATAGTGTTGCCTATCGATTTGCCATATATTGCTTTTATTATGTTGATGTATGTGCCATCTATTCCTATTTTGTCAGGAATGGGTTTGAATATTGTCAAATACATTTTCTGCATCTATTGAGATGATCATAAGGCTTTAATTTTCACTTTTCTGATGTGGTTTATCACATTGATTGATTTGCATTGTGTCGAACCATCTTTGCATGCCTGGAATAAAGCCTACTTGATTGTGGTGTACAGTTTATTTTTTGATGTGCTGCTGAATTTGTGGGATTTTTTTGAGGAACTTTGCATCTATATTCATTAGCTAAATTTGTTTCTAGTTTTCTTTTTTGGTGCTTTCATTGTCTCAGTTTGGAATCAGGGTAATATTATCCTCATAAAATAAATTTTGGAGATTTCCCTCTTCAACTGCATGGAAGAGTTTAAGGAGAATGGTGATTATCTCTTATTTGAGCTGTTTGGTGGAATTCATTAGTGAAGCCCGTTGAATCTGGATTTTTGTTCTCAGTGAGAAGTTTTTATTACTATATCAATTTCTTTGCTTTTAATTGGCATTTTTAAGTGGTCTGTGTCCTCCTGGTTCAGTTTTGGGAAGTTGTAGAATCCTAGAAATCTATTTTTCCATGACCGATGAATTTTTTAGCATATAAATGTTCATAATTGTGTCTCATGATCCTTTTTATTTCTGTGAGGCCAATTGTAATCTTACCTCTTTTATTTCTGATATTTGTTATTAGAGTTTTCCCTCTCTCTTTCTTAGTCTACTGAGAGGTGTATCAATTTTATTAATTTTTTCAATGGTAAAGCCCTTAGACTCATCGATCATTTGGATGGACTCCTTGTTTCAAATTTATTTATTTATTCTCTATTTTTTATTATTCCCTTCCTTCTGCTGATTTTGGTTTTAATTGTTCTTCCCTTTCTAGTTCCCTCAGGTGTGAGACTAGGGATTTATTTTGGGTTCACTGTTTGTTTTTGAGGTGTGCTTTTATGGCTATAAACTTTCCTCTTAGAATTATTTTTGCCACATTCCATATGTTCTGAAACATTGTCACTGAATTTTCCTTTTCCCTATAAGTCTTAATTTCATCAATGACCTAGGGTTTGTTCAAAAGCATTTTATTCAGTCTCTATATCTTTGTAGTTCTTCCAGTTCTGAACTTTTGGTTCATTTCAAATTTCACACCTCTCTCTTCTCTCATGGAACACCTCTTATCCTTGTTTGTTCTTCTCATAGTGTCTGATATTACTCATTTTTTCTCAATCTTGATTCCCTGTCATCTTATGGGAGCGTTGCCTCTGTTACTATGTCTTAAATTTTTGAAATTTAATCCTCAGCAAAATTAAGTCTGTTTATAGAGATTTCCAGATTAATGTCCAAATCCTTGACGGTATCTTTCATTTCTAATTTCTGCTAGGATTATTTTTATGATCTCAGTTCCTTTGGTCAATTAATCCCTTTGATTTGTCACATCTTTCCAAGGACCTCCAATTTCCTTTGGGTAGTTGTATGTGCCTCTTGCATCTCATTCAGCATTTTTATAACTATCATTTTGAACTCTATTTGTTAGGTTATTCCAAATCCATAACAATGGAGTTCTTCTCTGGTTAGCTCCTGACATCTTCCTCTCTTTAAACCATTTAAATTTTGGGAGCATCTGATATGTTGGCCTCCTTTTCTTTTCTGCCTTCAGTTTAGCACTGTGGCTTTATTTTTCTTTTATGTTAGATTTCTTCTTACCTGTTTAATTATGTGGCAGATTCTGGTCCCTTAATTTCAGTGGGGATGGGTCATATTCTGCTCTCTAGATTGCCCTCTTAGGATGGGCCTTTTCAAGTAGTGCTTGAAGACTTTGTGGCTCTCCAGCGCAGGGACCTTGTGAAGAGCTTAGTTGCAGTCCAGAAATGCAGGTCTCAGGTAGCCCAGTCACATATTTTAGCATTCATGGTTTGGGTCTGGGTTAAGGCACTGTGGGTATCCTCAGGTCCGAGGCCTCACGGGCACTCGTTCCTGTAATTGGTTGCACAGTGTAAGATAAATGGCCTGAGAGGTCAGAGGCCTACTGCACATTATTTATAGCCATAGTAGTTGGGCCTGTGGATCGTGAATATGAAGCCTAGTGTATTCTGTTTCTGGGCTTGGCAGGGAAGGGACTAGGGGTCAATAACCCATGGGTATGCAGGACTTGAAGTCTCACATACATTCTTTCTAGCCTGTGGAAGGATAGGAGACAGGGATATGAGTGTCTGAGACCAGGTGTGTGAGTACTTGCTGTAGGCAGGTGGGTATGTCAATGAGGGGTCCTGGGTAGCAGAGGCCTGGAGTCTGGAGGTAGGCAGGTGCTGTGAAGATGGGTGAGCAAGCTGGGTGGACACAGATCAGGATCTCTTCCAGATGGCTCTGTAGATCCAGGACCCCGGGGAACAGAGACCTAGGGCTGCTGGAAGCTGGGTGGGTATAACTGCAGGCCTCTTTCTGGAGGGTTCTCCTCCTAGGAAAGCAGAGGCCTGGGTTTTTTTCACCTGGTGAGTGTAATCAACAAAAGGTTTCATGTGAAGAAGCATTTATTGACTAAATACATATAAAAGAAATTGTCAGGTTATTTGTCAAATTTTTTTTTCACATTATTTGAAACTGGCAAACAATTTTCCTGAATGCTTATACCATTTTACATTCCTGCCAGTCAAGTCTGAGTATTTTAGTTGCTTAACATCCTGATTATTGCAGTAGCTCCAATTTGACTATTTCTAATAGCTATGAAGTGATATGTTCTGGTGGAATTAATTCACATGTCCCTGATAACTAATGAACTTAAACATCTTTTATGTAGTTATTTGCTACTTGTAGTTCTTCTGACGTGTTGCTCAAATATTTTACACGATGCTTAATTGGATTTCTTTTAATTACATTGTTTTCTTTTCATTTAATTTAAATTAAATTGCCTTTTAATTTTCATCATGATGTATTACAAAAGGAAATTTTAAGTGATGGAATCAAAGTCTTTTATTAATAACTCAACCTTTCTACATTACAGCTAAGTAAAGTTAGTCTATGTAAGATCCTTGAATATATTCTGATGTTTTCTTTAAGAAGTTTTTATATATGTATAAATATATGAGCCAGCCACACACTCTTCTTATAGATTTTATATATGGTTTGAAGTAAGCTTAGCGATCCACGTTAATTTCAATTGCTTCAATTTTTTCAAAGAATCATATTTTATCTGGATTGAGTTATCTTGTTACCTTTGACAAATGTCAATTAAATGTATAATATACAGTTATTTATCTATATAAATATGTCTCTCTGTCTTTTGCTTCTGCAATCTATCATTCTATACATTTTGATAGCTTTAGATTTATTACCGTCTTGAAACTAAGAAGCATAACCCTCAATAGTATTATGATACCAAAGCTTTTAAAATTTAAATTTCCTCTAAAAGCATATAAGTGCAAATGTTTGTGGTTTTCTTTTTCAATTGTGAGAGTATATCTGAGTTAAGATTTTTATTTCAAAACTTTATATCAAATAATGCATAGTTGAAGTGGCAAAGCCTTAAATATCCTGTTAACATTTATGTTTATTAATTTAAAAGCAAGCTTACTCTCTTTGAAGAATATACAGTTGAACATATTTTATTAAAAAAAAATTGAAAACTTTTATCCAAAATAATTTATTTTCTTTTTGGTAAAATTTAAAAGTAGATAATTTCAATTTATTTCCAAAACAACTTAAATTTGAAATATTTTATGTAAATGGAATCTTAAGTATTTAAAATAGTATTATGAACAAGAATAACTTGGAATCTCTACTTTTGTCAAGGAAGAAAAATAAAGGGTATCATTATTATTTTGCGAAGGAGAAGGTATTTCCAAGTAATGCATTTTTGTATTAGGAATAATTTGTGCTTATGCATAGAATTTTATAAGATTTACAATGGCATCTATGATACTGAAAGTACATATTTATAATTTCATATAATTGATTCTAATGGAAATTATGCTTTTTTAGTACTAGTAAATCCTGAACTTTTTGTATGTCTAAATATCTCACCACATAATACAAAAATTTATTAAAATGATTGATAGCAGTTTTTTTAAGAAAATCATATCAAATTATTACTTTTGCTCAAAATTATTTTATCTCTTCCAACCCTTTATAAATTTACATATATAAATTAAAACACATAATTTTTGCATGTGGTATGTTCATTTCAAAGGCTATTAGTACAAGCAAAATACATTAATTTACTTATTCAATTTTAATAATACCAATTAAATTCATTCTTAGTTTTACTGAGTATCACTGAACTCGTTTCATTTAAACATAATTTTGAATGATCAGGGTACTTTGCTGAAGTTTAGTTTTCAAATTATGAAGATTATTCCTTTAGTCAGTCGCTCATTTTCACAAACTTGTAGCAAACAGTAACATTATACATAATGCTTCACCAGGTGATGTGCAAAATGAAAGTCATTGATGATAACCTTAGTTCTCAAGAGGTATAGCATCTAGTTGTCTGAAAACAAGTAGTAGGCATACAACAATTTATAATTTTAAAAAATCCATGAGTTATAAGACACAATATGTAACTGAATGTCAAATTAATGTTAAACAAAATGATTGATGTCTACTAATGAGGTGACTGTCAACTGCAATTAGTTGAGAATGATTCACGAAAAAGTTTTCTTCATTGACACTCAGGTAAATAAGTCTTTGAGAGGTAAAGAACAAGAGCCAACCTGGTTATTAGACGGTCAAATTGAAATACTAGGAAACAAAAATTTTCCACATTCTACATTACATTATATGGAATTCATTTAGCACATATTGTCATCTATTATGTGTCCTGATGCTGCAGAATGACAATAAGAAAAAAAAGATCTTCACGATCTTTGTGAAACTAGACTTCACAGAGATTGCAGTTTAGACCAGGGGTCAGTTGATTGTTTTTGTTTTTTTTTTATTTTTTTTTTTATTAAAGGAGCGCATAGTAAATATTGTAAGTATGTCAAACTAAGAGCAATCCAAGGATATTATGGATGTACTTATCTAAAAGGGAGAAAATCAATGTCCATAATGTTTCATTGATGATATTCATTATAGGGTAATAATAATTAGCTGAAATTAGTAAAATAAGTGAATACAGTTGTAGTGGAATAGGAAGGAGTACAAGGACAAATAGCAAGGGTGTAACTAGCAGAGAATAGCAAAACCAAGGTGACCCTTTGGGAGAGAAGAGAACACCATCATGTCTCCAGGGGAAAGTGGCTATCTAGTATTTGGTTATGCTCAGAAATGGAAAATGCCTGTGTTCAATGGGAGTATAGTGTAGGGGGTTACATAAGGGTAAAAACATGTGAATTAGAATACTGGTTGAAGTGTATGAAGACATTCTGATCTCTGTACAAATATTTAGTGGTTGTAGTTGACAACAACCCTAGATAATACCTGAACAAATAGGCATTTTCTCTTCCTATGAAACTTTATTTATGGTCACTGAAAGCTGAATGTTTTGTAATTTTTAAATGTGACAAAATATTCTAATTTTGCTTAACCATTTAAGAAATATAAAAACCAACCATTCCTCATATACAAATGGGCAATGGATTATAATTAATTCACTGATCAAGAACATTCTATGAAGGTATAAAAATTATATAGTTTCCACTGTTTTTTAAAAGAACTAATTAAATATGTATATATGTATGTATATGCACATTATATAGAGATGCCAGTTAAGATATAGCTATCATCTATTTTAAGATAAACTCTCAGAAAAACCCATAAATTCACAGAAAATTATGAAATGAAGCATACATCATTAAAAATCATTAAGTACATTTATAAAAGAAACATACTTATTTTAATCACTTACCAAATTATTTCAGATTGAGGTAACATAATGACTTCTTTCACATTTTTTGTATTAAATCATTATTCGATCTAAGTTAATAAATGTAACACATTGTTAGTGTTCTGTCTGATTACTTGATAAATTAATGAGTACATTACACTAAATAACTCCCCCATTGAATGTATCAGTCTAGAAGCTATTAATGAGAACATCACAATTCTATTCTGAAGTACAAGGTGTGAAGGAATACCTAGAACAATAAGTAGTGGACGGACATTAGAAATTCCTGAAATCTGGGGTATAGAAAGGGAGAAACATTTCATTTAATTTAGCAATTAGTTTGTTCTTCGCAACTTTACTTAGAAAAGGAAATGGAATTCTGTGCTAAGAGGGCACCAGTTGAAGGGTTATTCCATAATGAACTGAAGTTGCTTTGAGTATATTTCATACCCTTTTATTTGCAGATAATTTTCACAGTAATTTGCAGTATATACCAGTCATTCTGACTGGAAGTAGAAAAAAATATATATACTCTGCTCTTTTTCACATATCCCAGCATTAAAATTTTAACTATGGTACTGCTGATTATAGGCTCAGTTTTTTATGAATTTTTTTAAGCAATCTTTATCTCTTCTATGATACCCTCAGGGTACACAGACTTAAGACTTCATTACATCATTTTTTTAAATTTCTGTTCATACAAACATATACCCTGCTAAAGCAGAAATATGATTTTAATCAGATGCATCTTTAAAAAAGATAACACATATCTAACAACTGTCAGCTCATCAATGTTTGGTCTGCTACTCTACAAATTACTACATATATCATTTCTGACACCTAAACTGATGTAGAGAATAAAACACAACTTATAAATTTTTTAGGACTTATAAACAAGACATAAGCAAAAAAAAAATCTGTTTCTAAACTTAATCTTAGAATTTCTTTAGACACTAAAAAATAATTAAGACAGATAATTTTTGATTTATCAGAGATATGTCATGCATGTATACAAACAAACTATATTGAAATTAAAACTAGAATATTTAAAAATATGCAGAGAGAGAGACCAGGGCATGAAAGATAAATATAGGCAGAGTACAATGAATGGATCATCTGATTAGACATAACAGTTGTCTCAGAACCATCAGAATGCATCCAGGAGCTTCTGCAGAGTGAGGAACTTTGAGAGCACTTGAAAGACCAGGTCTCAAAATACAGAGACACAATTAGATCATCTATGCCTACAAAACAAACTAACATAAAAACAAGAAAACAAAATTTGTGATCATGGTAGTGATCACAATTAAATTGTGGTTGTTCTATTATATATTTAGATATTACACTAGGTAAACTAAGAATCTTTTAAAAGTTCAATGATCATAACGAAAAGTTGACCATCATCTCTTTTAAAAGCTTGGAATTTTTCAGGGCTCTGTAAAATTAAACTGAGAAAAATCTAATGGTACTTAAGAATATTTATTCCAATTTGTTGACAGATGCTATCTGACCCAGTCACTTATCTTTCCTATTCTTGAATATTTGTATAATCTACTTGTTTAAATTAAATCTCAATCATTTAAATACCAGAGATTTTTATGTGAAAATGTTAAAGCAATATTTCATAGATTTCAAAATTAAAATGCATTTCTAATATATTTTTTCAGATGATTTATTAAAATTAAAAGTAAAATGTAAGATGGTAGGTTACATTTTGGAATGAAATTAAGCCAAAATAAATCATGATATGACTCCATGTAGTTAAAGTATAAAAATTGCTAATTTTAAGTGATCAAATATAAGAGCATACATTCAAGTAATGTCATTAGAACTGTTTTTAAAAGTTAGATTGCAGAAGATAGTTGTTAATTATTCAACTAACACATTCCTGTTATTTTTACTACACGCAGTTTGATTCATATCAAATATGTGTAAAATGAAAATTTCATACGTATTTTATTTTAAATGTATAAATAAAAGAATCATATGCCTTATGAAAGTTTTATCTATGAATTTTCATTAAAATAACATTTTGCAGTATTATTTTCTAGCATATTATGTAGTCTATTATGCCATCAATTAATAAAATCTATGATATGTCTTTTATATAACATTTATTTTTCTTTATGGAATTAGTTTGACAAATTTCTCAATGTCTATATAACGAAATTTTACCAAAAAATTTAACACTAATATTGCCTAGTGTGAGGAACAAATGACTCCTACACCTAGTCTTTGGGGGCAGAGTTTTTACTCACAGTATACCCACTTCTTTTCCATGTAAGAGGCAGATTTGGAAGTAATTATTGTTTAGTTCAAAATCACAGCCTAAAGTTGGAATATTATACATCTGAGTGCTTTAATGATATAATCTACAATATAACATAATAATATCAAGCAGTGAAAAACAAGAAGGAGTGTCAGTGGATACTTTCACTGCTCTGTTAACGTGGTAACATTACATGGGAGAATATATTGACCTGCTGTTTCAACTATGTCTCTAAAAGGAGACATTGGCTTCGTTGCCTATATCTTGCAATATAACGTCATTAGCATTCCCATTTTATTACACATTTATTACAATAGATTGCTGGTATAACAAATTTTAAAGTAAATTTTGTTTTCTCACAAAGATTGATCTTTCCATGAAATATTCTTCTATTCCAATCTCTTACAAGAGTATCTAATAGACTATTGTTTGTTCAACTCAAATAAGAATAGTATGCATTTTAATTCTTGGCAGATTTTTTTCCTCTAAAATACTGTTATTTGCAAGGTTAACTTATTTTGCTAGTTCATTTCAGAAAGTAATAAATCTTGGAAGACAGTCAGGTGGGGGTAATATGAGAAAGTGAGTGGGGAAATTGGTTAATTTAGATATTGTGGGTAGATCATCCCATTTAAATTAAGATCCGTATTATACAGAAATGGGGATGCTATTTTGCACAAAGATGGGAATTGTTTAATGTGGAGGCAAGAACCAGTGTAAAGATCCTGAATTCAAAGCACATTTACTATTTTGGCAAAACAGTTATGAGAGAAAATGTCTCATGGAATCGGAGGAAGGTGAGAGTATGTAGGATCTTGAAGGCCAAGTGAAAAATAGTTATCATGTAAGATCCTCCTGCTGTATTCAAACAGTGCAATTAATTATCAAGGCAGCTTCCAAAGATTACAGATAGTGTTGGGCAGAATAATAACCCTTAAAGATGTGCATGTACTAACTCCCGGAATCTGCAAACATGTGATGTTACATGGAAAAGAGCTTTGCAAATAAAACTGTTAGAGAATTGTTTTGAAAGATGGTGATTATTTTGGAGTAAACATGTGGGACCAAGATAATGTTTTGAAATGGAAAAAGGAAAAATGATACTTCAGAGAGTGGTTACAAGAGACAAAGAGACAGGAGAGACTCAAGTTATGATAATGACTTCCCTCACTTCTACTGGCTTTAACAATGCAGGAAGAGGCCAGGAGCCTAAAGGAGCAGACATGGATTTCGTCTAAACCCTTTAGAAAAGACAGTCTACTCAAACCATGGTTTCAGTCCAATGAGACTTATGTCAGTCTTCTGACCTACAGAACTGTGAAAAAATAAAATTTGTATTGCTTAATCTGCCAAATTTGTGATGATTTTTTGTGATACCAATAGAAAACAAGGCATAGATCTTACCAACATTAAATTTAACACATGATTCAAAGGACATAGGCAAGAACTAGGCACAGAAAAAGTATTCCATTGTGGAGGGCACTAAATATGTCAGATTTAACTTCCAAAATAATGTTCCCTTCTCAAAAGTTTGGATTCATTTGGATATCAAATCAGTATACAGATTTTCAGCATTATGTGTAAACAGTATAATTAGGAATTTTGGCTTTTAGATTTCTTGATTCTATAATTCATTAGTCAAATATTAGAAAATGCATATGTTTTGAAAAATTGCTTTGTTTATATTTTGGATACATTGACAAAGACTATGTAGGATTAAAAATTTCCTTTTTTGTACATAGATAGGCAGGACATAAAACGTGAAAAATTATATTCATGTATGAATTAGGATACTAACTTTTATTCATTTTTAGACTGTGTATAAATTAGGACTCTAAAAATTACATTTGAAATCACCTATAAAGCTGTCAGAGTATGTTATAGCTTTCTATGAATTTTTTTACATGATTTTATTACATTGATCATGTCATATTTAGGAAGGTCATGGTAAATGACTGAATTTGACCTGAACTTGTTGTATATGAAACGGTATAATGTCTTCATGGATGTATAGAATGAGAATCATTTTAACATGATAATATCTTATAAGAGAGCAGAGTAAAAAAAGAACAGTGGTTATGGTATTTAGAGAAATATGAAATGCTTATTCGTGTGTGTGTGTATACATACATACATATTGAGAGAGAGATTTATAGAATGACACATCTAGTTCATCTCAACTACTTACTGTCAATAAAACTGGATTTATGGAAATCACATGCTTGAAGAAATGGAAATAGTCCTAGTACCAAATATATCCAACTTTTCTTCACCACATAGCAAATTATCACACACAAAGTTGCTTACAGTAACAATCATTTATCATCTTACAGTTTCTGTAGGTCAGAAGCCAAGACATCTTTCAGCTGGGTTCCCTATTCAAGATCTCACAAGACCGAAGACAAGATATAGGTCAGACTGCATTCTCATCAGACTCAACTAAAGAAAGATTTGCTTCTAAGCTGCAGCAAGTTGTTGAGAGAATTGATTTTCTTACGGCTGTAAAATGTATGGCAGTTTGTTTTTTTTAAAGCCAGGAACAGAGTTTCTGCTGCAGCAAATCTCTTAACTCTGGATCCATTTTTAAGGATCACTTGATTTAGTTAGACTCACCTGGAAAAGACTTCCAACTACTTAAAATCATCTAGTGGGATATTGTAATTGCAAAATGTCTTAATGTTTGCATATAACTTAACTTTGTCATTGAAATGTGATCCCATCATCTTTACCATATTCTGTTGATTAGAAAGAAACCATATGTTCTCTAGATACTGCATATTTTAAGCTTCTACAAAGGCAATATATTTATTGGAAAATTTTTAATTTTATATAAGCTTACAGGGAATTGACTAATTTTTTCATAATGTCTTGCTTTTTAATTTCACTAGTGCTAGTGATAAATCATGTATCTTGACTTTATTAATATGTAAGTCTCCTTTTTAAATCTTCTCAACATTTGTCTATTTTGATTAGCATTTCCAAAAAACCTCTAGGCTCTAGATGACTTTAGATTGCATATATAATTCTTCATTTACTTAATTTGAATTATTGTCTATCTTATTTCTCACTTTCATTTGTCTTTACGTGTTATTTTAATGGCTTAACATTTCAGTAAAATATTTGAAAGCTTTTTTTTCGTAATTTTTACTGAGGTATAATTTACCCATAGTAAAAGTTACTCTCTTTTTGACAGAGCACTATAGATTTTGACAAATTAATACAAACATAAAACCACTAAAAGATCAAGATACAGAATACCTTTAGAACCCTCCCCACCCACCCCAGAGTCCTGTGCACTTTTATTGTCTACTCTTCACCCAACTCCTTGCATTCTGCAACCAGTGATCCATTTTTTGGTTTTATAATTTGGTCTTTTCCAGATTGCCATGTAAATGGAATTTCATAATATGCTACAAGTTAAATTTAGTTTCATTTACCATATTATTGGGATCATGTGGTTTTGTGTATCCATGTATTTTCCTTTCTTTTTAAGTAATATTATATTGTGTGGATATACTATATTTGTTCTTAATTTTCTAAATTGCAATTGGTTGCATCAAATTTTGAGTGATTTGAACTATAATGCTATAAATTTTTAAGTACAGATTTTTATCTAAACACAAATTTTGATTTCTCTTGAATAAATAAGATTAGAATTACTGGTTCACATGAAAAGCTTTTGGATAAGTTTATATAAGTCTGGGAAATTGTTTTCCTAGTAGCTCTAACAATTTTTCATCCTACCTGTCATAGAGGAGAATGAGCACCACTGTAAGAAAGCTACAAAAAAGCAATTAGAACAAAGCTACAAGCTCTGACATCTACAGATCACAGATGAAGACTCATGGAGTCTGGGGGAAGGAATAAACCAAGAGTCCTCTGATTTAGACAAAATGTAATAAATTCAATCTGAGTTCATACGATTAGTAGTCTTCTACTTTGAGGGAGGGGCTCAATATTCTACCACATAACACCCACTATATATGGAGGGTAGAGGTTGACACACATGGGAAAGAGAGCCCAGAGTTACTGAAATAATCTCTCTCAGACTTAGGGACACAGGTTTATCTAAGATTGAGGTTCAACCAAGTCTACGGAGAAACTTTCTGCTACCACCAAAATTCTAAAAACTGAGTGAAAAGAGGCTGACCATATTTCCTTGAGATAAAAATGACAGCAGAATGGCAAAAATAGGACAGGGGTTATGCACTGACAACAAGGGAGGAGGAAGTGGAGCAATCCGAGCAGGAGCAGAGCAGCCAGGCCAGCAACAATTAAGTACTATTTGATGCAGTTTGGTGATCACATAGTAACAATTTGTGGTCTGGTGGTCTCCATACAAAGGACCAGGACGAGGAAGTTTCGTATCTTTGCTGAAAAATTAACTTGGCACCCCTGTAAACTCTGCTCCAAATATCCTGTTAAAAACACGTGCTGCTTTAACCATACCAGTTCCAGAAATGTTTAATAACCCTCACAATGCCAGAGATTATACCTGTAGTGCCAGTGTTATATGTTGATTGGCTTCCTCAAAGCCATCTTTCAGTTTTCTGTTTTACTGTTCCATTTTTTTAATATTTTTAATATGACTTATTTACTACATAATTCAAGTTGTCATTCACATTGTTCCTTTACTTTTCATTTTTCTTGGCATTTTTATGGTTTCTATTTTCCTTTTCGTGATTTCATTTATTCTTTAAACATCACATTATATTGTTTGAGACTTCCAATTCATTCAATATCTTTCAGTGTCAATTTGCTTTTCTAATTATATCTGCTGACCCACATTTATGATAGATTGTATCACGTTTGGTGGAAGTTTTGTTTGTTGATCTTCTATAGTGAAACTTGATTACAGGTAATCTCTCATGGGATGCATTTTGAAGGTGAGCTTCCTAAGCAGTTTTGTGTTCGTTTCTGCTAGATACGTCAAGACCTCAAAAGTATCATCAGCCTATAAGGAGCTGAAACATCTGTTTTTGTGTAATTGATTTATTAATGAGTCAAAGGTTCTTTTTCTTCTTTTCCTAAATTACCAAGGATATATTGCAGCATTTATGGTGAATAGTAACCTGTTTTAACCAAGTGAGACAGCATATTCTCTCTGTGGAATTCACCAAAATGGGGATTTGCCCCTAAGTAAATTGAAACCTTAGGGAACAATTCCACCTACCAATAATGACTACTACAAATTGAATTCCTCTTAATTTTAAAATTACCAACAGTTACCCAAAACTTCATTTTGAAAAAAATTAATTCCTTCTTTTAATTTGGAATTTAGAACACATGTATTTGTCTATTTGTATATAGGTTACAAAGGTAAATCAAAATTTTTTTCTATGGAAAATTTAAATAACACATTTATGATTCATTTTCATGTGTCTTAAATTGCTCATTATTGATGTTGTATATTTATGTATTTTTAACTTTTCTTCTCGAAATGTTTAAGTCTATTCCCTTGGTTCTTATATATTTACCAATTTCTTTTGTAATTTTAATTTCTTACCTTTAAATGTTAAATTGTCTCCAGAAATGATCAATTTTTCAGAACTTTATTTTATTTTTATTGTTAGTCTATCTAAAATGGGTAATGTTTTTATTCAACATTTCTGCCACCTCTTCGAATCTTTAATATCTTTTATTCATTCTTAGTCTTGTGTTATAGCTTAATTTGATCTGAATTATAGAACCATATCGCACCATTTATTTTATAAATTTCCATATGCATACACTGACACTAATTCACTTTTTAAAACTGCATTATACATTTATGACTATAATTGTGTATTATGTATTTGTTTATGTCTGTATGTGTATGTGTATCCTTCCTGTTGGTTTATATTTTATCCCTATCTCTGCTATATTCAATAGTCTGAGAAAGATGCATTTATCAGAAGATGATACTCAATAGAAAATAGTCTTCCATAAATAAGACTGTATAATATTGTATTCATTCATCAGTTAATTAAGTTTTAGAATCTTATCCTAAAAGAAAAATAAATTAATAGAAAAATAGCAAAAGGTGAGATGAATTAAAGCCCAGATATTAATATTTAAATTAATTAATTAATTAAATTCTGTAAGAACATTTCAAACTGCATGCATAAAAACTGCTTCAGTATTTTCATACATGATGCCCTGTGTGCCTTTTATGCATACTACCTTGATGCTTTATGGATTATTTTTCAAGTTACATACTTTTAACTTAGATTTTATGTGCTATCTTTGGATCTAATGGTTATATAAATATAACTATATGCAAATAGAAGATATATTAATTTTAATAAGACTATCTGGTTTTCAAGACAGCAGTGAAAAATAACAGCTGACAAGACTAATAGCAGAGAGAGAATGAGAATAACAAATAGCATCTCCCAAAACTCACAAAGCTAAGATTCTAGAAAATTTAGCATAGGAGGCTGTCAGTACACTTGAGGGCATTATGAGATTGCTGAGGAAATATTGTATCAAAAAAGGATAAAAGATGGACATTCTCAATCGTTACTGAAACTATGAAGTAAATATCAATCTTAAATATTTGTCTTATAATAGGAATTTTGCTCTTACTCTTTAATCTTTGTGTCATCTCTTAAAAATGACCCCTTGGTGCAAAAAGGATAGACTAATTCATTTAAAGAACACCATATAAATAAACATCTGTATATAAAAAATTAAATTTATTATCTTCATACCAATTCTTTCTTCATCATATTATTGACACTCTCTGCCCAAATGTCTGTCTCCTCCCACTGCCTCCCTTACAACCACTAATTTTATAGACCGAGCCTATTTTTGCCTTACTTTAGTTCACTAGCATGTTAAATTTCTCTAGATATCATGTATGAATGAAGTTAAACAATGTCTGATTTTCTCTACCTCAAATATGTAAAAGGTTGTTTCCTCAAAAGATTATTTTTCAACCTCAGAGTACAAAATTGGATTAAAAATGAAATGTTAAATGAAAAATAAATACTAGCAAATAATAAAGAATAGTTCAATTTAATTATTCAATTAATTTTCCTTTGTAAACTGTAAATTTTTCTTGTTAAGTTCAAAGAAAATAAGTGAGTAGTAATGACTTAGCTCAGTGCCATGAATTATCAGTGGTATAAAAGACAAAAAAACCTGTTATTATATGCATTTAAAAATCTACTTGTATTTTCATTTAACAAAAGCAAATAATTTGCATTTCCTTGCTATAAAGATAAGCAAATTCTTTAGCAAACAATATTAATACATGAAACATTTAACAAACTATTTTCTAATCACCACTAACAGACTCATTTGTAGATGAAGAAATCAATTTTAAAGGATTTACTTTTTTTATTTTTAAAAAAATAATCCCTCATTGGTAATTTTGAGGTATAACCAATATACAACATTAGTTTCAGATGTGTAAAATAGTAACTGATATTTGATTATATTGTGAAATAATCACCAGATAGCTACAAAATAATTTTTCTTGTGATGAGGACTTTAAGATTTTTCCCCCTTATCAAGGTTCAAATAAGGAATATAGTTTTATTAACTGCAGTCATCGTGCTGTATATTATATGACCATGACGTTTTCTGATAACTAGAATTTGCACATTTTGACCCCTTTCAGCCATTTCACCTTTCCCCAGTCCTATGTTTAGCATCCAACAATCTGTTCTCTGTATCTATGAGCTTAATTTTTTAATATTTTTTTTTATTTTGGGGTATTTTAGGTACCACAAATAAGTGAGCTCATTTAGTGTTTGTCTATTTTTGTCTGATTTTCACTTAGCACAGTGCCGTCAAATTTCACCCACGTTGTCACAAATGGCATGCTCTTATTCTTTCTGATTGAATATTTTATGTGTTCCATTATATATGTATAAATGTATATATGAATATGTATGTATATATACGTACATATGCATATATACATATATATGTCTATGATCACAAGTTCTTTATCCATTCATCCCTCAATGCACACTGAAGGTATTTCAATATCTTGCCTATTGTCATTAATGGTGCAATAATTTAGGAGTGAAAGTGACTTTTCATGTTCTTCAGATAAATATCCAGAATTAATGGATGGTATAATAATAGATTTTTTTAACTTTTTGAGGAACCCTCATACTGTTTTTCATAGTAACTGTGTCAGGTTACATTCCCATCAACAGTGCATAATGGTTTCTATTTTTCCATAACTTTGCCAACACTTGTCACCGCTTGTCTTTTTAATAACAGCCATTCTAACGAGTGGAAAAATAGCTTATTTCTGAGGATTAGTGGTGGTGAGCATCTTTTCATGTATCTATGGTCCATCTGTATGTCTTTTTAAAAAAGTGTATTCACATTTTCTTCATATTTTTATTGAATCAGTTTTTATTAAGTTGTATGAATTGTTCAAATAGCTTTTATATTGACACTTCATCATGTATTTTAAAATATTTTCTACCACTCACTAGTTTTCATTTTTCCGATATTTTCCTTTGCTATGAAGAAGTTTTTGATGTAGATTCTCTTGATAAGGTTTACCTCTGCTGCCTTTGCTTTTAGAGTCCGGTCAAATGTGTTATTGTCACAAAATATGTCATGGAGCTTGTTACTTATGTTTTTTTTTTAGGGTTTTAGGGCTTATATTATTATCTTTAATTCACTTTTAGTCAAGTTTTATGTATACCGTGAGATGAGGGTTTCATTCTTTTGCAGGTAGATAACCCGTTTTCTGAGAAAAAAAAATACTGAAGAAAGTGTCCTTTCCTTGTGCATATTCTTGTCTCCATTCCAGTAAATGAATTGACCAGGTATGAGCACATTTATTTCTGGAATCTCTACTCTGTTCCGTTAATTTTTTTTTTTTATACTAATAACACACTATTCTAATTACTATCACTTTGTCAAATAGTTTGAAATGAAAGGGTCTGATGCTCCTGTTTTCTTATTTTTTCTCAAGATTTATTTTAGTTCTTTGGTGTCTTTTATAGTTCCATGCATATTTTAGATTTTTTTTTTTTGTATATCTGTGAATGTGTTATTGTAATTTTCTTCACTTTACCAAATTCAGGCTATTTGTTCTCTATATTCTGTAAGACATGAGGTTAGTTCTATATTTGAGGGTTTTTTGGTTATTTCTTCAGATTGACATTTAACAATACAAACTTTTCTCTTAGAATTGCTTTTTTTAATTTAATATTTATTGAGGTAACTTTGACATAAAAATAATATAACCCATATGTTCAGATTCACCAGCCCTCAAATATTTAACACACTTCCTGCTCACCACCAAATTACCAAAATTCCTTCATTATTTTCCATTGACTGCATCTCTTTAGCTTTGGCATGTTGCTTTTTAATTTTCATATCTCTCAAAGTATTTGTTGATAATTCTCTTGATTTTTTTATTGGCTCTTTGGATGTTTAATGCCATGCCTAATCACATATTTGTAATGACTTTACTTGTAGCTTTTATGAAAAAGTCTCAGTCTTCCAAAGCAAAAAAACACAATGAAAGTTTCATTCCTTTCAAAAGAAGTTAAAGTATTTAACTTGTATTATATACTAATATTATAGTGAAATAACACTCCTGACTACATTCATGCAGCTATATTAATGTTATTTCAGACTATCAAGATAATTTATTGCATATTTATTTCTAGTGACTAGAAAATAGTAATAAATAAGACACATGGAACTTTTGGCACAGTGACAAGCTAAAGCAGGAAAGAAGAGGATTTTTACATCTTCCTATCTAATAATCTCTTTAATCTTAATTTAAAAAAAAAAATTAGAACATTACTAATCCACTCTTGAAAAGCTATTTGACTTTGCCATTCTGTGACCATAATTCTGGTCATAATTCTGTGATCATTATGGATTGAATTGCCTGAACAATAGAGCTTAATAAATTATTTTACAAATGTGTAATTCTAAATCAATGAAACAATGTCTACCTTGCTAAGAACATGTACTTAGTGATATCACAATTGGATAGCTTAAACTATAATATTAGTAGGCATATATAAGTATAATCTATTGGTTTTCCAAGTGGAAAATTATTTTCTCTTGTTGTCTATATCATATCAATCTATTTCAGAATCCTATAAGAAACTGAATTAAAAAGTGCATGCAATAAGGAGTACAATAATAATAATAATCATAAATATTAGTGTTGTAGATATTCTTCATTTATAGCATATTTATTGCTATTACACGTGTGACAATATTACATTTAAGATATTAGTTAAAAGATGAGATAGATGTACATCTTAGTATACTAAAACAGCTTATCCAAAATTATTGGAAGTAAATCAGCACAATAAGATGAAAATTAGAGAAATAATCATTATTATTCCTTAATTCAGGTATAACCATGGGGCTTTCACGTGCTCAAAAAATAACCAGAATTGTATAAACTGCTAATATCTAATATGGTTTCAAAATAATAAAAGTAATACTTATTCTCCATTCCTCAGTTTTTCTCCAGAAAGTAATTTTATTTTTATTCTAAATAAAACTTTTTCTTTCTCACTTTCCATTAGGTTTCTCCTCACAAGAGAGAGAAAACAAAGACATTTTATTGTTGACTTTAGTATTAATATTTCGGCATGTGTACTTCAGCTTCTTCTTTTTCTGGTCTAAAAATAACATGCTAATACATGTCACTAGTTTTACAGGAATAAGTACTTATGTGTGAAAATCTGCACTTCCCTTGACTCCCTCTGATTGAGTAAATAAATCTATGTAATTCTAGGGTTTAAAGTAAGGAGCCTCATTATTGCTTATAGCTTGGTTATATCTCTGATAATTGCCGTAACATCGATAAAGGTAACTCATTCATCTGTCCGTTTTTTCTATCATTGTTTTAGATTTTGAATAGCTAAATATAGAGTGAAGTTTACCACTAATGTGTAGGATCTTAGACAAGATAGAAATAGAAGGCCAACTTTTGTCTTGTCTATGAAGACTCCATCAACAATGAGTCCCTCCACTCTTTGTATGTAGAACCTTCACATCAAAGTTTATGCCATCAGAATAGCTGCCCCATGGGCAAGCTTTGCACCTAGCCATTTAAACACAGGTGGTGAGGTCTGTCTTTGGGATGATAGGCTATAAAAGAGATTCTGCAGGTCTTTGAAGCAAACTCACCACCATTTGGAAAGGGAATTCTATGATCTTGGCACCGAGTCATACTCTGGGAAGGGAGAAAATACACTGAAGTGAGCAGCCCTCTTATCCTTCAATCTCTCTGGCACAGTGGGAAATGTTCCAGTCAAATAAGGTCAGAACAGTATCTGGGGACATGGAAGGGTCTACCTTTGAGTGGACTATACTGAATACAATTACCATGTATTGTTCCCCTTAATCACCAACGGAGAATCTCATGACCCTAAACAAGGTCTTTAGCCACCACTCAGATGCCCTAGAGTAATAGAACCTAAAATAAGAATATTGTTTGCCATAATGCAATGAAACCAGAAGGATCAGAATTTCTGTCTACACTAGGAGTCCAGCTGATGAGAATCCAAAACATAGTCATTCATCAACTAAGTTTTCTATTACAGTGATTGAAATTTTAGTCTAATGGGCTTAGAAAGTCTCAGTGATGCTTCCTGAGTGAACAGTAATGGTGCAGACACCAACCTACCTTCCTGTTTTGCAGAACATGTGAAAGATGAACATTTGACCAAAATCAGAATGTTTCTTAGAGCAATATTTGTTATTGAAGAGAGGAATACATTATACATTTAAATATTACTGAATATTAAAAGGGTTGCTTTTGAATTCAGGCAGTGTATCAAATATTTATTGCAATCAGTAAAATTTTACAAATTTTGTCAATTAAAATTATGAAAAATTATTTCCTTTTCATTTCACAACAGTTAGTTAGTTGATTAAAAATTTGTAAATAGTAGATTTTAGGTTGACTGCACATTAGATTTGTACTTAAAATAAAATTTCTGTAAAGCAGTCACTTGTAGATATGTCCTCACTAGCATTCTCAGACCTACCATGAAGACTCTGTCAAAAGATAATAGTGTCTTTTAGTTACTACACAGGCTAATAGTCCAAAACATAAAACTCCCTCAAATACAATGATGTCACAAAAAAGGAAAAATTCTTTTTACAAATTAGAATCAAATAACCATTTTTCAGTGAATCTGCAAAAGAAAATAATAAGACAATAATTCTTCTCTATGTTGCTTTTAGGTTTTTATTACCATAGTATAAATCTTAAAAAGTTTTTTTTTGATTACTACTGTGGGTTATTAGAAATTATCGATTTTTAAAAATTAGGACAATATACATAATAAATAAATAATACAATATTTTAGTCCAACAGTTCAAATATACTTGAAAATGCATTTTTCAACCAACACCACAAGTGCTGGTGATATTCAAAATCTGATGTTGTAAATAGAAGTCTTTATTGCCCAAGTCTTTAGTTGGTTTTAACATTACTCTTTCCATGTCAAATAAAATTACGTTTTAGATGAACATAGGCTCTTGTGCAGATATAGAGATACTTTTATTATTTTTTAATAAATATTTTGATAATTTCTCAAAGAAGAGGGGTTGACTATCCACCGAAACATGTCAGCATTTTTAGCTTTTATAGATGACTATGGAACAGAGCATTGATTACTTATTTCTTAAGCCGATATACATTTCTCAGTCTACAGTGAAGAAAATTCTTCAGACACTTCTGTGATAGTTTCTCTTAAATATAATCTATTGTAGAAAAGTCTCACATTTTAAAAATTAATATATCCCAATTTTTGTTTATAATTTTTTTACATTATATACTTGAAACCAACAAAAACTCAACTTTAGATCTACTAAAGGATTTTAGTCATCAGTAAGGGTAAATCTATTCTGGGAAAAACAGGAAGGAAAAAAATGAGTAAGATCATTATATAAGAGGTAGAATTATCAGTAACTAGCATGTTATTCCTGATTTGCTCATGTCTTAATACCAAATTAAACCCACTTTATTTCCTGGCAAGATTGTGAAAGAGACTCAAAGATTCAATGATTTAATAATAATAACAACCTGGAACTACACTGACAATCACTTCTATTCTAAAAGTGAAATGCCTGGAACATAAAACTATGGAGGTCTGTGTATCCAGATGAGAGAAAGAGCCAGAACTATAGTAAGTACCTATTTTTTTCTTTTAATTTTCTCCATGAAGCTGTTAGAATGACATACTAAACATAATTACCCTGCACAAATGTATAAAGCAGGATACCAATTGCATTTTTCAATTCTTCAATCCACATAAATTCTAGATTTTTTAAATGTTTTTAACTGTTATTTTTGTATAAAAATGAATCATCTAAAACTCTACATTTGGTTTAACACTCTGGTTTCCTATAGTAATTCCTTTATTGATATGACTATGATTTCTTTAATAACCATTTGAGTTGATGGAATTCATTATAAACCACATCTATTTTATGCATGCACTGCAGAAATGAAATTGAGGAGAATGTTTATTATATTACTTTATGACTTGTTTAAAATGACCCATGTGCAAGATTTTTTATGAGAATTCAATGCAAGGGAAAACATTTTCTCTACGGAAAATCAAAACATATCATACAAAAAGGAACAGACAAAATACTAAGATACTTTTATTTTTATAATACAATGAAAATGCAATATCTGTTTAAGTTTTAGTTTTCTTTTGTTAATACTATGGCTTCCAGAAAGACAGTAACCAAACAAAACTAATTCAATTCACTTTGCCAAGTTTTACCTATTAGTTATTGATATAACCATGAAAACATGCTTCATATTTATTAATAACATTCATGCACTTCTGTATATTAAGTTTCTCCACCTAATGTTCTATATGGCAGAGAAATTTGATTTGTAAAGAAAATATCTCTATTTTAATGAAAATTAGTCTTTTGCCAACAACACATTATTAACTATTAAAGACGTATTTTATATTCTTAGATATTACATAGCCGTGATAGTTTAGGTAATGATAGAAAAATATTTACCAATAGACTTTGTTCTTTCCTCATGAATCATCCATCTTTCTTTTAACACTTTATTGTTTCTAGAAAACAATTTGAATGCTCTTACTGTGTATCAAAGTTTTCAAGCATATTTGAGAATACAGTAATACATTTAAGGCATGGTTTTAAATATTTAATGTATTGATTTTTAAAACAATCATAGCTCATTCTGTATCTCAAATGATACTTCAAAATATGCATGTGTAAAAATGGTTCAACATATGCAAATCAATGTGATATAACACATCAACAAAATAAAAATCCAAAACCACATGATCATCTCAAGAGACACAGAAAAAAGCATTTGACTAGATTTAACACCCATTCATGATAAGAATCCTTGCCAAAATAGGAATAGAAGACATAAACCTAAATATAGTAAGGGCAACATATGACAAGCCCACAACCAAGATCATAATCAGTGGTGAAACCTGAAAATAAACTTAACGAAGGAAGTGAAAGACCTCTAGAATGAAAATAATAGATTCTTAACAAGAGAAAGAAGAGTCACAAGAAATGGAAAACCATATCATGTTCATGGATCAGAAGAACTGGCATAGTAAAAATGGAAATTCTACTTTGGTAATGTATGTACATACAATGCAAATACATCAAGATTCCAGGGACATTTTATAAGGAAATGGGACAATTAATACCAAAGTTTGTATGGAACCACAAGAAGACTTGAACAGTCAAAGTTATTTTAAGAGAGTAAGGGAATAGTGGAGGTATCACACTCCAGGCTTTAAACTATACTGTAGAGTGATTGTCATCAAAACTGTATGGTATTGGAACAAAAAGAGACAGTGATCAGTGGAATCAGAGAGCCCAGAAATAAATCCACATCTGTAAAGTCTATGGCACAATCTATGACAAGGATGCCAACAGCATTCAACAAAGGAAGGAAATCTATTCAATAAATGGTGTTGGAAAAACCAGAAAGACATCTGCAAAAAAAAAAAGGAACTAGACTATTCATTATTTCTAAATACAAATTTCAATTCAAAATGGATCAACAAGTTGTACATAACTCCTGAAACCATAAAATACCTAGAATAAAATGTGGGGAAAACACTCCATGCCCTCAAGCTTAATGAGGTCTTTAGGAGAGGAATAGTGACAGCAAAAGGAACAAAGCAAAATTAAAAAAACAGTGATTACATCAAAGTGAAAAGCTTCTTCAAAGAAAAATAAATCAAACCTAAAACAAAAAGACAACCCATGAAACTGTAGAAGACACACAACAGACATCATATGAAAGTTTAATTTCTAAAATATACAAAGAATTCATACAACTCAATACTAAAAATGTAAACGACCCACTCAAAAAATGGGTAAGAGAGCTGAACAGTGACCTTTCTAATGAAGACACACAGATGGCTTACAGACACCCGAAAAATTGCTCCACATCACTCATCATCATTGAAACGCAAATGAAAACTACAGTGAGATACCATATCACACAAGTGAGAATGGCCTATTTTGAAAGAACTAGAAATAGAAGGTTTTGGAGGGGGCGCGTAGAAAAGAGAACCCTCCAACACTCTTGATGGGAATATAAATTGGTACAACCAATTTGGAACCAAATTGGTACAACCAATTGGAAAACAGTATGGAGATTCCTCAAACAAATAAAGACAAATTTACCATTTGATACAGCAATCACACTCCTAGGCATTGTGTGCCCAGAGGATACAAAAGCTCTAATGAGGAAAACCATCTGCACCCCTATGTTCATAGAAGTACAATTCACCAGAGCTGAGACATGGAAACAACTGAAATGTCCATCAACAGATGACAGGATAAAGAAGCTATTGTCCGTATATTCAATGAAATTCTATGCCACTACTAAATTAATGAAACTGTGCCCTTTACTACAATCTGCATGGAACTGGAGGGGATCATGTTAAGTGAAATAAGTGAGAAAGAAAAAGATAAATGCAGGATGGTTTCTCTCACATGTGGAGTATAATAATATGAGACAAATGAATATAATAATTCCAACACAAATACAGAACTCAGAACTAGTTATGGGGATGATATTAAAAGGTGGCAGTAAGGAACACTGGAATGCTGCTGGTGGGTGTAGTGTGAAATATCGATTTAGATGCAATTTCAATATCCTAAATGGAATTTAGTATTGTGAACTAAATAAATAATAAATATTACTAATACATATCTTTATTTACCAAAAATAGTTCTACTTTGTAATTATTTAGAAAAGTTAGTGGCAATGTGTTTATTTTTACTATATTTATAAGTTACATTCCAATTTGACAAGCAGACTTGCAAAAAGTATAATTTTTTGTATTCCACATCTTTATCTATTCACCTGACAATAGGCACTTAGGTAGCTTCAGTTTTTATGATTGTAAATAACGCTGCAACACAAGGGTGTGTATAGCTCTCTGTCTTTGTGCCTTTTGTATAAATACCCAGAAATGGTTATTATGGGATTTCCATTTCATTATTTTGAGGCATCTCCATGCTACTTTCCACATGGCTTGCAACAATTTGCACTCATACCAACAGTTTAGAATTGCTCCCTTTTCCCTGAAAACTTGTAGACATTGGATAATTTATTTATAAGAAGGCTGTATAGTTATAGTGTAAGATTTTTAAGCCACAAACTCTTGAAAACACATGGAAGAAACTTCAGTTTGGGGCACTTTCAGTGTAGAATCTGGATATAAAGTCCATTTATCGACCAGAGTCAAGTAGTAGATTCTGGTCCCACATTTAAAATAAACCTTATTGTGTGCCCTGATGGAGTAATGGTTGAGTCAATAACCTCCAAAGGAGCACAGTTCACATAGCCCTGCACTGGAGTACCAAGTTCAGGGGGCAAAAATCACTGCGAACAAATAAATAAAAATGAAATGCTTCTTCCTCCTCTTTCTTTCTGCCTGCCTACTCTTCATTTCTGCCTGCACCTATCCTTTAACAAAATGAAATAATAAAAACAAAAACAAATCAAAATAAGCATCACAAGCCCTGAGCACATGCACTATGGAAACAAATCCTCTTGGTGTAAAATTCTTGGTATCCTTCTTGCTTATATATATAGATTATTTATTGTTACAATATCAAACATGTATCTGTGGGTGAACTAATTCTAGCATTGTTTCTTTTTCTTCATCTTCCTCATCAACATGCAACATGTTAGAAAAGCAATGCAAGTTTTGAAATTGGACTTGATATATGTGAATTTTGTGATAAATATGGAAATAATTACTATAAATACAACAATTAATAGGCTTTAATTTCTTGTGCTCATCTCATCTTAAGATTTTATTATCATTTCATTTTATAAAATACTTGCAAAAGTAATTTTATTTGCAAAATATAATCAAGGATTGCATGAAAAAAAATTTCAAATACATCAAGCATGAGGTTAGAAACTATTTACATTGCGGTGACCACAGGACGACTGCAAAGCAAGAAATAGGTCAGATGGGATAAAGGTGTTATTTAAGATTAAATAAGTGCTCTCTGTCTTAATTGCAGAAGAAAGACAAATACCAGATGATTTCATTCATTTATGGAATATAAAGAAAGCAAAGGAACAGATTACACAAAAACTAACCCTTGACATTAACATTATTACTAATATTACCAGTAGAAAACAGATGAGGGCAAGTGGTGGCGGTGTCCAATGAACAATGGTGAAGAATTTTGGTAGCTTGCTGGTGGGCAGGGTATATTGGCATATATTTGAGAAATGGAGAACCTGCAAATATTTTCTTCTATTATTTTGTATATCAAAGTTGCCTCAATAAATATTAAATTAAAACTATAAATAGATAATTTATGCTTATACTAGAGTTATTGTGGAAAAACCATTCTCCCCTATTTTATGCTTGTGATTCTATTTGACATTAACACATGGCAAGTGTTCAACAAATATATAACTGAAATTCAGTGTTACTATGACCATTCTTTTATAATTTTTATTAAAGACTATAATGCTAATAATTACATATTTATACATGTTTTATATATGTATATATAATGAAATTGATGAATCAATAAAAAATTTGTCCATCTGGATTTTTGTAAAGCTTGATTTATTTTAGTTATGGGGGTTTATCATAATGCTGTTGCTCTGTAAACTGAAGAGTGTGCCCATCTCTGTTGAAGAAGGTGAGCCTCAGTAATCAAGCTCCTCCTTTGTTTAAAATCTTTGTCAAAGAAAAGTCATTCTACTTGCTTTGACACCAAATTTCTTTCCATCTCAAGCTCCGATTATTCTAACCTGGCACAAAATGTCTTCTAAATAGAAAATTTCTAGTTGCTCTTTAAGTTGATTATGATCACAGTCAACATACAGCAGCATAACAGTTCTGATTTAAAATTCCCTGTAGCCGTAACTTCATTGCTTACAACCCGAAATTACAGATATTTACTTTACTTTGTCGGGTTCCTTAAAATCACTTTCACCACTTTGTATTAATTTTTGTGAAGGGAAATGAGTCATACATCAATGCTTTAATTAATGTGGTTCTACAATTAAATTATAACTCCAAATTCTTCTCGTCTTAAAGGTATCATATGATCTATCCAACTATTGTGTTACTGACTTCATTTACTGCTACACATTGTCTCTCTCATTCGTTTGAGTCAGATGGACCATTTATTATGTCAAGCATAACACCATCTTAGCATATTTTCATTTATGATTCTCTGTAAATTTATCCATCACTTACAAAGATCACTCCCTCAGTTGAGTCAAGTCTTACCAATATGAAATGTCACTGTTTCTCTTTTGGTTTTGCTTCACAATGATCAGCACTAACTTCTCATATACACATAGATTTATATATAAACATGGTGAATGTATTCTTTAAAAGAATATAAAATTCATCCATATGAGATTGTCTTTCATTTTCATTGGTCTTATTCACTCCTTTATCCTTACTATGAGAACATTATTTAAGCTCTAGTAAGATATGAATAAACATTATTTGGACAAATAAGACAGATTTAATGGATTTATATCTAACAAATATCACCCAGAGGGTATGAATTGTGACTGAGACCATCCTCAGCTTTCAAAACTGATATGGGTTATGCAGTCAAGCCTATTTTCATACATCCCTCACTTCTGGATGAATGTTATAGTACCTTTTCATAGGGCTTATATTTGAAAATATCAGTGTTAATAACATTTCTTCTGTGTGATTACATGAACCTCATATATTTCAATAGATCAAGTTTTGCACATTTATTAAGAATATGGGACCACAATATAAGAAATATTATTGTTCTTTGTTGCAATGTATGTAGGGTCTCTCTGCCCTAAATGTATTTTTCTCTCTATGTATGTATGCCTTGCATAGTATATATTCATGTATATTCATGTATATACATTTGAATAAAAAGTCAGTTTTATTGTTGAGGGTAAGAAAGTCACAGACTCTTTTTCCAGCATGCAGGTTATATCTAATCACTGAACTATTTCCCTGATTATAGTTCTATTAAAGCTATTTCACTACGTTGTTGCCTAGTAAACTTCCATGACTTAACCTAAGATAGGCATTGAAAAACAATACTAAATTCCTATCACCCTAGTTTTTATAGCTTTTTCTTAAAGAAAAGGCATGAATATTAAATTCTGGAAATAGTGTGATATAAGATTCAATAGAAAGAAATTTATACAAATGTGAATCCTTTGTGTCATCTTTAAAATTCAATCAATATAAACAAAATTGAAGGCAGTAAGTTGGACAGCAATAGGCAGAACCTGGCAGCTATTCTAATATTTCTATGATCAAATCACTTGGCACTTGAAGAACAGAAAATAATTACAGATAATTACTTTTTTTCTACCTTAAAAAAAACTTGTTGTCCATATTTTATTTTTTATTTTTTAGAATTTCTGTTCTGCACTTGCTTCATAAGACATGATAGAGATAGGATTAATCTAACCTATGCTGTTTGTTAAGTTCCTGGAGCTAGATTTGAGCTCTGTGGGAATGGAAGGGGGAAGATGATTCCAGCAAGGGTTTACTCAGGACATAGTTCCTACAGCAAAAATCAAGTTTAGTATTATTGAACCAAGTAATCTGAAGTACATAAATGTCAAATAAATAAAAGAATATTGGTCTAAATGGAAAAGACAGAGGGGAACACTGACATTGTCCTATTTCTGGATGTACACCTGGGCTCAGATGAGACGGCTGTGATTTCTTGTCTTAAGACAACACACCCATGTGGCACTTTGGCTCAGTTTTTAATCATATTTGCTATGACTTTTCAATCTAATTTAAAATAATTCCAAATATAAATGCTATTTGATAAAATACCCATGTTGTGGACTAGAGTTATTAACTATAATGACTTTTGAAACAGTAAAAAATATTAGAGCAAAAACAATATAAAAGCAATCAACTATGCTTCCTCTGTGATAGTAACGATGCTAAGGGTTTTAAATCTATTTTTTAATTCTCTAAGCAATCATATCTATGAGTCCAATTGCTTCATTTTTATTGACAGATAAATTATGTCTCAGTGCTATGCTATCCTACTAAGTGGGACTGTGCTCATATCCAAATTTATAGTACTTGGGAATGTAAGTTCTTCACAACAACAGTAACTCTCTAAAGGTTAGATCTTGGTTTAATTATAATACACACTTTTATAAAAGTAATGGACTTTAAAAGTTTTAATTCTTCCAGTGTGTTCTATTTATGCATTATTTTGATTATTAAAGTTCTTTCTTTACATTGTTTAGGTGGGCCTAAAGGAACATTTGACCTACTTTTGTTGAGATACATTCATCCTTGTTGTTTTACTTTGTTTTTATTTCCTTTACTTCTTTTGAATTCCTGTATATTTTCTGCCATCTTACAGCTAAAACTAGTATTGACTACCTACATTTAAGCCAGGTGCTACTTGATACTAAAACATTTCCAGATTTCTCTTTATCCCTTAGAATTACAGAGATATAAGTTCAACTTCAAAGGAGTGACTGCCATCTTGTTTTATGACAGTTAAAATTTAAAAAGTATTTCTTTTCTATGCTCCAGGACATTGACAAATTTTCTTTTTTCCTTCAAACTATGTTACCAGATCCTACCACAATATCTTTTGCAAGGATTTTGCCCTGTAGTTGTAAAAACAAAAGATTAGAGTTGGGATTTATGCAGGCAGAGTAGAGAAAACCCATAAGTGGTTGTCACTGTTGGAACTCTAATTCTTTAAACAATGGTTTGGTTAACCTTACTTCTGCCTTTCCAGGGCTTACCTGGAGTTAACAAACTGATTCCCACGAAGGCTTCCTCCCTCTATTCAGAGGTAAAGCACTTGTAATGCTTCATTTAAATACAAATTAACATTGAACAGAGTCAAACATCAACACTACTATAGAGATGAAGTAACACACCTGAACTAACAAGTTTTCTTACAGATTGTACTCACAATGTATATATAATTTTAAGTATGAAAATATTAAACAAAAAGTCTAAAAATGATGGTTCTAAAATCATTTTGCACATAAAAGCTTTGGAATTATTTGCAAATCCATAGCTTCAGTGTAATATTCTTTTGTTTCATGACAAACAAAATTTATTTCAAGTGAAATAAAATTTCAGCTATGTAATTATGGTATGCATATTTAAAATTAGCTAGTTACTTTATAAATACAGTTCCCAGAAACACTAGAAAGGAAGAGGAAAATAAGTTTCTGGTTCATAACTATGTGTCAGCTTTAAATTCTTAGGTATCCTCAAAAATATCACTAAAAATTTTTGCAAATTAAAAAATGGGTATTATTTTAAAATCTTTTTGTTTGACAACTATTTTTCCCCCCTTTCCATTATTAGATATGAAAAATAGTTTTATCTGTTACCCTTCACTATTTCTATCACTCTAAAAAAAGAGATAAAAATTGTGTTCTAACCTTTAAAAATGCATACTATTTTCCAAACTGTAATTGTTTCCAAAGTCTTGAATATTCTCTAGTTCAACAACTACATTTTGTCAGCATTTCATCACTCTGATTTAACTTTTACATACTAACAGGAAATACATAGAGATATTTATAATGTGAGTTACCATTGATACCACAGGGCATTTTGTAACTTACTAGTATTTCTTCCAGCTTCAAATTTGCATTTATCTGCCTGCTAAAATTTTTATTGATTCAAGTAAATATCAAAATATACTAGCAAACAACCACCCACATTTTTGCATCTTTCTGTCAAGCTTTGCAATCATTACTCTACATTTGTATTATACATTTTTTTTTGAAGTGACATAGGTTTATAATATTACATAAGTTTCTGGTGGATAACATTATAATTTCATGACAAATTTCATCCATTCCCCAACATTCTTCCCATCTGGTAACCATCAATCCATTCTCTGTATCTAAAACTTTGTTTTGTACATCCTTTTGCTTAGCTTCTTTATATTCCACATAAGATTAAATCATTGTTTAAATCAATTGCTTTTGTTTTCTCCATTCAACTTAATGAACTTAGTATCTTCAGAATCAATTATGTTGCAGCAAATGGCAACATTTTGTTTTTTCTTTTTAATAGCTGAGTAGTATTTTAGTGTGTGTGTGTGCATGCATGCATGTGTGTATACCAAATCTTTTTTTTTTTAATTCATTCACTGGTAGACAGTGTTTCTGCAACTTGGTATTTTTGTAAATAATTTATAGCTCAATTTTTTTATGTGAGCAAAATATAAAGATTTCTTTTTTAAATATGATTTTTTAATACATATTATCTCTATTCTGTGTTCTTAAAATAATTTTAACATAACCAAAATTGTAATATATTAAACATTTAGTATATTTTCACTTCAAAAGTTATTTTGGAACAAATATTGTAAATTGCAAATTGATATATTAAAATAAACATATGGATATGTATCCAATGATGTTCTATACAAATAAAAATCTTAGTTTTAGTTTAATTTCCTTCCACAATAGCACTTACTTCTTAGGTATCAGTCTCTTTCCAAGACTTGGCATAGTCGTACTTAAACAAGAACAAAGCAACTACAACATGTAAATAACTGTCTTAAATATTTTAGGAAGGTTTTAAGAATTGGCAGCTCAAAGTACTAAAATTAGCAATATTATAATCTTTTACAAAATGAATTCTTTTAAGATAAATTGGAACTTCAAAAACAAAATCAATTACCTCAGGAACAACTTTGCAATTGCTTAGTCTGATAGTGGTTAGAATAAAATTTTAGTCTTCCACTAGTCAGAGTTAGGAGTCTTGCTGCAAGTAGATAAAGAAGCTATTACCTTCTAAAGACAGCTGTTTGGGTTGAATCGTTTTTTTGCTTTGTTTATCATAACAGTGGGCGATAAGGCTAATAAGAAATTGTGTGTTGCTAATGGTGGTGATAAGAAAAGACAGGACATTACTCTTGGGTAAATCCAGATATGATCAAATTTTGAATTGGTTCAGTGTTCCCTGGTAAACTGCCCACTTTAAGCAGAACAATAAAAGCAAAAGAAAAGCAAATCTTTAATATAGAATATCTTTAAAAAAATAACACTAGACTCTGAAAATTTCTAGTATCTTATCTACTTTTCTGCATTGAACAATGATTTTCATAATATGGTCTTTGATCATTTAAGCATTTCTTATGAATATGACAGTATTATCTAATGAGCACTTTCTGTTTACATTAGAATATAAAGAATTTCTCTAGAAAAAAAAATACGTGAAATTATAGATCAATAAATGTGCCTTCTGTGATATTCTAGCAATATAAAGTGGTGGTTGAGTTTAAAGTACCTCCATTTATCTTCATATAGAAGATGAGATTTGAGTTGATATTGAAAACTGAGTGGGTTCAGAAGATAGGTAAGAATATTCCAGTAAAGGAAACAAAGTCAAAGAGAGATGTGAGAACAGGGCACTACAAGTTACATAAAGGAAATACTAGAAATAGGGCTGGAATTGATAACTTGCTGACAGATTGCATTGAACTCATACAGATGGTGATGAATTAAGGGTTTGATCCAAAATGTGATGTCCCATAGTCTAAAGACCTCATGAATCAAAACCACCAAAAAGGTTTGTTAAATTTTCAGATTTCAAGGTCCACCATGGTTTTACAGTATCTTAAGCATGGTCTAAGAATCTATATTTTAATATACCCCTTGATATTATGCATAATAAACTTGGAGGTCCATTTTTGTTGATGGAATTCAATGTGAAATATACATGTCCTATGCCTTGTTCAAGCTAATAGGGTGACAAAATAAAAGAAACTATAAGAAATTTTGTGTACCTATTTTATTGAGTTATTGTTTATCCTGTTCAGTTGAGAGAGACAGAGAGACAGAAGAGAGACAGAGAAAGAGAAAGAGAGAGACAGAGAGATTATTAGTATAGCTACTGTAATGTTCAGGTAGGTAAAGTATCTTCATTTAGTTCATATATGACAATATAGTATGCAAGATATTCTCAGAGAAGGGGTTAATCACCCATATCCGTTGACTTTCAAGTGTTGAATTGTTTATCTATTAGCTCATTTTAAATGAATTGTGCTGAAGCTATGGTTAAGTCTGTTCTTTGAAATTACATGTTTTGTGAGCTCTTTCATCTATAAGAACAATTAAGATTAACATCAATAAATTGATTGGCACTTTTCAAATTGCTAAAAAATTAACTTTAAGAATGCAAATGTAGAAATTCATAGGAATTCATGGTGCCACAACAAATATTAATATTATAAAAGTGGAAACTGTAATGTAAGTGATATAACTATAGGAAAGAAAAGGACAAGTACATATGCAGAAGTTAAAATGATAGAACTATATTTTACTGTTAACTCAGTAAATGATTTTTCTATGAAAAAGTTATAATCAGCAAAATTTAAAGTATAAGTTAGAAATTTGAAATTAGAAAAATTTTACATACAAATTATTATCTTAGGAATTTTATTATCTCCCATTGTCTTTGACAGCATCAGTTTTTTAAATCATGAAAATTTTGAGCATAAACCCACTGATGATTTGTTTTTATATCTATTCAGGTCCATCCTAAATGGTTCTATTAACAATGCTACAAGATATTTCAAAAGAAACAAAATGAGAAATTGCTTTCTAAATCATTTTTATTGAGACAATATTACATAACATGTAAGTTTCAGGTGTGCTTCATTATAAATCAACATGGATATCAATGATTGATATTTAAAAACTAAATACCAAAAACAGTAAATCTTTAAGATTGTTTTAAGTTGAAATAGTCCTTATATGTAGAAAATGAGGTCAAGAAAAGGCATATGCAAGCCTTTAATAAACATTAGGTATTATTACTATTGTTGCTATTGGTATTAAAAATCTCACAGGCTTGAATATCCCTTTATTGTAGTATGACAGTGTATTTCCTTTTTCACTCTCAGCATTTGTTAAATCTGGGCTTCTGAGTTTGTGAACAAGTAAATGCTGTTACAAAATAATTTCATGCATTAAATAGTACATTTAACGTAGAGGATCATTTATATTCTGAATGGATTTATTGAATGTAAGTCAATGGTGTACAGATGAATAGGTATTTGATTGCTTTGAATAGTCAGGGTTTATTTTATTATTATCCATTTTGTATCAGAATGCAGTTTTCCATACCTCAGCACTTCATAATCAGAATATAACAGAAAGTTCTGAATCTGTCAGGTTCAGTATATATGAATTCAGGGCTTATAGTCACAAAGTAGTTTAAGCTGTACTTGTCACATTTCTTGTATTTAATAAAACAAAAGTTATGTTGTGTTTTGCTCCTTCCTGAAGCTTGCATATTATGTCACTGATATTTAAAACTTTTTTCTTTCAGAAGAGTAGATAGCTTTTTTTATTTTCTTCTTTGATAGTGCTAAAACATGTCTGAACAGATACTAAGGAAAAATAATGAGACAGGTACTTTTTACAATAAAAGTATGCACGTATATAGATGTCTGTGTAATATACTGAATAGGCAGGAAGGATAATTGCTCAATATACTTTTGTAGGTCACTTACAAATTCACATATGAATATTCTATGGGAATATACTATCAAATTGTTATTATTTGTATTTTATAGTGATGTACATAAACATAAATGTACATAAACATATGCCTAAATATGCAACTTCCTTACCCTTCATTAACTTCTAGAAAAAAAAATTGAGTAATAATAAGTCATAATATCACTTTTCAGAGATAGCTCTTTCAACATTTTTTACCTTACATTTTATATTTCACTTTATTATCCAATAATACATATGGTGAATGTCATATTATATATAAATTTTATGCCATCTACTTCATTTAAAATTTTTATTAGCTTATGCCTGAGTGTCATTGAAAATTTTTTATTAAAAATAATTTCAAATGTTGTATTATTCAGTATATATTTATTAGTCCTAATCCAAATACCTTTGAGCTTTCCATTTTCCTTTCTTCCTACCCTACAGCCAATATATTGTCTAATTTTGTTGTGGTTAATCTTCAAAATGCATTCAGAATCAGAGTACCTCAATCTTATTTACTGTAAGTAAAATAAAATCTTAAATTAGAAAAATTTATATCCTTACTCAAAACCCAGTTGTCTAATATTGTGTCTAATCTATACTATACAGGTACATACAAACTGGTAGAAAACTATTTATTAGTAGTGTTGAGGTACTTGTTATTAATTTTGCACCCATAATAATATTTAAGGTAGGTAAGTCCTGGTGGAGTAGCAGTTGGGTCAATATTCTCTGAAGCATCAAACCACATACCCCTGGGTTCAAGTCTGAGGGGAAACAATCATTATGAACAAATCAAAATAAAATAAAGATGCTTCCTCCTTTTTCTTCTTACCTATTCACCTTCATTCCTGCTTGTATCTTTCCTTAAAAATAAATAAATAAATAAATGTCTATCACAAGACACTGCAAATTAAAATTAGTTATTGTCTGATTTAAAGTATATTAAGAAGATATTAGTAGCTGCATAAAGGCGCATTGAGAAAACCAGTTCAAGCTAACATAATATCAAATTCTATGTTACAATGATTTTAAGGCAAATCCGATCTAAAATGTATTTGTGACCAAGGAGATTTCCAGTTGAAAATAGGGGAACAAAGGAAAGGAATTTCTTGCACTTCACATAAGTGAAAACAATAAAAACCCAAAGAGATATGTGTGGCATATATTAAAATACATTTTTCAGAAATAAGGAATATATACCATCCCAAAGCACATTAAACAGACTTGGTGAATGATTTTCCCAGACAGTTAAATACTAATAGAATTGTTCAGCTTTTTCATTGTCAGTTCTCCCCAAGCTATAGCTCAAGTAAAGGTAAATATAAAGAAAGAAATGAGTATTGATTGTTCTTGTATGTAGTACAAAATAGTGAACTAATATATTAAATGAAATATGGCCCAAGAAAACTGACTAAATTGAGAAAGATCTCCAAAAGCTCAAAAGATTATGAAATCACACGAAAGGAAGACGAGATGAACAGAATTATAAAACTAAGAGCAGAAAAGTTAAAACATAAGAAGACATAAAACCCTGCATAGGTTATACCACACGTACCTGAAAAGGTCAAAATAACAGATGAATAGGCAAGTATCCTTGAAGATTCAAAGAGTAAATCTGAGAAGGAAGTAAACTACTAAGAGAAACTACTAAGGAAATCTGGTATTCCGAAAGAACTTGTATCTAAGCAGCAAAGGAGTTATAAAAACAAAACCATCTTCAGCTGAATTTAGCAGCTTAAGTGTAGAGATATCATTTATTATGAACATAAAACAAAAAGAAATCTTAAATTGTGAATTGAAGCTTATGGTAATTAGTCAAAGATGAGAGTTCTGCTTCCGGGGCCTCATGAGAACACGTTCCAGATCTTTTTGCTGACATGGCTGCCATGAACAGCCTCGCCATCAACCTGAGTCTCTTTTTAATTTTTAAAGGAGTTTAACAAAAGAATCAATTTAAAGATGTCTTCTAGACAATTAATTAGATCATGTGTTAAGGGATTTAGAATTTTTGGCAGAAATTAAGCATTCTCTAAGGTATTTCACAAAAACCTACAAGAACTCTGAGAGTACAGTATCCTTGATTGCTTCAGACTTTCTAGAAAAAAAAAAAAAAAAAAAGAAGACAAAGTTCTCTTAAGGCCATATGAATACAAACCAACAATATAAGAAATGAAAAAGATAATCAAGCAGTAGTAAATCTACCACAATAAGATGAAGTATTTTCTGCTGTAGAAATTCATGGTGACATGACAAATATTAATATTATAAAAATGGAAACAGCAATGTGAACTATAGAATGAAAGGACAAGTATAGTAGTAAATTTTAGCTTTTGTGTAGTAGAGAATAACTAGATTATGCTGATTAATATAAAAAAGCAAAAGCACTCTACTATTTAATATTTTCCCTCATAAATTTAAAATACTTAAATGGATTTGGGAAACTACCATCTCTTTTTATAAAAAAAACATTTACTAGAAATTCAGTAATCCTGTCCTTTGTGTTTCTTGTCTTGATAATTTAAATGAAATTCAAAGCATATCATTTTGAATTAAGTATTGTATCATATTTTGTAAAATAATATCCTTCTGTTTATGCCATCTACTATTTATCTAATATACATGTATGGAGAGGAAGAATTGGGATATTGTTAGCAATGATTCTTTATCAGTGATGAAATCTGGTTGGCTTTCTTCTTAATTTTTTTAATCTTCTTTCTTTCTTTAAAAGCATTATAAAGCCAGAATGAAAATGATCCCAACTTTTCTCTATAAGTATCTTATTCATATATGGTGTGTTTTATGTTATTCCCTTATAAGAATCTACTGCAATTTACTTATGTGTTCTATTGATAAACATTTGGGATTTTGTAAGTGATTTCCCTCAGGTGTATAATATTGCATAAAACAACCAGAAATAAACTCAGTTACTTCCAAAAACATATGTTTAGGTCTTGATTATGTATTTACAGATTGCCTGAGATTTAGACAATACTGTGAAATGAAGCTGGACTCATGACTTAGTATGAGATCTGCTCTATGGTCATTCAGGGACTAAGGCTGAAGAAACAGCTGATGTCAGGGAATTGTTTTTATGATCATGAATTAGAGCACAGGTGAACTGGAAATTGCTCACTATGCTTCTTATAAGCCTTAGCTTGGACCTGGTATGTTGTCAATATGCCTGCCCATTAATAAAGCTAGTCATTACATTAGAAAACAAAGTCATTAGGTTAAGTTGAAAGTGAATGCGTAGGGAATAGATATATAACGTAGACTACTGGGAAGCACTGCAATGCTATATTTGAAAGGAAATAGGTAATTGCATTATTTATGATAGTAGAGAAGAGTTAGAAACAAAATGATACTCTATTGCTGGGTTATTTCCAATCTTTGTTATGATTAACACTATAGTGAATATTCTTGTACAGGTCTTTTGATATAAACTGTGAATGCCTTTTTCTTCAATATACAGGCAAGAACTGAGTTGTTGGGTAGTAAATTATAGTTAGTTAGAATTTATAATGCCAGTTTTTCAAAGAGATTATATCAATTAATATCTAAAATTGGATTTAATAATTTGTTTAGAATGTTTGCTTTACTATTCAGAAATGAGATTGGTCTATACTTTGTTCTATGGATCATACTTTTTTATTTTTTAATAATCAAGATTACAATGAACTCATTAACATATATAGAAAGTATTCTCTAGAAGAGTTTATGAAATTGTAGTCCTGTTTCCAATCATCCATCTTGTCCTCCATTATTGGGATCGAATGTTAATTAGAACCTACTGTTACTTCTTTCAATGTTTACTTTTATGATCCTTGAATGTCTCATAATTATTCAATAAACACTATATACTGTGAATGAAAAAAATGTAAAATATATATAATATATATAATATATGTCTATATGTTCAACATTATATTGTAATGCATTGTTTTGTCCAGTTTTTAATATACTTAAAATTAAATACTTAGTATAGTTATCAAATGTGAAAAATGTACTCTCCATTCTAAGATAATGGTATTTTAATATTTTAATCTAATATAAACATTACAGAATATGTGATGTTTCTAATGCAAAAGTGTGCATATTTTTATATATAATGTGATATATGTAAGCAATAAGGTCTGTGGCTTTAAAATATCTAAATATCAAATTTTACTAATATTTCAAATCACTGCATAAATCATAAGAGGTTCACTGGATAACTTACAGCTTTTGCATTCTTAAGATTTTTTTCATGAGTACTGAGTTGCTATATTCTAAATATGAGATGGATATTGAAAATATAATTCATCAGTAAAATTATTGCATTTATTATTTCTTCTGTGCTATCTACTATGAAAACTCTTCTGTTTAACTGAGGATTTTGTTTACAAACTCTCAATTTTGAAAAACTATGAATCTAACAAGCCATCCTGCCTTGTAAATCCCATTCGATAAAGTACTCAATGGAGAAATGGTTGATTCCAGGGCAGAAGCAATTAAAATGAAAGTGAGCCTAAAACAGCCTGCGTCAGAAAGAAATCTGCTACTTAAAACTATGATTTTATTTTATTCATAGATCAACTCTATGAAAGTGATTATTCCCGTTAATGAAACTGAGACTAAACTGCCTTCTCTAACGACTGATTTAATTCCTGGTCTGATTTAAAATTTAGCTTTTCTCCTCCATTCATTTGCTCATTTATTTATTCAGTGAAATTTATTGAATTTTTTTTTGTGTGCCAGGAGTGATATTATACTTTGAAAATTTAGAAAGTTAGGTTACTCTAGAGACACTCAGAGGCAATTTGTTCATTTTGGAATTATTTGCAATACACTGCTATGAGATTTCTGAGACTAGGTAAGACAGTCATTCATAACATCAGGATACCAGCAAATACACTTATAATTTGCTGGCATGCTACGGTACTATTTTATCTTTTGTTTGTAGTGCATATAAGGATATTTTATTAGAGAATATAATTGGTTTGGATTTAAATAGGTAGAAAATCTATAACCCAAAATTATAAGGTGCATTATTATTCCATTTTAACTGAAATCTAGGGATATAGGAAATGTCTTAGATATTTTAGAGATATATTTAGCTTATGTGTGTCTTAGCATTTTATAGTTTCTATTAGTAAGCACTTTGATAATTTTAAAATATGTTGTTCAATAGCTAAAAACCTTAACAGTAAAATCTTCTGTTGGAGGTTAAAAGGGGATATTTGTATAACTACTTAGAAATAAAAGATAAACTGGCAACTCTTTAAAAACTAACATAGCTGAGATCAATTACATGAATAGTTTAACTAAGCATTTTAAAATATTGTATTGCTGAATCTAGTTCCCATCTAAAAAGTTCTAGCCTCAGCCAAAAACAATTCCCATTCTATCTATTGTGAATATTAAAATACAATGTCAGCATAAATCATTACAATTTAATCTTGAATTTTTGCTCTTTAAAGCTCATGTCAATTCAATATCGATGAAGAATTTATTCAAAAAAGCCAAGCATCTTAAACAGTATAACTTACAGGAGAGTTAATTCTTTACATGTATATTTTGTACCTTCTAAGGAAAGTTACTAGCTTGTGACTTCCATTTTCCTGATCTTAAACCCACCTTCATCACCCAGAGGACTAGATGGTATTAACTCACCCATTTATATTATAGAATCTAAAGCCTAAACCAGAGATAACTGTGCTGCAAATAGATAGTGCTTCAAGTCAGGAAAATTGGAATCCTTTTTGGCCATAATTTGGAATAGGGAAAATAATTTATTTAAATCATTTGATTAATGTGTAAGTTGACATATTTTCAACCTCACCTGTGAAAGGAATATTGAAGAAGTAAAACTTAATTCATAGAAACGAAGAACAAAGTAGAAACATAGACAAAAAAATCTAAATAACAGTCTAATCAAGCTTAAGCAAAAGCAAGTCAGGCATAGAACATTTTACAAGTTCCCAAAAATTTCCCTGTTCTAGGTACCAGTCTTTTTGAATTCTTGTTGGCACTTCTTGATCTTTAATTTTATGTGATACTCCTAAATCCATATGTTCAATTACATTTTCTACCTCTCCTATTTGAAAATGGATGTTGTTATAAGAAACAAAGTATTTTGAATGTCCCACTGGAGATTAGTAAAGGATATAGAGAAAATTGTTATCTAATAAAGAAGATTTAAAAAATGAGTATATTGGCAGGGATAATGGATTAAATATGTAAAAAATTTTTGAGACAATATTATTATCATTATTACAGTTTCATTAGTTTACAATACTGTGTAACTTTCAGAAAAGTAGATTCACGCCTCAGTCAATGTGTACATCACACCACATCCACCACCAGATATTTACTGCATGTCACCACTATCATTTTTATTCTTTCAACTCCAGCTTTCTTTCTCTGGCCTTTCCCTGTCTCTGGTAACCATAGTCCTGACTTCAGAATTCTGAGACTATTGATAGGTTGGTTGAATTGTTGATTGGTTGACTAGTTGATTGGATGATTGGTTGGTTGGTTGATTGCTTAGTTTCTTTGTATTCCACACATGAGTGAAATCATTGGCATCTTTTCTTTCTGACTTGTTTTGCTTAACATGGTCACCTCAAATTCCATCCAGGTTGTTGCACAAGATCAATTTTATATTTTCAATAGCTGATTAGAATTCCACTGAGTATAAATGCCACATCTTCTTTATTCAGTCATCCCTTAACTGGCATTTATGGTATTTTCAGGTCTTGGCTATTTTATATTATGCTACTATGAACATAGGAGTGCAAATGTCTTTCCTGATTAGTGGTCTGTGTTCTTTATTTATTTACCTCAAAGTGGAATTTCTAGATCAAACAGAAGTTTCAATTTTATTTTTTGAGGAATCTCCATATTCTCTCCCATAGAGGTGGCAAAAACTTACATTCCCACCAATAGCGTAGGCGTTCTTTTTTCTCTTGCTTGAAGTCAAATGTTATATACCTTTTATTACCTAATTTCAAAATAATTATTTAAATAATTTTGATCATACAACTACTTATAGAAAGTATATTTTTCAAATGGATTTATCCAAATAAATTCTAAATGCAGTGATACATTTATATTGAAATTTTTATTCAAACAGGTAAAATTATAAAATAAATTCTAAAGATACAAACTATGCCAGTATCAAGGAAGCTGAACTTTCGTTTTTCTGTAAAATTAATACAATCTAATTATAAAATACAATGAAATATAACTTTCAAGTTATTAAGGTAGAATAGAACATATATTTTGAAGAGAACAATACATATTAATACTCATGGAAAACATTACAGTGATTAAATGAAGTATATGATTTGTACATTTCCTTTTAACATTTTGAATAAAACCTCCTTCCATTTTTTCAATAGAATCATTGCTTGAATAATCTCTTCACACTTTGGCTATTTTTCAAACCTTCCATTTTAATTAGAGTTCTATAACCATTAATACTATATCCTAATTAAGAAATCCATTAAGTCTCTATAATAGTTGCTTTAGAGATAATATTAAATTTACTGGAGTTTTAAATAATAAATTTGTGTGATGGGATTTTAATGTGCAATTTAAGAAGTTATTAATATTTGAAAGAAGTCATTGCTTCTGTGTTCAATCAATATGAAGTTTTTATCCTATCCTTAGTTATCAATTTTACTATTTCTAATATTTTATGAATACTTTTAAGCATCCTTTACAGTAAGGGATATCTTACTTTTAGTAAAATTTCTTCGTTGAAGAAGTTAAGTAGTTGACTCATTTATCTCAATAAAAGATAAATTAGTACTATCTCTCTGTTGAGTGTGACCCACTTTAACTTACTTTTCAGCTTTTTTAATTTCTAACCCCTAAAATTAAAAAAAAAATCATACTAAATAGTTTATACTTTTAAAGAAGACAGTATTTAAAAATGTTGAGTAAATCTGTGAATCATAACTAGCCTGACAATCTAGGAAACTAAGTGCAAATTCTCAGATTCCTACAAATTGCCTGTTAAATTATTTATTCATACCACAATCTCTATTTGGGTGTATATTTTTTACCGGTAAAATAGAGTCCCTAGTAGACTAAGCTACCATTTGTCTTTTAGGAAACTGTAGTCTAAATCATCTAGTTGAGTAGATTTTTTTAACCCATTAGACTTCTTTTTGCAATCCATGACCAAATACATATTTTTAACATTAAAACTGAAGAATGCTTTTCATTAATATGATTATACCTTAAGTTTTCGGTGCAAATGAAAACTTAAGAGTGGTCATTTAAAATGGATATAATGACAAATCCAACTGCTTTTTAAAATTCATTTTGTTGAATTTCTAATTTTGACACTCAAATTTAAAACTAAACTGTAAGAATTAGAAAGAAAAAATACATGCAACATAAGACAGGTTACTTAGAAGATCATTTCTCTTAAGAACAAGAAGTTTTAAAGTCTTCAGTCAAAAACAAATATCAAGAAGTTCTCCAACTAGAATGAAGAGGAAGAGAGTTAGAGGTGGGGAGGGAGAGGAGAAGAGGATACGTTCCATGACACAAAGACGCAAAGGCCAGAATTCCTAAGGCTATATCTTCCAAGACAGAGTTTGGAAGTAATTAAGACACTATGGCAGAAATTTAACAGGAAGCATAGTGATTATTACTATATTATTTTAACAATTTAACTGAAATCATATTTGGTGTACTGAAAATTTATATAGTTCAGGTACTTCCCACACATCCTTCATCTAGTTTCTCCTAATAAAATCTTACATAACCATGTTACATTGAACATTACTGCAAAACTGTTAAATGATTATTTAGGATTAAACAGCTTTTCCACTTTTGTCCTTTGTTCAAGTATCCAACTGGTATGCCAAATCATCTTGTCTTTCATCTAAGTCTTCTTCAATCAGAGACAATTCGTCTTACCTTGATGTTCATGATTTCTCAGGTATCATGTGACATACTCCTTGGCTTGGGTTTGTTTTCTTAGATCATTTTGAACAAGGTTTATGACTGTGAGAGAAGAATAGCCAAAAGGAAAAATGTTCTCATGGTATCAGATGGAGTGGGAGGTCATGACAACAACATGACTTAATATTAGTGAAGCCACCTTAATCACTTGGATAAACTAATGTCTGTTTTCTTCATGCTATTCTTATTTATATCCTATAATTATGAGAAAAAAGTCATCAAGTCCAGTCTATGATAAACCAGTTAAATTAAGCCGCACCTCTCTTGAGGGAGCAATATCAAAAAATTTCTAGACATTATAAACCATCATAGTATCTACAAAATATTTTTAGGATGAACATTTTAGGCTATGCAAATATCTTGTTTTTCCTTAAAACCTTGCCAATGCATATTGGCATTCATTGTGATGTTGCCTGTAGCAATTCTTACTGTATTCTTCTAATTGTGATATTCTATTTCCACATTTCTTCCGAAGTTATATTTGAAATTCTTCTTCACAGTAGAATTTCCCTTCTGTTCCACTTATTTATCCAAACAATAATTTATCCAATAAATCATCTATTTACCTGTATGGGATTATAGATTTATGATTGCTGCTGGCAATGTATCTAGGCTATCTCAGTACACTTGAGAACTATGGTAAATAGAATAGTCTGTATAACCATACATATTTATAATTATTTCTACTTCTATCTATTGCTGTAACCAAATATTTTCTGTCATAAGATGTCACAGGATGTGCCTAAGTGATATGCTGATAAAGAGGCAGAAGATTCTGTTTTGCCTAATTATTTCCCTAAAACCAAGAAATCTCTGGTGGTATGGGATGTGGGAAACAGCCCTGCAGCTTGATTAACCTAGGCAAGGGCTTGTAAGATTTGCTTGCTTCATCTTATGTAGGTGTCCCAATTATTCATATTTATGTTAAAATAAACAGGAATTCACACTGATAGCTCCAGCCATAAACCAGCACCATACTCCAATGTTCTTGATTTTTTGTAACTTCCTTCTAAAACAATGCAAAACCTGACTCCAATTATCAATAATCTGTTTGTTCAAATCCAGCATTCATGTAAAGTGTTTTCAAACTGGTTAATCCCTAGCCCTGTAGGAAACAAAACAATTAAAATCTTCATATTTGTGTGTTTTTAATTTTAAAGCATTTAATCAAAATGTTCTTTTCAAAAGTTACATAAGTTAGTTACTCTTGTCCTCTTCCCCCATCCTTTTTGCTCAACGAGTCATACATTTGTAATAAAGTTAGACTCATTTGTCACAGTCTGCATTTCCTCCTGATATCCTAGCAGTTGTTTTTTTTTTTTTTTTTAGATTTGCACATAACAGTGTGCACACTTTATGATGACAGTTCTGTGGGTTTTAATGAATACGGAGATTATTATTATTTTCTGTGTCATTGTAACTCCTCTTGGGAATCAGTTGGTTCAGGGAAGAACAATTGGGGGTAACATTAGTTACACTGAGATTAGTTATAAATTTATTGCTGTAGCCTGTGGGAGACACGATTTCACAGGACAGTGTAGGTGATTTAATAAGATGGATGTCTGTATTATCAATATTACTCATTATATTCTCTTTCAGACAATAATGGCATTCTTATTTTATGGAACTAATTTAGAAATTATGTATAAAAGACATTCAGTGTTCTAGTTTTAATATAAAAATCTTAAAAGTAATATGTAAATGTAGCATCATATTATTACTAACACAATGGGTTCATTCTCTTGGTAAGCAATGCCCAAAAGACACAAAACAAAGTTCTTGTAAACAAATAAAAGGTTATTACTTGCAACAAATAAGGAGACAAGATCAATCTCATGGCACTGTCTGCCTGAGTGTTCTTTTCAGGGAGCTTCATTGGGAAGTGGCTGGGGAGGGGTCAGCAGCTTCCTGGGGATGATTCCAAGTCCACTCACTGCACAGATGCCAGCTTTCCTCAGGCTGGTCATGCTTGCTCATGTACTATTGCATGATCAAAAATAGCAGTGGAACTTCTCTGTGCAGTAATTTTAGTATTAAAAGAGGGCTAGGTCATTTCTAGGCCCTCCAACTCAAGCCATAGGATAAGTCGGAATCACTTAGTCTGATGAAGGATTATCTTTATCTACTTTTGGAGAAGCATTTATCTATCTATTGACTTGAACAACACTGGCCAGGGAATTAAGGGAGACTTGGTTTTGAATGGCCATTCAATGATCAAGGTCTGAAAGGATTTCATCATGTTTTGAGGGCGGCCCATGAAGAACTTTCCATTTGTACAAATAGGCTCTCCTGTTGCTGACCTATTCTAGATGCGATGCGACTTTTAACTGATATGTCATAAAATTTGAAAAATTTAAAGGCTAAAGGTTTATTCTTCTAAATAAATGCAAAAAAGTCAAGCAAGCATTTCAAAATATATATTAATCAAAAATCCTCCTGTATGAATTAAACTTATACAGTGATATACATATATAATTTACCAATAAAACTGAAATTAAAAAAAAAAATGTGTAGTTGAAGAGACTCAAAGGAGATCAACCTAAGAATCTCAAAATGAGTTTCCTGTAGAGACCCTGTTCTGGCATTTGGATATTTTAAACTGAAAGAAATGGCAACCTTAGAGACAAAACAAAAAAAAATCTTTTTTCCCCTAAACTTCTACCCTTCCCTTCATCAAAAAAAGTTCTCATTATACTCTTTCCACTTAGAAAAATGTATTTTGGGAAGGTCCTGAGGTCCTAATACAATGAGATTTTGTTTATCTGGGAATAAATTCACTTTATCAGAGAAACCTATCTCAAAGTGAGGAAAAAGTTTAAGGGAAAGGTTTTAGCACATGAAGGCTCCCCTCACAATATATCCTACTCTCTCCTTGATGCCATATGTCAGCATAGGATATGTGTCAGACCATCCCATTTACCTTAGAATTTTCAGCCCTTTAACATTTCCATTTAGATTTCATCAGACACTGTCTTCTATCCTATTTAGCACATCTGATGATAAGTTGTTTGTTTCTCCAGCCCCTGAAGACCTTTAGAGGGAGGGGGAATTTTTCCTTGCCCCCAAAATGTTATTTTTGTAGTTACTTGTTATCTCAAAAATTTCTTATAATTCTAAAAGAACAATTTAGGAAGGTGAGTTTGCCTACGATAAAATCCATTAAATCATTTTATTCAAGGGCAATGTTCTCCTATATGCACAGTTAGCAAAGCTTGCTCTTTTAAGCCACTGAAAGTAAAAACAATTTTATTCTCCTTTGCTACTAACATAAAAGGTACTACTATAATACTTTGCAACACAATGGAATTTTCTTATGATTCATTCCTCCAAAGATTAAAAATATATTATTGTCATCTGTTTTTTCTTTTCCTTTAAGCTAAAACTAAATCTGAGATGCTGGAGTTAATAATTCCTCCTTCCAAATAATAACAATACACTTGCGAACCTGGATGTAATAGCATAGGTCTGTTTGTAATTTAGTACCCAGTCCATTTTTTTCCTGTAAGTCTACTCATTTTATTTTTTGTCAATATTTCCTTTCTTTTCCTTAGACTCGCTTTGTTGTTACTGCAGCTTTTCGAATTACATGATTTGTACATTTTTTAATTTTTCATATTCAGTAGTGGAATTCTAAAATAATGTACTATTTTCACAATAAAGATTTAATCAAATTATGCAGATTTTTCTGTGTACTCCTATAATGATTAGTATTTTTAAATGCCTGTTAAAACATTTATTTTCTCACTGATTCAATGAAAATTATTTCTATTAAACATTGATTAAGAATTTATTTTTTCATTTCATTTAAATACTAAAAGGATTGTTTTATTTATTATAATTCTGTCTTCAATTTTTTTTTTAATATCTGCTGCTTTTGGTAAGTTTTATTTTGAAATTATTGAATGATTAAAGATGTATAATTCATGAATATTTAATGTCAGTTTCTTCAATTTTGTCAATATTTGATAAATATTAATTGTTTGATATTAGAAATCACAAGCTATTTTTTGAAGTCTACTTAAAAGTAATCCTATTACAGTTCTTACTACTTCTTTTGTAATTTATTGTACTCTCAATCTTGCCTCTGTATTCTGTGATTTTTCTTCCTAGTCTAACAGGGTGAAAGTTTTAGAAATATATTAGTGTGATTATCACTGCACAGCCAATTATTTAAAACAAAAATGCAATTGCCTGTTGGAGTGTATGAATGCTTCTAAATCTGGTAGAAATACATCCAAGATTAAAATCACAAGTACAGAATATATAGACAAATATCAATCATGGGATTTGTAGTTTACAGAAAAAGAGTACTTAGTTTTCGCATGTTAATATCCATACGGCTTTCAGCATGAAACACTTTGGTGAAAATCAAAGATAATTTGTTTCTGGAAAACAATTTAATTAGAACTATTTAACATCAAGAAGATTTGGGAAGAACGCAATTAGATATTCTATACTTATTTCTTGATAATAATGAAAAATACTTAACAATTATGATTGACATTTTATTTACATATGACTCATTATATATACATATATAAACACATATATGGATTATGACTCATGCCATTATTGGTATTAAATATATTAATATATTTTTAATATGATGTAGTAGGCTGAATAATGTCTCTTCCATCTGAAAGTGTACATATTCTAATCTTCAGACCTATGAATTTGTTACCTTCTTTAGCAAAAGGACTTTGCAAATGTAATTAAGTTAAACATCTTCAGAAGGGAAATAAATCAAGATAACCAGGTGGGCACTATATAATCACAAGTGTCTATATAAATAGACAGTATTAAAGGTAGATGAAAAAGAAAATGTGATAGAAAGCAGAGAGAGGCAAAGTAAAGTGATGCAAGTCCACAGCTTGGAATGAGGACAACTTCTAGAATTTGGTAAAATAAGAAAACAAATTGTCCAGAGAGGCTCCAGGGAAAGCAAGTTCTGCAAACATCTTGACTTATAATAGTAGTTACTTGAAGAATGCTATAATAATAAATTTATTTTAAGCCACTAAATTTACATAAATTTGTCTCAGCACCAATAGGGAACACAGAGATTTTGACACCAGGAATAGGATTCTGATGTAACAAACATGTAAAAATGTGTAAGTGACTTTGTAATTGAATCATGCATAAATGTTTATGAAATTTCAGAAGCATTATAGAAAAAAAAACCTAACATGCTATTTTGTTAAACAGATTGCTAGAAGAAATGTAGATATTAATGACTCCCAGTTAGGACTCGAAAATAAATGATGAATATGATAACTAACTCCTGTGTCATCTTAGAGAATAAATAACTAGAAACAGTGCACATAGGAGCATGTACATTAAAATGACAGATTAACAGAGATATCATCTTCATTTATATAGAGGAAAATTGGAATTCCCTATTACACAAAGGTTTATGCAAGAGATTAAGTTTAGGTTGTTATGTTTCTGTAAATAAATAATATAGAATTGGATATAGAAAGGATAAATTGGAAAAGAAATAGAAAGGTCTAATGTGGACCTTAGATACTATAAATATTTATCAAATTTTGGAGAATAAGGTAAATCAACATAAGTGAATGACATACTAAAGCTAACATTAATAAGAACAAAATAGTGTTGTCAAAAATATTCACGGAGGGCGAAAAAAACTCAAAAAAGAAGCTATCTAAAATAATAAAGATATGGACAGTCATTATTTGAATTTGAGATGGCAATTATTCCAACTCAATCTGAACCAGTAGATATCAATGATTAGTAATGTTTAGAATTAACGGAAAAGAAAAATTCACTTTTGCTGGAATAATGAAGGTAATGGCATTTATTTTAGTGATTTCTTAGAAGATAACCTATTATTGAAACTAGCAAAATTTTTGGATGATAGGGAGTTAATGAATTCAATTTACAATAGTGGGTCTAGAGGATACTAAGTATATGAGCCAATGATTTCTCTTTTTATGTTTAAAATGACTTTAATTTTTCCATTGACTCCACAAAAATAATTTTGACTGACAAATATACACTTTGAAATTTAAATGAGAATATTTTTAATAGTTTGAGACAGAAAAACAAAGATATTTGATCAAAACATTCGAGAAATTCATTGAATTTGCCAACAGACACATACTATAACAATGAGAGAGGATTGTATTAGTTTAGAAACATAATTTCAAGTCTTAATAGTATCTGCCTACAGCAAGTCATGTATACTTTTAAGTAGTTTCCTTATATTATAAATCTAGACTAAAAGATGAATGATTTCTAAAACCAACAAAGTAAAGTAAAATATATAAGATGTCATATATTCTCTTTCCCGTTAGTCTCTTTTGTTTATTTTTCTGACCAACATGTGATCAAATTTTACTGTTTTTCTAGGGAAAAGAAAGGGAATCTTGTACCAAATTTCACAGTTTTACATAAAGCATCTTGATTTAGATGATTTATTTGACAATATTTTTGAGCTCCTACCACTCACCAAGAGCTGACAGAGATAATGTAATAGTGGACTTTTAAAGATTCCTGTCAACTTAAAAAGTTAGATGTTAATTGTGCAAGTTCATCAAATATATATAAAAATACCGCTGTGATAAATAACTTGCATGGAGTAAAAATCTAAGCAGCTAGATGAGATCATTTAATATACAGCTCCTTTTCTTATCAGCATAGCTGCAAAAGTTAGCTGGTAGAGGAAAAAAAGTCCTTTAAAATGCTTCTAACTTATGGCTATGGTTGCTTGTCATTTGAGAAGAACATTGTATTTGTTATTAAAACACTTATAAAATATTTTGTCAGGCATATGTCTTTGATTTGCATGTACCCTCTGATTTTCTCTTAATATATAAGTAATATTTCATTATAATATTCTTTAATTTAAATCGCCTAAATTTTTTCTGGAAGAAATACCTGTTTTCTTTACAGTAAAACATAATGGAAAAATAAATTCAACTTATATAATGCTTTAATATAAAAATTACTGATATTGCCTATTAAAACAATTTCAAAGAATTCTTAAAAATCCTTTACTTCTGCTTGAAATAAGACAAATAGCATGACTATCACAAACCCTAATAATTCCTAAAAGTAAATAACATTTGCCAAGCATTGTTCTTTACACATAGTGATATAATAAAGAAGCAAAATTTCTTTCTTAAGATTATATTAGAACTCATATGCAGAAATATATTCATACTTCTGAAACATATTCATCAGTTTGTTCTTGAGAGTCATTTCTCTAAAAAACAGTAAAATAATCCCTTGAAAAATGAAATTGAGCATACCTGGTAAACTTATTTCATTATTAAACATCCTTATGGAAATTTGTGCTGGAATAATGATACCTGAGGACAAGAACTTTTCAAGTAATAATATTTAAAAATGAAATATGCTACAATAAAATGTCCCTTTTTGTAAAAAGTAGCTATTTCAGCTATGTCCACAGCTAATCATTATAAATAATCATGTTTCTACAAAGAAATTAAGGTATCTGTTCATCTCACTGATACAAGAAAACTATTTTAGAGTTAATTTCTAAGGTAAATAAACATAAATAATTGTGAACACCAGATTACAGTGGAATTATGAAACTTATTTAAACTCAATAATTTAATAAATATGAAGCATATGTAATATACCAGACATGATGGGGATGGTGGATCAGACAGATTCCTTCCTCAAAGCATCATAGTTTGTGGAACATGGTAGAAGGGAAATAACAAAAATGTGGTGATATTTCAAGTGCTACGCTGAGAATATGAGGAACATTCCCACAGGTATCATTTGGATTTTCAACTAACACCTGAAAAAGCACTTATCAGCCAGGTAAAGATAAATGTGGTTGAGAGTAATTTTAAAATATGATAAAAATATGTCAGATGATTCTTATCATGATGATCTATATCATGCTCAGTAGAAAAGCATTTTTCTCATCATGCATCCAACAAATTTCAGTGTACTTACAAATTACAAATTCACTGAAGCCGGAGATTCTTTTTAACTCCAGTAGTTTTTGAACTGGAACATTCAAAAAATTAAATAAGCTTTAAAAACTAATGTGCTTAGAGCCTCTTCTCCAGAGATTATGATTTAGTAAGTGAGGTTTATTGTGGGGAACAGATTATGAGTGGATTGGGTTTGGAAAAAGTTTAAAACATTAGTTTATGATTGATAGACACAAAGCAGTTATATAGTCTACAAGCAAATCTATAAGTAAAATGTTATCTAAGAGCTCTTCGAGTGGGAGAGATGTTACCAAAATGAGCAAACTCTGTCAAATAGATGTGCTTGCAGAAATTTCCTAAGCAATGAGGGAAATTATTCATTTATGGTTTTATTTTCCTGGGCAGGAATTTCTTAGGACTAAAAATTAAGTTATGCTGACATAGTATGTCAGTTCTCAGTCTTTATAGTTATGCTTTGTGGATGCTTTATTGGTACACTGAAGAGAGAAATGAGTGTACATTTAATTTTTACAGATATTAGTGTTCTGTTATTTTTGTTGTTATTACTATGATATTTCTATGTTTATTATTTATTCAAACTATTGGTGTTTAACTCAGGAATTGTGTGGTTCCTTATAAATAAAATGTTTATCTATCTTTCATCTAATTTGTATAAATTTAAATTAATTAGTTTTTTTATTCACTATCAACTTCTAAGAAAAGACTTTGATCAAGTCCTTTCATCCACTAAAATACATTTTCTCCTTTGTTTATTTCATTTCTCTTTGGCCATTGTTTATATTCCAATAAAATATAAACACCAATTGTTATGAACTTAATGTTTATGTCTCCCACAAATTTATTTGGTGAAGACAGCATTAATGTGCATGACTTGTAAGTAAATAAGTTATATGGCCTACCTTCTCTTCCATCCCCTCCACTCCCCTCCCCTCCCTTCCAGTTCCTTCAGCCCTTCCCTCACTCCTGTTCTTCCCATCCCTCCCTTCCCTCCTCCCTCCCACCTTCCCCTATGAAACACAATGACTCTTCCACAACTTACTACACAATTTAGCAATCCTAAGAGCATAAACCCACATCTCCTAAGATATACACCCTTAATAGTGTTATATGTTCCAACAAGCTGATCACTGGAAGTCCAGTGATCAGTGATCACTGGAGCCCAAACCATCCTTGAGCCAATTTCTGGAATCCGAGGAACGCAGAGAGTAGATTGATGCCGATGAACCCTCACCAGACGTCAGATCTTCAGGCATCTTGATCTTTGACCTGCCAGATCCAAAACCAAGGGAAGTGAATTTCTGTTGGTTTCAGTCACCCAGCCTATGGTATTGTGCTGTAACAGCTGAGTGAACCAGAACAGACAGTTTCTCTCTCTCTTTGTCTCTCATCCATCCATCCATCCAGCCATCCATCCATGTATGTAGATGTATATGCATGCATATTTATTTGTGGATAAAATTGTATCCCACTTTTCATTTCAAATTTAAAAAAAGGAGTAGAAATAAAGTTAACAGTGTTCAAAAATGGGACTCAACCTGTCTGTGAAATCTTGTTAATGATAGTTCAAGCAGACTAATCATCAATACAGTGATAATTCCTGTTTTGTTCATTAACAGATAATCTGATTTTCTATATATTTTACTAATTCATCTGCTCAACCTTTCTTTTTTTATACATCCTTACATCTACTTTTAATCATTTTTATCTGACATACCTCCTTTCGTGTTAATTTTACAAGCGTTTATGAAAGGTAATTTTCTCATGTGTTTCTTTTATATCCAGGAAATATATTGACATCTGTGTCACTTCACACTTGAGTGATTTTACATCTGAGTATAGAGATTCCATTAGCAATATGACTGCTCCTTATATTCAGATAAACTGAAATATCACTGTCTTATTGCTGGTATTAAACAATACATGCCAAAGCAAACTTCTCATTCTTAGTCTCTCAAATTTTTCAACATCATTAGCTCCAGAGTTCTTTTCAAATTGCTACTAGACATATATAAAGTCACTTGATGATATATGCTGTGAGTTTAGATTTGTCCTAACTTATTGGTTTCATTGCTACTGTCTCAAAATCTTTCTCCACTGTGTCCAATACAGAAATGAACCTCTTAAACATGTTTTGTTTTCTTTCTATTTAATAAATGTATCTGGGTCTCTGTCATTACCTAGTTGTTGATGCGATGTGTGTATGTGTATTCAAATGTTCTTGTTTTATGTGCATTTGTACATATTAATAACATTTCTTAATTAAGTAGGCTATTTCATTATGTCTTTTACAATCTCAGGCATCTTTTAAAATTCATTAGAGCTATAGCTAATATTTTTATTTCTTTCAGAAAAAAATTGCATCATAATTATCTACTGCTGTGAGTTTCTTATTATTTGTGATCTCTCTATCCCAAACATCCATCCATCTATCTATCTATGGATGAATAAGCTATGAGTTTTTTATATAAAATATATGTGTGCTTGTTTGTTTTATAGTTTCTTTTGTTTTATTTACTTATTGTTTCCCTAAAAAACTTAATCTAGAACCACGGTTTTCATTACAGGTCAAAATATACATCCTTCGATTTTATTGTAGTTAGAGTGCCTGTTGTATAGACCTGCTTGACTTTTTCTCTTCCTCCTATCACTTGTGGGTCTAAATAACTTTAAACACACTGTTAGAGACCATCTCAGCTATTTAGTTTCTAATTTTAGTCGAAGACTGATACTTTTGCTACTCATCAGGTAATCTTTTCTGTGAAGTCTAATGCCAAGAAAGGCCTGCCTGTTCCAGCAGCAAATGTGCCACAGGCTATGTCTTCATCTTTGACTAGCAATTTAGGGTGCTATTTCACATGGGAAACAAATTGGGCCTTTCTTATTGCTGAGAGGAGCAACTGATTAATTTTTTAATATCTGAAATGGCTATAGACTTGCAATATATTATTTTACATATGCATATGTTTTGTCAGATTAAATAAAAAATTTTAAGTATCTTGATTGAGATGAATGCTTATCAATTTTCTTAGAGGGCAGAGATATTAAGACACAAAGAAAGCAAGTCCTACTTCTTAATAAATAAAAATGGAACATAAAATGTGATTTAAAAAGATGGAGACAAAAAAGAAGACATTGTATCTATCCTGTGTAGCAATACAGTTCTTTAAAAAAGGCAAAATAAGTTACTTATTCATGTGATCCTTAAAGTAAGGATACCAGGAGGAAGACCTACTAAGAGTCTGCAACTGCAAATTAAATGTAATCATCTTTGGGGATTCCTGCTGGAGAGCAGTTTGCTAGGCCACCTTTGACCAGTGCAGTTCCCATGCATCCGTCCCAAGGACTGGGGCTTGTATCTGAGACTGGGGGAGACAGCCAGAGTGAACAACCAAAAAAAAAAAAAAAAAAGAGGTTTCTTCCTCCTCTCTTTTCTCTCCTGCCTCTTCTTAACTTTATTCATGCCTGCATCTTTCCGTAAAAAATATCCTTTTAATAATTAATAGCACTGGGAATGCATGTTAAACCTAAAGCCATAAATAACTCTCAACTGAGGGTCACACTATTAAATCTCCATGATAAAGTTCCGTGAATTTATAAAGAGCTAACATGTAGTACAATTATACCTTCAATTATCATGACTCATAAATGTCATATTTCCAATCCATAATACCACGAATTATAGTTCATATGGTATTTTGAATGTTTAAACTGTATTTTCATTTATATGTAGGACCTTTTAATTATCAAAATACAGAAAATTAAAAAAATTTAATTCCTAATGATCTTGATATTTTGTGAAGTTTTAATACCCCAAATTCAATCACTTAACATTTCCACTTGTGTATATACCTTGATATATAATTGTTCACCGTCCTCTGCAATTAGCTGCTAAGCTTGCCCTTATATTCATAGGGCCATATAAAACTGTATTCTAACACCTTTCATTAAACACTTCAATTATCAGTAAAATGAAATATTCAGTTTATCATTATGAAATATATATTTTCATATCATTCAAGTCTAAACTATATAACTCTAATTTCTACTGATATATACTTGAATTGAATTTATTTTGAAAAATTATAAACATTGTGTCATATTATAATAGAGAAAAATAGTCAAAGCTTTTAATCCCACAGAATATTATTGACATATTACTACATTTCCATTTAGTTTTGTAGTGAACATATTTATATGTATCTAATTTTAAAAGTTGTCTATTTTAAAAATAATTCCCCCTGCTCTAAAATACTTGTCATTAATGATGTTATTAGCTTTATAACATACTGGTGTGCAAAACTATAGCAAAGTTCTTGTGAGCAAGAAGGCAGTCAGCAAATACTTGATGAAAGCCCAAGTTTTGAGTTTGTACCAGTGTGGTGATTCTTGTAACTGGCAGCCCTTGGGGAAATCCAAAGATGTTTTCAGACAGTGTGATCCCTTTTAAATATAAAATATCTAATTCAGGGTTATTCCTATAAAACATTTATTATATATTTATTATAAATCTTAAAATGGATATTGAAAAACAAGAATAATTTAGTCTTCATTTATCACTCAATTTTTGCTAAGAAGCAAAGCACACATGTCTTTATACCATCAAAAGGAGCTACAGAGAGTAATACAAACATGCTTTCAAACATATTTACTGGATATTCATGCCATACTCGAGAAAATATTTGAACATTAATATTTAAAAAATATAATTGGGGTATAGAAAAGAATGGCAAAATATTTTTCCAAAGATAATATAAACTCATGTATAATGCATCACAGAATGGTATTAGTCACCAAGATCTAGGTGTTATATTTATTCATTGTTACAAAGTATCTTTGCATCTATACCCTCAACTACAGAGCAAGAGGAAGGTATACGAGTGTATACCAACCCAACTATATATATGCATATCTGCAAATATTTCTATGCATAACCATCTGTGTCTATAATAAGTGCAACATGAATTTTCAGTAGAAATATCTTTAATACATTAATATATACATCATTTTATCTCTTCCCCTTACTTTTCTGTATTGTCCCACTCCAACAGTGAAAATTCTGGCTCATCTGCAGTTTATTTTCTGGTTTATTTCTAGAATATGTGCATAGTAGCTTCAAAATTATTGGCCAGTATTCTCATTGGAAACAATTTTAACAAATAGAATATATGCATTTGATTTTGAACTCCATAATAATGTGCATAAACATTTTAATTATTACCAAAATATGCAAGGAAACTATCAGAGAGGAGTCAATCACTGGATAAACAGACAAAATGCATGTATTTTGCTTAAAAACAAATAGCTGATAAAAGCATTATCAATCATCTTATTTATACATTTAGCTTTCTTTAATAAAAGTAAGCTGCTACTGTTTGCTTCTTGCTCCCTAACCAAGGATAATCTGCACTGAAATTTTAATCCCCCCAAAAAGAAAGAATTTGAGTCTTAATTTCACATGAAGAGGATCACAACAGGTCAAAATATGTCTTTGGTAATAACAGCTCTTTTGGAAAACATAAAATGACCTAAGAAACATGAACAATTATTTTCCTATAGATCTTATCACTGCTTACCATCCTGCTATCACTTAAAAACCCTATTAATTGGTTAATGACCTCATATTTAGTTTGGACAGAATCCAACGACTGAATTCAATGTCTTCCAATCAGAAAACTGTCTATATTTACATTTATCATGCTATTAAAATTTTGTAGTGTGAATTCCTGTATCAACTAAAATGTGAGGCTGTCTCTCTAGTCAGAGAAAATACATTTGAAGAAGTCTATTACTTTTGAGTACTGCCATACAGCAGGCTAGAAAAACAATACAACAAATAAGGTAGGCATAGTCAAAGAAAATGGGAAAATTCATTCATCTGAAAAAATATCTAAACTTTTGTTTCAGATAATATTTTTGTTTTACCTTTTAGCAAATATAAAATACTGACATACTAGACAGTCATCTATAATAAAATAAAACTTTTGATTTTCCATCCCAGTAATATCACTGCACTCATTAATATCCCCCTTACTTTTGTAGTAGGGTATGACTTGTATAGAATTTCTCTCATCTTTTCCCTGATCTACCACTTGCAAACCAAAGGTACACTTTTTAAGTGGAAGGAACTAATTAGCAACATGACCTTTCAAAACTGTGACTTGGATGAGAGATTTTTTGTTTCTTTGATTTTGTATAAGTTTAACATTTATGTAACAAGAGAGATATAAATCATGTTGTATGTGAGAATTCTACAAGAAATTGACTTCAAAAAAAGTAGCTTAGTAGTGATAAATGTACTTCACTCTTTTTGTTACTGGGGAAATAATAGCAAACTCCAACTCAGTTTCTGGCCTTTTTCATTTATGGGACCTAAAGTTACTGTTGCCTTTTCTCTTGGGGTAGAATCTGTCAGGAGTGAATTTATGGAAGATTGCAAGGCTGTATAATTTATAAAACCAAATAGGAATACTGGAAATTGCTGAATAATTCTTAAGGATATTTGCATGTCTTGCTTTGTTTTCTTTTTTTTTTTTTTTTTTTTCCCATTAGTGGGCAATCAATATATTGGAGGAGAAGGATAAAAGAGAAAATAAACTGTGAAGAGAATGAAAAAGTAGAATTAAAAAAATATATACATATACTTCGGGCAGGGATTCAAATTCTGACAAAATTCTGAAGAAGTAAGATTATTTAGAGATTACTTGCTCTAGACTTAGGTTATTACCAACTAAGCAGAGGGAAAGAAATCTGAGAGCAAACTTTTAAGACTATAGAAATGTTAAAGAACATGAGTCTATTGTGCATATGTTCCATTATATAATCTAATAGAAGAGAGAGTACACATGCTCAGAGAGATCCGTGTAGATATAGGGTAGGTTTGAGTAAAGTTGGAATTCACTAGACCAGTGTTGGAAATGAGAAAATTTGTTAAAAGCATTTTATGACTTTATCCTATGAGTCTACTAAGAGTAGCCAGATTGAATAAGACAAGCATCAGTCTATTTAAAGCTTTGGTTCACTATTATGTGTTATAAGCCAGTAATCGGCAAAATGAGTTACTTTTTTAGTGCATGCTGACAAACTAAAGATAGAGGCTGAGGACAGCAGGAGGCAATTTTTCTCTTATGCTAGCTAATTAGGCCTTCCAGGTAAAAGACAAAGCAACTGATTTGAACACATATTGAACAGCATTCATTCTTGTGATTTTTCAATGGTTACAAAATTTTAGCTGAAGGACATTTTTGTTCTTCATTATTGTGATGTGATGTAAACTAGTCTAGAGTAATCGTTATATCTAGTATTTGCATGTTCCCAGTATAACTGGGCAGTGCTCTAAAGTAATTATTTTTGTCAATAAAAGTAAATTATTTGAAGGACTTGATCAAAGAATTACTAATTAATAGTATTCTCTCCACGTACCAAGCCCATGTTAATTGTGCATTGTTGTAAAGCAGAAAAAATCAGAGAAAACTAATGTCTGCAGATTATCACAAAAGATTGTTTTATTTGAACTCTGCTGTCAAAAAAATTCCCTAGATTGCTTAGGAGCAAGCTAGTTTTGTTTCAGACTAGAAGATACTTTCAACTTAGAAAAGTAGATAAGCACATTCATATGGCCAATAGGATATTATTTTTAATTCAAAGATGCCTTGGAAAATCTCTGAAATCTTAGCAACCTGGCAAATACTGATGTTTGAGAATGTCCCATTATGTTCAGAAGTATTAGTTGCTTAGAGATGTACATATATTTTGACAGCTTAATTGAATTTTAAAATGATTGAAAAAGCATGATGAATCAATTTGGAAAACAGATTCTAAATAGGCATATAATAATTCACAATATTGTCATATCTTATTGAAGTATGTTAGATTTTAACAGCCCAAATTCATATAAAGAGCATTCAGAAAAAAAATATGCCTCCCATATTTTGTAACCCTACCATTAAATGTAAGGGAACTAAAAATGCTTAGGGATTACTGGTTATTTGAGGCAATGTGTCAAAGAATTTCCCAAGATGAAAAGGAAGCATGTCTCTGATAGTTGAAAATTTCATATAAAATTCCATGCAGTCCCAGAAAGAATATTAGTGATACCACGCATACATATCATTGTGGAAAGATTAAGGCGAAACCATTTAGAACAATATATGCATTCACTTTAGTTAATTTTAATATATGTTTATTATATGATGACACTATATCTGGGGTAGGGGCTTGGTGCATATCTGTGAAGACAATCTATCAGGTTTTCTCATTGATATCTGATTCCAAGGCTCTGTATTGCTCAGCATTCTCAATTGCTAGCCATAGAAAAGAATTGCAACTAATTCAAGCAGAAAAACAGTCTCTATGTAATTCTAGTATGTGCGCTTATCTTCATGGAAACTATATTTATAATATGAGAAAAACTAAATATATTTTTCAGTGAAAGTATTAGTAAAACAAAAATATTTTTACCTCATTATTGAGGGGTTCATGGGGAATTATATAGGAGTGGATAAAGGTAAAATGATAAAGCTATAGATTTTAATTGCTTCATGGAGAGACTACAGTAGCAATTATGGCCTAGATGCTATAAGAATGGTTGAGCTTAGTAAATTCACAGCATTGTAGAGGTGGATAATCCTGGTACCATTGCTGTCACTCCATGCTTGGTTTATTTGGTGATGAAGAAGGCACTTCAATTACCAAGATTTTCTACATTCATATGGATATCTCCAGTATAGGTTTAACTTTTTTAAAGAAACTCTTCATTAGTTAAAATGCACACACAGAATATATAAGAGATTTCTTTAAGTACCAATCATAAAAGATACTCATGGTACTTGACTCGATGATGATGCTGAGGACATTAAAAACAATGATTTGGAAATATCTTTGGGAGTTGATCTGGGTGTCTTAAAGGAAGTTGCTAGGATAATGACATCATCAGTGAGTTTTTTTCTTATGCTTCCCCTCATCTTTGTCAGAATGATAGGATGGTCCCCATTTAAGAGAAACTCATAGCTTTATCCTACTCTACCCAGATCTTTGGTTCTCCTGAATTATTCACCAACATGAGCTGCCAATTTCCATGTCTCCTGGGACAACTATTATGAAATCTACATCCCTTCATACAGTTAGCATTAGAAACTGTTGGTGGTCTCTACAGATCTCTAACAAAAAATTCTGTGACAGAAAATGTACTATTTCTTGTAGTGATCCTGATTCTCAGTGCTTCTGCTGCACCCGGACATATCTTTGTAAACCTATATGATTCAAGATCAGAGAAAACAGCAACATCATTCAATGTCTTTGCTGGAAAAGATGAATTTTTGGTCTTTGGTAAAACCTTTAGATACTATCACCAAATTAATAATTCTCTACAAAGAAGATAGAGTTTTTCTTTACTATTATTCTTAATGCTTGTAGTATAAAAAATAAATAAAAATGGAATCCTTACTTATACAACCTGAATTTCTCCTGAGGTATTTTACAGTATTTTTCACTGACCTCAGTAATCTCTGAAAGGATCCTTAGCTATTTCAAAGGTAAATATTTGACTAAATGTTATCTTTATAGAATCACTTTGCTTTAAATTTTAAACGTGTACACTATGCAAGGTGTCATACTTGATTTTTTTTTCAATTCTGTGAGGGAATTATGCTTATTGAGATAAGCCAGAAGGAGAAATACAGATATCTGATTTCACTCATGTGTAGTATATAAAGGAACCAAAGTAACAAATGAACTAAATCAAACAAAAATAGACTTTTAGCCTATGCAATTAAATCAGTGGTTACAATAAGAGAAAGAGGAGAAGGGGGAACATTTGTAAAGGGGTCAAGTACATGGTGAAGGAGGAACTGAAGTGTTGGTGGCAAACAATTATACAATTATTATATTGTACAATATATACACAATATATAAATAATTATTATACACAGATGTTGATACACAAAGATGCACACCTTAAAACTATATAATGCTGTATCTTTTAGAAGCAAAAGTACATGTGAATATAAAATATTATTTCAGTCTTAAAAATGAATAAAATTAAAAGTTATTAATTAGTGGGGAAATTCAAATTTAGATCCATATAATGCCAAATATTGTACTTTCTTTCTTTTTTGTTATGAACGCCTAACTCACTTTTTGTGTATTTATATTTGTATCTAGGCACTAAGTATAGTGTACTGGCCTAATTAACAGATACTCATATGCCCCCTAGAATTATGGAGACCATCTTCTCATAGGAATATATTATTAGGCTGTTAGAATCAGCAGAAATAATGCAATGCAGATAAAGAAAAGAACCCTTATTTGTGCAAGTGACACAGCAGGCATTCGATTTTTTTAAATAATCAAACACAAAGAATTGCAGAACAGTATATGTTAACACCGCAATAGGCATGTTTTTGTAAGTTTCTAGTGCTACATGTCATAAATATTGTTTTCATCTTGGTAAATTTACTGTTGTTTCATACTAAGATATGCGAGATTGTTCTTTAATTGCATACACCTCTCTTTCCTGCTAAGCCATATTCCTGTACTCCAACTCTGTTGAACTATTCAACAGAGTTCAGTATTTTTTCCTTCTAGGCCAGCATTCTGTAATTAACCCAAAATATGGAGCATAATATAATATTGTTATGACATGATTTTATATATTATGTCTACTATATAGCCTACTAGGTATGTTATGTCACAGCACACCACATAATATATATATATATATATTAATAATCTCAATTTTGCCTTGAAATAAATGAGACAGATTAAACTAGTTCTGCATTAAGATACCTCCTTACTCTTATGCTTAAATCTTGCTACCAAGAAATGAAATGATAATGTCAATTATGTACATACTCTATATTATAATTACTACTTTCTTTACTTAAAAATTAGAGGAGATATTATTGTGACTTCATTAGAAAAAAACAAAAAGTTTTAGATATTTAATCCATTCTCCCCTATTTCCTTATTTTGTTCAATTATTTTTCAAATAATCTCAGAGATATATCTGTGTCTAGAAATGAATTTAAAAATGTAAAATTCCTATATAAATTCTTAAGATTCATAGAAATTCTGCCTTCCTCCATATCTATATCCATATCTATCTTATTTGAGTCTTTGTTCACAGATTTGAATAACAGGCCATATGTTTACTTTGCTCCTACTTCAAAAGAAAATAGAAGTTACAGAAGGCATAGCCCTATAACTGAGTCCTTCTGGCTCCTGCAGTCTTCAAATACACTTTTAAGAGTGCTCTCCATAGCAAATGTAGACTGTAAGCTTCATACAAGTATTGATTTAACCTGTAAAATCATATCAAAAGAAATATAATTTAACCATTGGCCAGCATGTCACCCCTTTCCCCAAGCAGGTGTGTTTTCAGCTGTTGCTTTTGCAGAATTGTTTGAAGCTCGAGACTTTCTCTCCTCTTGAAGCAGAGAAAGAAGGAAATTTTCTCTCTTGTCTAGAAAATGCCATCCATTCTGTTAACGCCCAGCTCTGATATTCTTATGTTCATAAAACAGCTCTTTCTTTATTTAATTAAATGAAACTCACATCTGGCTATGACGATTGCTAATCCATGCTTTCACTAGCAAGGCCAAGTGTGGAAAGAGAACCCTCTGGCACCAAGAGCAACTCTTTGAAATTTTACGCCTTTCTTCTATTTGGTGTGAAAAGACACATACAAGTCTTTTGATTCTACAAAAAACATACAGATCAACTCTTATTCCTACTCAGACATTATCAGCTTTTAACAGAAATAAATTCTTGACAGTGTTTTGTAGGTAATTAGCCAATTCAGTAATCTGCAGAAGCAGAAAATAACTGAGTACCTAAGGGTGAATGGCCAATATCTGAGTTAGAAAATATTTCCTTTTCCAAATACTCAGCCTATATTTAACATGGGACTCAAAATGAGTCACTACCAATCAAGCAGGTAAAAAAATACAAAAAATAATTAAATTAGAGTAATTTAATCCTTTTGTAAAGCCTTCATAGCATCATTGCTAAAAATATTATTAAAGGCATACAGAAGCAAGTTATCATTTCAAATGATTCCTATTAAACATTTCAAACACTAACCGAAGTTAAAAATTACTATGCTAACACAAATCATTTAACTCCTTTTGAAGTATGCAAAGAGAATGTAGAGTTTTTCTGCTTAAAAATTATTGATACTCTTTCTGGAGTCTGCAAAGATCTACCACAGCTCAAGAGAAGGTCTAAGACAGAACCTACCGTGGAAATACTTTACAAACAAAGGCAAAAATAATCTGTTGGAGAGTGAGGTGGTAAAGTCTCTTCGCATAAAAAGGATTCAAAGAGATTTCCTCATGAAAATAAAAAAAAGTATTTAAAAGAAAAGGATGTTTTTAAAATAAAAATTCCAAAGAATTGCACCAAATAAAGAATAAAACGTAATCTCTGGATATAGCTATTTGAGGATTAAATGGATTTCACCTGTAATATTTAAGTTGAAAGGACTGGAATTAGAGTTATTTCCTCTTTCAGTGAGTCTGGCAAAATGAGGAAGGACTAATGGAGAAAGAAAAGTAAACAATGATATTTATTGTTAACAATGTAATTTTTGTTAAAAATGGAAGAGAAGTTAGCATAATTCCTCTATGTTAAAAGTCTCCATAAATGTTAGTGAAAAAATATTTATTCTGACAAGACAGCTACAGGAGAGGGAAGATTTTGAAAAATATATAAATAGAGGAAGAACAAATGATGTAGGAAATTCTTAGAAGAGTAGGAAAGGGATGCTTTGGGAAGATGTGAAAGTCTGAATAAAGGTGAATATTAACAAAGGAATGTAATACACCTCTAGTGGGTGTTATAGAAAGTTATGGAATTCTAAAGGTAGTAATATGTAAAACAAAAAGACATGTGTGTTCCATGAGATGTGTACTGTACTATTTTAGATTTTGGATAGATTCATAGGACAATATGAAGCAAAGTTCAGGGAAATATTTTTTCTTTATTTTTTGTTTAATTCACTTACTGAACAACATTGTATCATGACATTATACAGCTTTGAAGTGTGAATCATTGTGAATCCAGACTGTGTGTAAGACATTTGCTAATAATTTGTTTTGATGGACATGAGTCAAATGTTTTGATTGGTAAAATGAAAGGGGTGAGGAGAAAATAATGCTTTTAAATTGTTTAAGATGGAATTTAAGTTCCATCATGTCATACTTCCTTATCTTTCCCCTGACTGTCCCCTAAGAATGTTCGACCATTTGGTGGCTTGCATAGACTATGACTGGACTTGTTATAATGAGAAATCACTTCTTCAACACTTGTGCCTTCAATTTCATTTTGTGCTAAGGTCTTTTCAGAACGCGCGTGCACGTGCGTGCGTGCGTGCGTGCGTGCGTGCGTGTGTGTGTGTGCTTTACATATTCCAAAAAAAACATTCAGTAAAAGGGGTATATGGTTTGGTGAACCCCTGTGACTCAGACAGCTGAGGTTCAGGCCAGGTAAATCTCATGATCTGGAGTTCAAGACATAGGATGGAGAGGATGGGAGTATGCAGGGACGGGGGGCTGATAGAAGGATGTTAAATTTGTCTCTTTTCGAAGGTACTATCACCAAAAGAGGTGTCTTAGAATTGCAATTGGAAAGCAAAGCCCCAGGAAGAAGTATGTAGAGTTTGAATAAGGGTATGAATTTTGACCTGATAAGCCAATATATTTCATAATTTAAACAATTTCGAGTTTAGTTTTTTGTCTAGTTTTTGATTTTAGACTGTGCTTAGAGTTAGGGAGAAGATCTCTGGGAAGACACTGATGGTGTGTTACAATGCGTAGAGGGGGATCTGCAAGCAGGAGCGTCAAGCTCTTTACTCCTTTGCATAGTACACAGACCAAGGGAAGGACACAGGTAGAATCAAGCGTGTAGGATGCACTGCAAGCCATGTCGCCAGAAACTGTAAACAGAATCTTAATGTACACAAAGTATTGTCCATTCACCAAGTCATTCTGCTGCAGGTTTTCAGTCCTCCAAAATGACCATCATTTTAATTTACAGAAACTGACCTACGCGCTAGAAATTGACTTTGAGAAAGAGCGATCTCTGCCTCTCCTGTCAAATATGAACAATTAGCTTATATATAGCTGCTGTCTTTTACATTGGCTAAAATAGTCAATATAAATCAAATGAATGCTGTTACTATTGCTTAATATGTAAAACAAACCTATAGTAATATAAAAGCATACAATATTCATAAGCTAGAAAAGGCATATAAGGAAAACTACAATCTGACCAAAAATATAAAATTGCTAAGTATATTAGATACATGACTATATCAACATAAAAATATATTTTTGATGTATTTCCTACAGTTATGTTTTCACATTCAAAAAGCTAGATCAGGTAAAGAGATTTCTAGAATGGATGCAGTTCTACACACAGATGGCAGTCCAAAGTCTACACTATCTCCAGCAGCAGCAAGCAAGAGGTTTCTGCAGAAAAAATACTCTCATTCTCTTCTCTAATTACTTCCCAAATTATAAAAAATATACACCCTGGACAAATGAGAATACTAGCTTGGAGGTGCTCAGGGGAGAGTTTTATATACTCTCCCCCACCCCTTGTGCATTTCCAAGTTGCATCTGGGTTCTTAGAAGTGGGAAGAATTTGTCTTTAAGAATGTGGAAAGTTAGGAACTTATTAATCCTTTCCAGGACATTTGAACTTACCTGCTGGTAGTCCAGAAACATCCTAAAGTTAAATCCTAGACTAAAATTAAATGCAAGCTTCACAACCTTTCACTTTTGAAGAGTTCTCAAAAAACATAAAAAAAAAAAAAACACAATATTATGATGTTCAGACATATTTCAAATACTTGAATTATCTGCACATAGTTGAGTTCTCCAGACTAGAATCTGGAAATCAAAAAGAATAGCTGACAAGAGATTCTCAGAGCTACATCCTAAGTTGAATAGCAAAGGAAAAAAATATCTGTAAGTCTCCTTTGAAAAAATGGTAGATATTAACTTTGGTAGTATATTAGTAACTTTGAAAAATCATTATGACGTATTTTTTTTCCAATTAATATAGAACATTTATATACTTACTAAAGTGAAGCAAATTATTTCTAATTGTATTATCAATATTTTGGAACCATTATTTAGTACATATCTGCAATATATATATTTTTGTACATATTTATAAAAGCATGTTAAATGCTAAAAATATTCTGTAAAAATTATTCTGCGCTTATCAGATTCACTGAATTTTTACCATTGTTCATTTCATCAACAATGCATTTCTATCTGAATCCCTGTAAATTTTATAATTACAATGTTCATATGCATCATTCTGTGGCTATTTTACTTCTAATTAGAGTTCCTTGAAAAGATAATCACACACTACTCACTTTCTTTCTCCACTATTTAATCACAAGGAATTCTCTGTGAACCAAGTTACAGATAGTCTGTTAAGCATATCATAAAACAAAGTTCATACTTTTGACTATTTTTAGTACGTCATCAGGTTTATATATTATTTTGTTATTTTTAATCCCTGAGGATAGTTTATAAATATTTTTATCATAATTATACAAAATAAAATGAGCATTCATGTTGAGCTTGCATATATATTCCATATGGTTTCTTGTCAGATTTATTTTGTTTTACTGAGAAATTAAAGCAGTAAGAGATGATTATTGCTGTATAGATAATAAAAAAGACATCAGGCATCATTATACTATCCATCAGCACAATAGCACATTGAGCTTCTATAAATATGTTGTGCCCTGCTGGCATTTCATCAACCAAATTATATAGCCTAGTCCCCAGTTCTCTATAAACTTATGATTGCTGACAAAAACATTCTCCTATAAACCAGCAAACAAACATGGAAAGGAATAAACATTTAGAACATACATAAATAGCAATAATGATCACTGCTAAGACAAAATATATTCAGCATGGTAGAATTATGTATTATATTATAATTTTAAAGAAATAAAATCAACAGTCTAATTCCATTCCATCTTTACAAATTCCTTAATTAACTTTACAAATTTCTTAATTTGATTAGCTGGGATGAAGGAGATGAAAAAAAATTCTGATTGCCTAAAGGAAATAAAATGCCATACTTTTTCCTTCTATTCAGCTAAGGTGCTGTCTGATGATCAAATAAAACCTGCACCTCAACAAAGCTTTCAAGAATTCTTTTTTCCAATTTATCTCTTGCAATTGAAAGAACAAAAGCCATGAGGGCACACTCTTCTGCATGAGGAATAGCTGCCTTATTTGGCTTGTCAGGCACTTTCAAAGAAGCTGAGCACTTAGAAATGTAAATAATGAACTCCTCTTGCAAACCTAAGGTATCTTGATAAGTGGATGCTTTTGTTGACTAATGCAGTTCCAAATAGGAAGATGAGTGTTCAAAATTCCTAAACAATTCAGCATTGTTGATTTAAGAAGATAAGTTTCATATTCTGTAAATTTGTCAGTTTCATTTATTAAGATTTATGAGGTATTCCTAATGTCAAAGAGAATATAAGCATTCATGTTTTTTAATTATATCAATTCCCTCAAGTCAAAGAAACTAGGTAATATGTACACAAGAATATATTTTAACTGACATACCTATAGAATAGCAAAGAATTTAGTGAATTTACTCCCCTCTCACCACCCCAAATCAACTTGGTCTTTGTCACTGGCTTATTTTTTAAGAATGAAGTCCTGTAGTAGGATATAAATTATAAAATATGACACTTTAATAAAGTGTAGACAAAAATTCCTACCTTATGAGATTTGGGGGAAAATTGAGTCAATAAATGTAGTTAATATCTAGCTCATGTCTTGTACATAATAGATGGTGAAAAATATCAATTTCCTTTCTTTCTCATATTCCTTACTCAAACCAATTAGTTCAATTATATCAATAATAAGCAGGTTTCTTAGAATTCCTATAAAACAGAATTATGTTAGAAGTAATAGATATTACATTATCACAAAAGTCAATTTTACTTAAAACATAATTATTAATAAATAAATGTTATTGAGTTTTGCTATTTTCTAGAGAAAAGCAGTATAGCTCATAATTTATCAAGTTCACATAAATTAAAATAGAACTATAGAAAGTTAGTCATATGCAATTTTATACTACTGGAAAACTACCTTCTCAACTGATACACAAACCAAAGGCTCCATACCAAAATGGTAAAGCCCCTTCCTAATTTCATTCAGATGTAAAATAATCAGCAAAAGCAAAATACAGAAGTAACAAACTACAAAATAAAAATTAGCGATGCCCTCTCCCCGGCAATAAAGAAAGATGATATTCACAAGTTCTAAAATGCCAAATACCATGTTGGAGGAAAACAAACTTCATAAGGAACTAGATCAACAAACATTTTGAAGAGAAAATGAACTATGACCCAATCATATTTATAGAGTAAACATTTTCTTCAGTTATTAATAAGTATCTAGTCTAAGGAAATTACAGAAATGAGAATGATTTGTAGTAAAAGGAGACATGTTTTCTTAAAGAAAATCCTTTTAAAAAGGATGAGCAGAAAGATACGTAAACAGAATACAAAAGGCTCCTTTAATAAAGTGTTCCTAAATACATAAAATAAGAAATTTGGAAATGTTATAATAATCTTATTTGGATGTTCTCAACTTTTTTTACATAGTATTGACTATAAAATATTAATGGTTTTATATACACACACATACATATGCACAAATATATGTGATTAGTTTCTTTGATTTATTTGCTTGTCACATTCATTTATTTATTATATGTATATATATGGCTTATGTCTTTCATTTATTTGTTCATTTCTTTAGTATATCATTCTACATGTTGCTAAATCTAGATTAAGGATTTTATTGCAGTCCTGTTTATGACTTATAGAACAAGGACAAACAACTTCAAAAAGGAGCCTACATAAATTACCTAAAAGTCTAAAAGTCATAGAAGTAATTATTATGAACAATACATAATTTAGTCCCTAAGCCTATTCCAAGAAATGTAATATATGCTTAAGAATTATGAGTCTAAAATTGTGTTTCTAAATATAAAGCTAGACCACTTTCAGTCTAACGATAATGCTTGTTCTGAAAATGTGGGCTTGTACTAACATGATTGAGATATTAGGGAATAGTCTGAGCATAATATAAATTTCACATTTGCTTACATTGTACAAAATACATACATGCACACAGACACACATAAACCTCAAATATCTACCAAGCTCACACATTCTATTTCATAAAACTTTTCTGCTACTTCATGTTCATGCAATACCCAGTCCATAAACAAGTTTCAGGTCTTTTTCAAGATTAAATGTCATTAAGTATTTATCTAGTGCTGTGAGTTTTTGATGGGGTTCATCTTTGTATTCGCTCAATTTCATTGTGTTCTACGTATGAGTGAAAACATCCTGAACTTCTCTTTCTTTCTGAATTATTTCACTTAACATTATCCCTTCAAATTCCAAAAAGGTGGTGGTAAAGGACACTGGAACTCTGGTGGAGGGTGTGGTGTGAAATACAGATTGAGGTACAGTGTGAATATTAAAAAATGAATGCAGAATTCTGAATAAAAGAGATAATAAAATATCAATAATTTAAAAATATATTTAGTGCTTAACCATCTTGTAAAACTCTACTACCATTTTTTACTAAGCTCATATTTTTCTGTTTGTGTCATTGAGGAAAATTTTGAGGTTTGTCCCACCTTTCTTTGCTAGAAGTTCTGGGGATTTGTTGGATAATGTTGCATAAAGTAGTGCTATTTAGAAATTTATAAGCTACTTCATAACAGAAATAACATTAGGAATAAAAAGAAAAGTATTATAATATATGGTGTCAGAGATATGTACCCATGTTTATTGAAGCATTTACAATAGCCACAATCTGGAAACAATCCAAGTACAAATGATAGATGAGTGAATAAAAAGATATGCATATATACACCCAGTGGAATACTATTCAGCTATTAAAAATATGAAATCCTGTCATTTGTAACAATATGTATGAACTTAGGAGGAATGATGCTTAGTGAGATAAGACAGAAGGAGAAAGACCTTTTCATAATTTCACTCATTTGTGGCACATAGAAAAGCCAAATAAACTAATGAACCAAAATCAAAGAAAAATGGACTTTTAGTCTATTGACTCAAATTAGTGGTTAGCAGATAACCAGGGGTATGGAATAGCTAAATCAAGCAAAAAGAACAATTATAAGTTCAGTATAGAATTAGACTGTTGCTAATATATATAATTTATTATATACAGTTAGTATTTGGATACTGCATACATTAAACCTACATGTATGATTCTATGTTCCTTCCATAATGTTTAAAGAAAAAAATGTGCAATGATGCACTACTATCACATTATTTATAAATAAATTTAGTCCTATAATATTCTTTCTTTGACAGGAAAAAGAATAATCAGTTCTATACAGTAAAGAGTTTTCATTGAAGAGATTCTTACACTAGCTTCTCCAAGTTCCTGAAAGGATAGTAGCCTTGATGAAGAGAGAACCAAAGGTATAAAATAACACAGTTCCTTCATTCTGTAGTTTAAATACAAGGTAAGGTAAAGTATTATGAGGGATAGTTGGAGAGATCTAGGGAGATCATGAAGACTTGGGTACCATACTAACTAAAGAATTTGTACTTTATTTTGAAGACCAAATAAAACTTTCTTACAGGGGAGTTAGTTTTGTCATTAGGATCCCTGTAGAGAATATTCTGGAGGAGGGTGAAAAATGAAGTCCGGGAGGCAAGTGAGCAAAGCCAATTTCAGTCACCAGTTTGAAAAATAAACAAAAAATGCTGGGTCCTTTACTCTTTCCTTGGGTGTCATCTGCACAGCATTGGCGAGGATAGCGTGTTACCGTACCACCTGCCTCACAGTTTACTCTTCTCAAAGGTTTGAAATAAGTGTCCAGAGAGGCAAAACATTAGGCCTATTTAGGTACATAAAGCACTTCTCTGAAGAACTAAAGTTTTCTACAAACATGTGGAATACCCAGACAGCTGACTTAACCAAATGACTGAAGACAAAATTTCTCAACTTCACTTCTTTAACTTGTACTTCATGAGTTATAAATTTATAGACATTCAAAATTAAATCTAGAGCTCTGATTTAAGCTTTGAGAAAGAGATTCTTAGAAACTGTCTCAATGTATTTTATACACAGAAAGTATGCTGACAGGGCAAAACCTGAGGCTCACGGGGCTGGATCACCAGTGTGCGTGAGGGCCACGTAGAGCCCAAGGCCCCAGGTTCAGGACTGGGGACCAGGGTGGAAAACCAAAATAAAACAGCAACTAAATAAAAAGATGACTCTTCCTCTTCTTTCTTTTCCTCTCTTCCTCCTTCCTTTCTTCCTTAAATGCTCTTTAAAAAGCAAGCATGCTGAAGTTAACATAACACCCCCATCCCGCCCCCCCAAAAAAGAATAAATGGACCAATGCGTGAAAAAAACAAACCAAGAACAGAAGACTGAAAAAAATTACAGTGGGACTCTATAACAATTCCTACCACAGATACCTGAGACACTTAGAAAATAATTCTTTTTAAACTATATGAATTATTTTAATATCTGAAACACAATGGGAAATATGATTGAAGCTATAATTTAAATGTTGAGCACCACACACATCCTTTTCCCAAAGATGATATCTATATAAGGATGGGATGGATTCTGTCTTAGTTTCCTTTGAATTTGCCTGTTTCACAGTTGGCACAAAATTTACATAGGCTCACTGAGGTGACTATCAATTTTGAGTTATGGGCCTTTTATTATGAAGTTTAATAATGACAATAAATTCTAGCTTAATTTTTTGGCAAAATATAGACCTAAGATCATAGATTATACATCAGACTAAATGGAGAAAATTTTGGAAATAAAATATCTTTAAGAAATATTATTGTATAATATGCATTTAAATTAATGCATATTAAAATTAGGTATTAGGTATTTGATTAAATATAGTTGCATTCAAGTATATATATTATGTATTTCTTCTATTTAGGATAATATGTGGAAGAATACAAATAATTGACTTTCCTAAATAATTTTAAAATATTTCATTGAGGAGAGAATTCCATTGTAAGTAAATCTGTATTGAATTACATTTTAGAAATAAAGAAATATCATCCATTTTGGCAAACATTTTGCTTTTTATATTTTTACATTTGAAGTTTTGGTGAACATTTTGCATCAATGTTTTGCATGCTTCAATGTACAGTGCAATATGTTGCATTACTAATGACATTTTGTAATGTCAACTCTATAAAAGGTTTTTTATAGCTATTTCTTTAAAACATCTGCCAAGTTATCATAGTTTTGATTGGCAGATTTTAAAAAATATGCAGTATATACTGAAGATTCTTCTTGACATTAAGACTTTTGGTGAACATAGAAACCAAGCCCAAAAATCTAGCAGTTAAATAAGAAAAATGCATAATTTAAAATCAAATGACTGTTTTTGACATGGAGAAGTACACAGATTCCTAAAGAAATACATAGAAGTGACACTAAAAAAACCCTAGAAAAATCTTTTACAATGTTACAGAAAAGTACTTCTTAGCTCTAACTTTAAAAAGTCAAAAACAAAAAAACAAAAAAACAGAGAGACATTCTCTGGTAGACAGAAACACAAGTTTTTGAAAAGGAAAGGAAAGCAAAGTAGTAATTATATATTCTATGGAAGTATGAAATACTTATTTACTTTATTATTTAACTTACAATCTATTCTTCTATCAGTTGACAAAATATCTGTTTTATGAAAAAAATCAAATGATAGGCAGTAATTTCTCATGATTTTCTGATTTTAACAAGGGTGCGGGCATGCCCTGATGTCTCAGATGTTAAGTCCATGGCTGTGATGCAATCCACACACATCCCAAGGACCCAAGTTCCCAACCCAGAGCTGAGGAGGAACAACCCAAGTGAACAACTAAATAAATACAAAATGTTTCTCCCACCTCTCTCTTCTTTCTTGCCTGCCTGCCTACTTACCTTTATTCCTGTCTACTTCCTTCCTTTTTTAAAAAAACAAAGAGCGCGGAATGGCCAGTGAGAGACTGTGTGATCAGAACAGTTTCAGCAATTTCATAATTTAACCTTTAATGTAAACTGATTTAAACTCTGATGTAAAAAGGTTCTGTATCTTGTTTAAAAAAATATTTACCCAAGGACAATGGACCCAAAATGTTTAAAGAGCAATGAAATCAGGACGCACGTAGTAACAGAATCTCACACGTTAGCTGATGATCTTTTGCGAACGTTGTACACCAATATACTGAAACCCTTGCTGACTATTCCATATCTAAATAAACTATATGGATTATAGGATTGTAAGCACACCAACAGTTCATGATTTGTGAAGGAAGTCGGGGTTTCATATTTACACAAGATGCATGGAATTATTTTAATTTTCTATTGCACTTTAATACAGCTTATAAAATAAGAATTCTTCTGTTATTTATTTATTTTTTTTTGATCATCACTGAACAGAAATCTAGGTATATTTCCAAATAATTTGGACAATATATTTGGAATGATCTCATTTAAATATGTGCTTCGAACACATGATAATTTTATTTTGGTTGCTCCAAGTTGCAGTCCAAAGGCAGAGAAAGTGTTCCTACATAGCTTCCAAAAAACGATTTCTAAGGAAGGAACCATGTAAAATGGTCAGAAGATTTGTCATATGTATTAATAGTGGACAGAGAAAACCAGCATTGGCTTTGCATTATGTCTCTATTAAAAAAAATAAGCTCAAATATCTCTAAAAGGCAATATTTATTCTTTTATAACCACCACTTACAAAATGCAACTCTACTTATATAGTTATCTGTGATTAATTATTATCTGTAGGCAATCCTAGAAAATATGCTGTTACTTTGTTTTAATGAACAGAAAATTTTAAACATTGATTCTTTTGAAGAGAAAAAGAGGTATTATAAATTGAATTCAATTTAAACAAATTTATAGATAATCAAAGGTGAAAAATATTATAAAATGTTATCCTTAAATAAAACACACATGGAACTGCAGTCCATCTGCTTTGTATTCAAATATTAATACTGAATCGAAAGACAGTGACATCTAAACTGTAAATTTTGTTGATACATTTTATAATTGTGACTTATCATGATACAAATTCCCTTTAGAGAAAGAATATTTGCAATTTCACAAGCATGCATCTCATTTATAAAATGCATTTTCGGAATAAACTGTATACACAAAACTTTAGCTTATTGACATACATGTCTTATTGAACATTGGCATGGTACAAAACCACAGATAAGATTCTCAGCTTGATTTAAACTGTTAAAATAGTGATTTTGTTGGCAAGACATGGTCTGCATGCTGTTTTGAGTCATGTGCCAAGGATACTCTGTGATAAGATAGTTTCCATTTTAGACATTAGCGATTTCTTTAGCAACAAAATGGCATCTGTGCTGTAACAGAATGTGTGGTGCTTGTGTTTCAAAGACGATCTCAGGGGATAATTTACCAATTATGAAACATTAGGTAAATCACATAACCTTTGATTCCACCTTCACCTGTTTAAAATGGCATGTACTGAAAGGCTGCTGAAATAATTAAAACAAATCATTAGGAAAAGACATGCAGAAAACGCAAAATGTTATCACCTGTCATCTCAGAAGTTTCCTTGCCTTGTACTTCTCCAATCACACTGTCCTTATTTTTCTTGACTATCCAGGCAATAGACATCAGGGCTCTGATATGTGCTATTTTTTCTGCCTTGAACAAATGTGAATCTTCCAGGTATTTACTTCAAAGTCATTTACTTGTTGTGTGCCTGTTTTGATACTGTATGACTGTACTCCAACACCCACCACATCCCATCCCACACACATTACCTATCCTCCTTTCATGCTTTCCTTTTATTTCAATATTGACTTCTGTTTAATATAATACATATTTTATCTTGTTCAATTTGAATGTTAACTCCAAAAAAGACATGAATGCAGTATACTTGTTGACTGACAGAATCTAATGTCTTGAGCAATGCCAGGAACATATTAAAGACTGAATGTTTTGTTCACAAATGAGTGCCATGTGGGTGCTAAATTTCCTTGCTATTACACTGAGAATAAATTCAATTTTAAAATGAGTAGTTGCTCCTTTTTATTTTTTTTGTTTATAAAGTGCAACTGAAGAATAAGAAAAGCATAAATAATTTCAGTGGCCAAGCAAGAATGATGAATATGATTTTTGTCATGCTGTCCACACTACTGGTATCAGCTTCCTAGAGCAACATGCTGAAGACATCATCCTGGCTAAGACAAAAATAAAAAGTCTTTACTAATCTAAATAACCTGTACAAGGGGTAGGGTGTGATGATCAACATATTTAGCATACCCATAAAGTATTTAAGTTCATTTTTCAATAGATACTCAGAAATACAGTGTAGCAGTTACCTGCTTTATGATAAGTCCAGCAGTGTAGTTCAGCAACTAGTTTCATGGATTCTTTAACCAGTGAAAATTCCAATCCTTCTCTAAAGAAAGATCTCCACTTACTCAGTGCTAAAATAAGACTCTCCTAGAGACCCTAAAACATCCATAGGCTATTGTATAAAGAAAATTTAGCAACAGAACTTGCAGAACACAGTTTTGAAAATATTAAAGATTGTTGGTTCTCAGATGCACATTGATTTTGAAAACATTCAGACATCTCAAGCAGTTAGATGCCTGAAACAAAATAAATGGAATATTCAGAGCAGCGAGAATGAGTTTTTTGCAGAGTGAGAAAATTAACTTATGAGTTTAATATCTGTTAAAATCAAGGGCTGAGAGACTGGGAGAAACTTTGCAAAAAAGACATCCGATAAAGCACTGTTATCCAATTATATAAAGAAGCCTTAAAATTCTACAATAAAAAATAGACAACTAAACATGGACAGAAAGCTTGAATAGTAAAAAAGACACGTGAATAAAAAGAAGGGATAAATGTAATATATATATATATATATATATATATATATATACACACACATATCCATATACATATGAATATGGACAGATGAATGTGTGCATGCATACACAAAGGAATGATATTCAGCTATCAAAAAGAGAAAATCTTTTCATTTTCAAAAGCATGAATAGAGCCAGAGGGGTTTATGGGAAATCAGTCAGAAGAAGACAGACAAATAGTGGATGATTTTATTCACATGTAGAATATAAAGAAACAAAGCAAATAAACAGACAAAACAAAACTAATTCTTGGGCTTTGAGAACAGAACTAAGGCCACCAGAGGGTAAGGGAATGAGGGTGGGGTAAAGGGTTGTGGGGGTCCAGGGGATAGTGTTAGAGACTTATTAGAATATATGATATATGTGATATCTTATATTCGATGAAGAGTATACTTATACATCTAAAATGCATAGTGTTTAACAGAAAGTTATCTACATTCTGAAAAATATATAAAAAGACATACAGATGGCTAATGAATATATAAAAATACTCTACATCATATATTATTAGAGAAATTCTAATTGAAACAACGAGATACCATTACACATCTTTAAAAATAGTCAAAATCCGAAATACCGACAACATCAAATGCTGACAAGGATGAGGAGCAACAGGAATGCTCATTCATTGCTCATGAAATGTAAAATGCTCTAGTCACTTTGAAAGTCAGTTTGGAACTTCATATAAAATGAAATATACTTATACCATATGATCCAGTAACTATGGTGCTTGGTTATGCCACAGGAGCTGAAAAGTTATACACACATAAAAATCTATGCATGTATGTTCATAGCAACTTTATTCAAAACTGCAAAAACTTAAAAAAATTTTTTTTTTCAGAAAATGAACGTATAAATGAATTGTGGTAGGTCTAGATAATCAATAATCAATGATAAATATAATATGAACCATCCAACCACGAAAAAAGATGGAGTAAACTTAGCATAGTCAATCTGAAAAACCTACATACTGTATGACTCCAACTATATAACATTCAGGGAAAAGTAAAAACTATGGAGACTGCATAAGAATCACTGATTGACAGTGATTAGAGAGGAGAAAGATTTTTTAAAAGGCAGAGCATAGAGGAAACTATTCTGGATGATGTTATAGTGGTGGATACATGTTATGTACTTTTGTCAAAACTCATAGGAAGTGCAACATCAACAGTGAACTCTAAAGTAAACTGTGCCTTTGCGGGGATAGTCATGGGTCAGCATAGGGGCATCAATTGTAATAAATATCCCACTTGAACATAGAGTGTTGGTACAAGTGCAGACTTCAGTGGGGAAGAGTTGGCATCAGATGGTATATGCAAAACTTTTGGACCTTCTACTCACTTTTCCTGTGAACCTAAAACTTCTCTAAAAATATAGGCTTATTTTAAAAATCATCCAGGTGTCATTTTATGGGCTTATGTCAAACAATGTCTGTTAGAAGGAAAAAATGACCAAGCAACTGCTTTCTATTCAATTTTAAATTCACAGAAAGGTTTTATATTTCACTTAGAACACATGATGACCTCATTAATTCAGATCTGTTTATTCTGAATGCGTAATATTCAGGCTGGTCTGAAGAATATTTTCCCAGTCCTATCCCACCTCAAAGAAAGGGTTTTCAAAGAAGGAAAAAAACTTGAATAGATAATTGTTTTTATGCTTTAAGTAGTCATCTGGTTTTAATTATTCTAAGCACTTTAAGAGAAACATTTGCACATGAATGGCTAAAATGCTAGAGTATAACACTTATCTATATAAGAATGTCTATCTGCAAAGTCTCTACTTTGAAATTCTTCATTAAGCTATGTAGCAATAGAAATGCATGCCTCTTAAATTATCTCTAAAATCACATAACTCCTCTTTACCAATGTTTATTTCTGCATCTTACAATGTCAATATAAATTTTGATATTAAATTGGTTTGTGCAGAACGTTTTATATAAAATGTTGCTTTTTATGACAATGGAAATTATGCTTAACTTTTGCCTTAATTAGTTTTAAATAATGTATATTGATCTTTCACTAAGAGAAATACAACAAATCAGGCTTTCAGATTTCTGAATGTATCTCTTATATCAAAGACTATTTTTGTTTATGAAAATAAAGTAAAATACAAATAGATAATTTTTAAACAAACACTTAACGAGTCTAAACACGTTACACATTTATTTTCACTGATTTTTCTGCATTGGCTATCAAAGCATAAGTCAAATGAGTTTGGGATTATTTTTTCCTAATAGAGTTCTTGTTATGCTAACCTATACTTTTCCTATATAATAACACATCTTTCTCTTTTTTATGTTAATTTATTTTTCTGTGCTATATACAGCTTTTTTTTTTCAGTTTCTTTTGTTCTGTTCCATCAAACTCACCCAAAATTTCAGATAGACGTTTTCCAAGATGTCCAGAAGAGGCCTTTTGCAATACATATCAACTTAGTTTGTGGAACTAAGGTCAATCAAGGCCCTGTGGGTATCCAGAGAAACTGTTAGCATTATCTTAAAGAATAAAAGTTACTGAATTTAGAGCATTATTGGAGAAATGTCTCTAAAACAAGGCAAACATCTAGAGGCAGGGTTTTGTCAAATGAGGACATCCTCTCCTGTCATATGAGACCCCCTTCTCTCTCCTGGTTACCATAACCCTATCCCATTTCTTGCTCATGAAATAAGGCCTCAGTGTAGTCCATTTACTCAGGAATTTACACCCATGCAACTTTTTCATATATATGTATAATTAAATTTGGTCCATTTTCCTAATAGTCTGTCTATTTTAACATGTTTGATTCTCCAGTCAAGGAAAATTCAGAGAAATGTGGGTAATTTTCTCAGTATCCCTACAGTTACATTTCACAGTTTAACTGAAAGTGACTTTATTTTTGATCAGCACTTATTACACTGACCTAGCACCAACTGGATTTTATCTATGTATTAGTTTATAATATATGAGTCTAGTTATTTTAAATCAGATTGAATGACAATAAAAATAGAAAAGATGGAATTTGCCAGTAACTGAAAATATTTGTTAATGCAATTATTTTTTAAATAATTAGAGCATGGTGGTTTCTATAAGAGAACATACATAAGAATCTTAGCACACTATCTGGCACAAAATATGCACTCAATGGATTCCTAAAGTCAGATATATGAAGATGAAGCAGCGGATATGCAGGAACACTTTCACCAAATTTATTGTCATTTTTAAATATCTGAAACATAATTTGACCAGGTATTCATTTTAGTCTGTATTCTAAAATATATCATGATCTATTAATCATGTGGATCTCTATCTAAAAAGTTACACTAAATATTCTAAACCCTGGAATATGCTTGACAGTAGTCTCAATACAACTTTAGTGATATTATTCATGAAAGAATAGCTTACAATTACATACTCCCAATGTTTACATTAAGAACAATGAAAATAAGCACCTAAAACATAGACTATAAGCAGATAGACTATACATAATCTCAGGAAGGACAATAAGAAATATTGTTTGACAATATTATCAAAAATGAAAAAAAAAAAAAAAAGTGCTACTAACCAAAAAAAGTAGGCACACTAATGTAAGGAAAATCAGCAGTATCTGTGACTAAGTTATACAGGCTCATTGTGCAGGACTATTGCAGGCCTGGATATGAAAGGAAACTCTCAAGATACCATTAAGTAATAGTACACATCAGGTCATAAACGTAGAGAACAAACCGCTTCTTATGGACATATGAAATCATTTGCGTCATCAAAACTATTTTATAAAGAATGTGTTTTATGTAGATATGATGTCAGAGTGGTAACCACAACCAATACAAAATGCATTAAATAGAAATTCTCCATCTCTTAGTATTACCAAATATGAAATACTTCATTGTGTTCAGAATTGATAAGTTTTATAAATATTTGACTTTTAATTGCTATTTTTGATAAAAGCCAGTACTTCTGTAATGTCTAAACCTCACCTTACTATGTGAAAATATGAAATTTTACTCCTTCATATGCAGTAGAAAAATACGTACGTGATTATCCTCCTTAGAATGAAATCACAAAATGCCTACTGGCAAAAGATAAACACGCTCAGTAAAAGACAGACATATGAGACTTTACATAAATAGCAGAACACTTTATAACACCATTTTGTCAGCAGCTTTTGGCAGTCAAGTAAACAATAAAAGATAACAATAACAGCAATGCATATGACTCACCAAATTCACCTGAGAATCAATTAGTCTGTGTGTGTGTTGATGGGGTTCAGGAGACACTATCATAAATGTTACCTTGGAATAGTGAATATTTTAAGCCGGAAGAGTTTAATTAAATAGCAGAAGTAGAAAAATTAACCTGCTATTTACTAAGTCCTTCTCTGAAATAGGTCATGAAACCCTCATGCGACAGGTCCCCTCTCTATACCCTGGACAAAAAGGACACTGAGGAGAATCTTAACAAACAGACCTTGGTAAATTTCCATCTGTTTAATATGCGTCTCTCTGCAGGGGCAGAAAAGAAATTTTCTTTTACCTATTTGAGTTCTTTTTGGACTATTGGAGAAATCAAATTAACATCAGACAGATTCATAGGAAAAATATTAAATTTCCCTTCCTTCCTAACAAAATGCTTCCAAAATACATACACATATACATATGTACATACATACATACATACATATATACATACAAGAGTAATGGTTTAAATTGGTACTCAATATTTAGCTATGTAAACAAAGTAGAAAAATTAAGCTAATTCAAAATGTATGTGTATTATCAGAGTCTACTTTTTTATTCCTAAATATAGTGAAAAATTTAAGGATTAATTGTGACTGCTGAGTTCAAGCTCATTGCTCGAAACGCTAATATACTAAGTTGAAATTTCTGCAGTGATGGTTGTTATTGGCCTGCCTGTGCTGCCTCTCACTGCTTCATCCTTGAGAAAAAGAGCTCTGTGTCTTTGGGTGCACAGCGCCAGAGTTTAAAGGAAAAAAAAAAATAGTGGTAATTACTAGTGAATGCTTACAATAAACCTACTAAGTCATCCATCTATCTGAACATGAAAGGTAGTCTTTTAATCAATTGTTGCTAGAATTCATAATTTCTGACCATCTTCTCCCTATTATGCAAAAAACACATTCCTTTTATCCTTTGGAACTTTTCACTTTAAACAACTGAAAAACAAATAGTCTATCAATTTTCCCCCAAGATTTTCCTCATTAATATATAAACAAATAGATACAAATAATTCTCAAAATGCCTTTTTCTTAATTTTCAGAAAAAAAGTCATGTATTTTAGTTCTCAGGATGATTTCTAACACTCTCAAAAGTTTAAATAAATAGATAGAAATTGGGAGATTCAGTTAAAAAAATATCAAAATGAAAACCTTAGTGCTGATGATTATTCAATCGGCAAATATGCTAATTATTAAAAAGCATTAATCCAGAAACTAATAGTAAGGTCTCAAAAAAATCCCCTGTAATTCAGGGAATTTTAAAAAGCAATGTAATGTTTTAAAAGGTCAGGTAAGATGCTCTTATACTTAAGGACATTTAACATCACTAGGAGTCCTCACTGCTGGTGGTAGATCTCTTGTGAAAACAGCTTTAAGCTAAATGAGTTGTGATATTCAAATAATGATTCTGGTTCAATTTAGTTCTTCCTTCCTTTAAAATAGACAAAGACAATGCTTGTGTTGATTGCTTGCCTTTTGTAGTAATTACAAGACAATTTCCTTTGAACAGTGTCTGTCTCTTAATCACAAGTAACAGCAGGCACTGAGCAATTGATATGCCACACATCTCACTCTGAACAACACCTAGAAAAAAGTCACATTAAGAAAAAATACTAAAGAGTTCCAAATTAAATAATGATGTTGCCTTTTCCCCACTTGACTTAGCAAGTGTAAAAAACTTTACAAGTGAAACAAAACTTACTGGAAACACATTCTGAATTTGTGTTCCTTTGAAAGTAAGTTGTTATCCTGGGTTTCCTTGCTTTGCTGCTTTTGTTGTTAATTTATTGCAAGGGATTGTCACCCATTTCTAAAACTATACAACAGAAAGTTGTGTTGCTCTTAAACAAAAAGCTATCGCAAAAACAAATTATAATTTTAACTTAACATCTAAAATATTAAAAGAAAAAAGAAAGCAGGATTAGACAGGAAGAACCATGGAAAATATTTTTGCAATATAAATGACTTCATATTGTTTTCATTAACACATAACATAATTCTAAAATTTTCACAAAAATAATCAGTTTTATCTTACTTCACCAGGAATATTTAAATATTTTTTACCCAAGTGAAAATAAAATATATAAAATATTATTAAAAATATGTTGGAATGATTGCACTCAAACTCTACAGAAATTCATTGTTTTTGAAAATTATAGAAAAGTAATTTTTAATTAATAGCAAGAGTAATATTGGAAACCTATACTTCTTGAATCAACATTTTGAATTCCATCTTATAGAAATTAATTCTCTATGAGAATGTATTTATATCAGAGCACAAGGTAAAATCATATCAAAAGAAACAAAAATCTCTGACCACTTAATACAAAAATAATGGTTGAGTAAATTATGGTCCAAGTGTGCCAAAGAAAAACTTCATGGACAAAATTAAATAAGCAAGGGAGATGTTATTCAAGACTATTGCAAAAGAAGTCAAAACTACAGCAATTAAAAACAGAGTGAGCTCAACTTCTCTGAAATAAAAAATGAGAGAGTTTTTAAGTACTAGAGTGAAAGGTGGGAAAGTCATGGAGGGTGTTAGATTGATTCACGTGATGGTGTCTTCCAATTCACTCTTTTCAAAATTAGGTTCTACCTTCTCAAAAAGATTGAAAGAGAGGGACCCTCTTTTGATGACATTTCCAAAGAATGACTCTGCTTCCTTGAGAAAAACAGCCCTGTATTTTGAAACTGGCCAAAGGCTAGGTGAAGATTATCCCAAAGGAGCTGAGTAAAGAGTTAAATTCTCTAAGTGGATGCTCTAAGGGAGGTCCAGGTGCTTATTGCCATGAAGAAGACAGCCTAAAGTTGAGTCATGCTGTGGGGAGCATTAAAGCCATCATGAGCTATAATACACTAATACATGATAGCTATTAAAATGCATGAAGTAATGACAAGGAGTCAACATCATGGTACTTTTTGAATCTGCCATAATCCCCTCAGGGACAAAAAAGAAACTAAGGTGAATATAGAAAAATCATCACCAAAACTTACAGATGATCACAGACTCTATAACCAATGCAACCAGAACCAAACCAATGGCAAGACAGTGTTGTGAGCAAATGCCATGAACACTAGTTAGAGAAGGAGCAAGTGAGACTTTTGGGACCCAAAAATCAGGTGCCTTAACAATCACCAACTCGATGACATAAAGACCAGTAGACAAATCTGAGAAAGGTGATTTGAAGCAAGTCATGAGATAGTTGGAGAATGTAGGAGAACCCTGCACTCACAGACCTCTTGAAAATATTCAAAATGTAAAGCTCCATGATGAAGTGAACCTTCAGGGAAAGGAACACACAAAGAGATCAGGGCAGGCAATGTGAGAGTAAAGAGCAGGGAGAGGACAGAGAGGGAGAGGGGAGAGGGGAGAAGGAGAGGGGAGAGGGGAGAGAGAGAGAGAGAAAGTTTTTTAAAAGTACAGGAAAAGTTCAATATACTTAATCATAAGAAATAAAATGAATTAGCTACTGAACTCTAATCAAGCATGTTTTCATATAAAAGGAGTAGAACTGTGGATGCCATTCTTAAAGAAAACAAATACATACCACAAGAATATGTCAGCAAAACAACTACAGATGACAGCAGTTCTCAAGTAAGACATTCAAAGTAATGCCAGAAAGCAATTAAAAATGATAATCGAAAGGAAAATAAAATGCAGACTCATTTCTTAAGAAGACATTATTTAACAGAAAAACTTGAAAAAGAAATGATTACTATTGAGTCAAGTCTATTAAAACTAAGGTACTATAACGAAAAGGAACAAAAATAAGGTATTTGCCCACACAGTTGAAAAGACCAGGTCACTTTTCAGGGTTAGGAAATTATATTGGTGTCAAGCATTTTGATGAGAGCATGTTGTACAAGAAAAAAATGGTGTGAATGTGAAAGAAAATCAGAACCAGGGGTATTATGTACAATCAAACAGACCTTCAAATACCAAAGTCACATAAAAAACTTGGTGATCATGCAGAAACTCAGGACACCAAAATATAATTGAAGAAACTTTCACAAAAATGACTGTAAGAGTAATTTACAATTATCTTTCAGAATTCAGACAAAAGGTAGGCAGAGCAGTGATTGAAGAGTGTGGAACTGAACCCTATTGTGACTGCATAGATCTGATATAAGATTCTTATAAAATGGGAGGGATTGGGAAGGAATAAGAATACATGGAAAGTTGAATTATATGTCCCAATTGTATCTCTTCCTCTTCTTACAGGACATCAGTCCTATTTGAGTGGATCCCACTAATGATTTTTTAATCCTAATTACTTCCTTAAATTTCTTAATATGCATTACATATTTATGGTACCTGATGCTTTTTTGATCTATTCTCTTTCTGATTATATATGCAGAGTTATTTTCTCTACTCTCTAAGTAGGATCCCAAATCAATAATTATTCTTCAAGAATCCCTTGTCTTAAATACATATTATACCATTATATGAACACCTAGAAGACTGAGTTTTAATCAACCTTAATTCAAAGATATTTCATCTAGTCTTTTTTTGGTGAGGGAAAAAACTAATAACTACAGTAATCTTCACTGCCAAGCAACCACTTTCACTTATCCTTTGGAATTATAATTAGAATTTAAACTGAACAGTTGAACAGAAATTGAGATAAAGTATAGCAAATCCTCAAAGGCAAGTCACCCATTAATTATATAAACAGAAATACAGAACAAATTCCATAGAATTAGCATCAGTCCTGAAAAATAAAGGATAAAATATCTGATATCTTCCATATGAAAATATTTTGCAGAGAAAAATACTGCAATAGGAATTAACTATAAAACATAACTGCACATAATGGGATGTGTGAACTAAAACAAACCAAATCATCTAACTAATCTACTCATATATAAAGTTAATTATCTTCAGTTGGTTTTCTTAGTACAGAATCTGGGATGGAAGTTTGCATGAGCTAGCTTATTGGAGAAAGAAAGAAGTATATTTGCTTGGAGGGAAGAACTGAGCTTGAATCACTGCAGAGTGTCCAGTAGTCTATTTTTTAAGGAGGACTCTAAAGGTGGGAAGACCTCTCAGAATTGTCCTGACTTCGAAAAAAGCATCCAGTCTTTGCATGGGGACTGTCCCAAGGTGAGACGACAAACTTTGATAAGGAGACTCTCTTTAACCAAAGAAAATTCCCTAAATTCATTCCAGCTCAAGTTGCCAACATTCTCTACTGTGGAGGAGGGGGGGTGGATTGGGATTTTTTTAGGGGTGGGTGCATACTCGACAGGGGATATTAACACATTTAATTCACCTGCATACTCTTTTACTTTATGTTCCTGTGTAAAGAGTTGTGAGAGAAGCTCCTTCAGAGTTTTTATTCCATTTTCTGGGAAAATTCATAGTCAATGGAAGCAAATTAGCTTCAACTGATGCTTACTGTCTTTCTAGTCTACTGCTTTTTCCAGATTTTCATCACCACAGAGGTAGCATGCCTGGCGGGTGGGCCCAGAACCTCAGCCTTAAGGCTGAGTCCCTGATCACTATGAACTTTTTTACGTGTTTGAACAAGATAATATTTGCCAGCAAGTATGAAAATCATTACATATCTCAAAATAATTATTGCCAAGCTCAAATTATGTAAGCTTTTGCTTTTAACAACTTATTTTTTCTGAAATAAAGCTTAAAATCTTTATAGAACAAATATTGATTTTTGTGTTTTTAAAACATTTTCTCATCTATGTATTTACTGCTCAACAGAATACCCAGATATTTGCAAAATAATTAAGTTCATTCATCTTTGACATTTTTTTCACATAGAATAGTATCTTTGATACTTTTACTCATATAAAAGTCATTACCTATATTCACTGTTTTAACCTTTCCTCATATATGTATATGTATGTATGTGTGTTTGTGTGTCATAGAAGGGCAGAGTGATATATTTGAATAACAGCTTGGTTTGGCTTATAAATTTTTAATATTTAGATATATTGTATGAGTCTCTATTCTACTCTTGTTGAGATGTCAATGGCACTTTTGTATTATTATAAAATTTTTCACTGTAATATCTGTGAAAATTAACAGTAATAAGGTTTTAGACAGCTCATTTAAAATACAATTCATTGATTGGAATTTATTGATTGAGCTACTATTCACCATTGTTCAACTCACTGTGAGAGTTTTATTTAAGTCCTACGTCCATTTTGCATCATTAAACTAAAAACATCTCTTCTTTGGTGAATGTCTTTATTTAAATGAATTACTTGACATAGGTAATTTTTACTTAATTTCAGACACTGCTTAAAATAACTAAAGCATTCAGTTATTTAATGCTCAAATTGGCACAGAATTGTAGACCAGATGAAAAGTTTTAAGATCCTACTACTACAGAAAAGATGAATAACAGTTGCTTAGTGTAGTAATTTAAAGCTTATTTTTAATTTATCTATATTTTCCATTTGAGAAACCATTATAAGAAACAGACATAAAGAGAAATTGCCAAAATCTCAGCAGTCTGCTGTTATTAAGAATTAATATTACCATACAAATACATTTCAGATTGTGAGCAAAGCATCACACTGGAGGCACTTGTGTCTATAAACCTTAGTGGTTAATATTTCAGGCTACACTACAGAAGCCTTGAGAGTTAATTTATAATTGCAAATTGTCAGGTGGGGTGAAACACTGAATCAAAATCACAGTGACTTGCATGAAATTGAATTTATAATTAAGCAGTCTTTCTTACAGAATAGAAATTGCTTTCAAAATGATAATCAGAAGCTAACTATGCACTTTAGTGTATATATTTATTTCCATTTCCAGCATCATAAATTCCCCTTGGATATATACTAGGAGACGATTAAATATATACTTCCAATTATTAAAAATAATTTATTTTCTGTGCAGTGATTTTTACCTAAGTAATTTGAGATCCAATAAATGTGCCCTTACAGAAAACTTGAATTTGTAGTGGTGTGTTTCATAAAGAAAAGTATGTCCTTCAAAAATTTAAAGGAAAATCAGCTAACTCTATTCTAAAAAAGATCGCTAATGCCACAGAACTATCATTAATTCTTGTTCTAAGCTTTCTGTACAACATGTTATTTACACTAAAATATGACCTGCAATAAAAAGATAGCATGTATAGATCCAAAACAATCAATAATTAATAGGTATTAGTTTAGAAAAAATCTTCACAGAAGACATTTTGCAACATTATATAGTTCATGAGAAAACTATTATACAAAATACTGGATTCTAAGATTCTTGAAGTGCTGAAAATAAATCAGTTTAATTTAGACAATACCATAAATATTTAATAATGAAACAGATGAAATATAGCATATTCAGTTGATGCAATAGTCATGTGACTAATGAAATAAGAACAGACTACTTTGAATAACAAATAGTAATAGCAATAATGAACAGGATACTAATATTCTAAAATTATGTGAAAACATGAATAGAAAAATATTAGAATCTACAAGACAGCAAACTTGTGCTTCTGAAATGATAATATAAATATATTTCTTTTTATAAAGTATTCTTTTATCTTCATATATTAATATTTAAATTATATTAACATTAAAAATATTTGTGTAGATTCAAATAAATTTGTTTGAATTATATTAACTCCAGAGCATTATGAAAATTAAACTACAGTTGCATATATTTATGGTCATTATTAAATTATAAAATAGCACATCTTTTAAAGGCAATCGGTTTCTTTATTTGCAATAATATCTGCTCACCATTTTAAGAGGCAGTTAGTAGATTATCATATATTTGGTGACCAAACATATAATTAATTCAACCATTTTTATCCATGCCTGGATATTGGAATGTTTTAAGCAGTAGAGAAGTAACACTACAGAAATTTTGAGAATTATCATTCTCTCTCATAACCCTGAGTTATTTTCATGCCTATTTTATTGATAAAGATACTAACACTTTGTATTAGATTGCCAGGATTGTTGTAGCAAAACACTACTGACTGAATATCTTAAGAAACAAAATTTATTATCACACAGTTCTGGAGGTTGTAAATCTGAAGTCAAGATGTTAGATAGGCCTGTGGAGAGGCTAGAATGGAGAAAAGAGGAGGATGACTCAGCAGACCAGCTCCTGAAATAGTCAGATAAAATCCTGACCAATGGGAGAACAGCACATACATTCTTGTGACCAAGACATGGAACCAAAAAGCAGTTATAACTTAATTAAAATAATTAGACTGAACCCTTATCTAATATAGCTTTCATCCTTATAAGAATAGAAAATTTAAACATAGGCATATGTGGAAAGATCAGATGAATGCACTGCGAAAGGTTGTCATCTATAAAACCAAAGTAACCTCAGCTCCGCTGGCACCTTATTGGCAAGTCATCTCCCGAAGAAACTGAAGCCTCAATCCAAGTTCTTGTAATTAGTTTAGCTATCACTTTTAGACCCTATATACAAATTTAGTAACAATCTGAACTAAGAAGGGTTAGGATTTCAACATAGGATTTTTGGAGGATATAGGTCCGCCCATAACAAATCTGATAAGTGTAATTAACTTTCCCAAGTTCACATAGAAGAGTTAGCATTTTCATTTGTGTTAGATAGCAATTAGATACAGCAGAAAGGGGAGCCAAAGGGTATTGATTAATTACAAGGCCCCAAACAATCAGAAATTTAGAAGGGGAGACAAAATGGTCATACAATCTTGACTCAAGCCAATCTGGTAGGAACTGGAAGGAGACACATGTGCACAGAAAGTAAAACCCTGTCCTTAGATGACCTCCCTCATAATAATATTATTATCATAAAAATAGCAATGTAGCTTTGACTCCCCTGGTGAGCACAAAAGGACAATTCTGGGCACTGAGAGTGTGCACTCTACTCTCCAACCATTCCTAGAAATGTGGACACCTTCCCTGGTAATTCATACCGTCCTCCCTGGAAGAGTACCATGGAGAAGATCAGGGTGGGACCCCATCCAAGATCATGAATGAAATAGCTTTTCATTCTAGAAAATGAACTTTTGCTTTGCCAATAAACTTTCGTTACTTGCTTTAACTTACTTGAGTCCTGGTGAAAATGTGATGTGCTATGAAAATCTTGGGGAAAATAATCTCCCCAAGAACACAAAAATCCAAAGAACAAGATTCCCTGCAATAACAATTTCTGAGCTAATTTCATCACAAAGAAAAAATACAGCAAAATATTCTAAAAGAAAAAATATAGAATGTCTTTCTTAAAAAAGCTCATAGTCATCTTCAAAATACATACACATGCATCATGACATATACATATATATGTATATATATATATATATATCATATATACAAATAAAGTGATAATGATAGAGGGAGAGTTCAGAATGGATGTTGCCTACCGGAGTCACACCAGACAGTACCTTTCCTGAGCACTAAAGGCCAAAGAGCAAAAAGCTTATTTCCTCTGGTTAAGGATTTCTGCAATCATTAACTTAGTGTTTTACCCAAGACAACAAGGAGCCAGGGACCACCAAACTGTGAGGCTACTAGATAGACATGGAGGATGGGGGGCTGTTGACAGGATGGAACCACTAAATCATCTTGGCACTAGAGGCTTTTAAAACTAAATTGGGAAATCTCTCTTCCTATCTCCACTGGAGCTACATGCAATGACTTCCTGGTCTTTGGCATTCACATGCAGTCCTTTCTTATCTACAGCTCTTCCTCAGTCTAAAGGAGGGGTGCAAATGTAGGAATATCAGTTATCTCCTGCAGCAATTATTGCCTAGGAGACTGTCTCATGCTTTGCTTTCTTATGCCTCCATTTTCTCAATAAACTTATAAAACTATACTGTAATGCTCAAGAATTCTTTCTTGAACCACTTGCTGCCAGACCCCAGATCCCCGCTACATTAATAATGTGTGCCTCAAGTTGATATTAAACAAACAATTTGACATAGCCTTTTTCCTGTAGAGTAGTCATCCACATATCAGTTCTACATTTACGTGAATATATTACAGCTCTACTGGTGAGAAACCAAGCATGCACTCTTTGGAAGTATTTTAGGCAGATTTATTGCATGCAGGCTCAGAGGGATCCTTGCCCAAAAGCTGAACATGGGCTTCAGGTCAGGGTACACTTACATAGGTTAGAGCAAGTATGGGAAGAGAGAGATGTAAATTAGAGTGGGGGGTTTCAAGCACAGGACCCAAGTTAGTCATTTGTAAATTCTTCACATGGGCAATACATATAGGATTCAATTTGCAAGACACAAAGTTACAACACACATAAGATTCTGCTTGCAGGCAATTAAGGAAGTTCTTTATCTGTCGGTGGATTATCAGTTGTCTCCGTCATTCCAGTGAGCTCAGAGTACAGGATGTTTTATGGCTCTGCTAGCTTGGTGGTTTCACGGCTGTCTTCATGGCTGCTGGAAGCAGCGGGCAGGACTTTTCCCTCACAAATATAGCACTTGGCAGTTTTCTTTCATGAATCTCCCTTTTTATGTGTCTTATTAAATTATATCCTAGAGGTTCCAATATATTAGCTTCAAATTTAATCTTTTTATTATTTTTAGTATTTCGTTTAATATTACCTATTTTTAAAAATCATGTATTTGGATGTATAGATTAAAAGGCACTTTGGACAGTTAATACTAGGAATCAAATATGGATAACAGGAGTATTATAAGATATAACTTCTCCCGTCTGTGTTGTGAAGTAGTTGAATTTGTCTCTTTTCCTCTTTCTCATGGGCTTTATCCTTTATCCACAATTTTTATTGTCTATGTTTCTCTCTTCTATTCTTTTCCTCATATATGCCTTTCTTACTTTAAATGTTCTTTTTCATTTCTTACCTCTCCATTAAAAAAATCTTCCTCATAATTATCAAGGATAACATTTAGGAAAATCATATGACTAAGCATATTGACCCCAACAGCATCCTACAGATGATTAGTTGCAGTGTATTCACATTTTTATTATTTTTAAAAATTATGTTGAAATCACATTGCATATTATATGTTTAAGATATACAGAATCATAAATCACCATCAGCAGTCTAAGTCTCTCATCTATCAATAATCACCCTGGATGTATTTGCAATTTACACATTCATTTTTTTAACAAAATACACTTTTCCCTTTAGTAACACTGCACATTGAGTAACAAGAAAATCTAGTATTTTTTCATTCTATCAATGAGTGAATACATACTTACTTTCCCACTTTTTGATAATGAACTACAATATTTTTAAACAGCTATGTGCCTCCACAGTATAACCCACCATTGTTCTAAATATGCAACTAGCCAAAATGTGTGACACAGTAGTGACCAATGAGCTAAAAAGGAGATCTCCATTTTTTCTGGTCAGGCAAACTGTCAAGGCTGAGTGCCCCTGACCATTCTTGCTGCACACATTTACACACAGGGCCCTAATACTCTTTACCTGGGCCTTTTTTCCACATTGTGTTTGCAGGGATCCATCTCCAGGAAGGAGGCAGTATCTATGACTTGCTCATTATTTGCCTATTATGTAAAAGAGCAGCTTTTTCAAATTCAGTGATTTTCAGTTGTCATGAAAATTCAGGGTTTGCACTGTATTCCTTGTTACCTACACAGCTTCATTCCTATGGGACTTAGGTGAGCGGAACCAATGCAAATGCTGATTGATGCTACTGTGCTTGCTGTGCCTTGAGCTAAAAATGCCTCTGATGCTTGTGACCCAGAAATCTAGTGTCTGCTAACAAAACTGTCAAGACTGAAGTTTCTGACATTTCATTGTAGCCCACTTACAAGTTAATAAGTTTGTCAGTTACTTTTTCTTAGATAGTGGTAGAATACACTGAATACCTGTTACTTCTGATACCAGAGAAGCATGTGAAAAGAACTGCTTTGCCCCCTTTATTTCCATTCTACAGTAGTCATCTCATTCATTTTAAATATATTATAAATGTCAAAGGAGCTATGAGAAGGAGGATTGACAGGGAAGGGAAGAGAGGGAATATGTCCAGAAAAGCTTAAGATCAATTTCAACTGAATTAAGCTCAAGTGTAGATGTCAGTAGACATGAGAATAGCATGAGTCACATAGTAATTTATGTTATTGCATAGGCAATCTATCCTTATTATTGGACATTTTGAAACTCATCACTTTATTACATCATCACATGAAATTCCAAGTGTGAATCACTAATTGCCTACATTTTTAAGAAGTGGCAGCAATATTTAGAGTCACAACTTTAGAAACCTAAAATCTATCATAAAGTTCTTCATCAAATGATCATATTTCCTAAGCAGAAATGCTTGATTGTGCTTAGCAGCTAGATTATCTAATTGATCACATAAGAGGAAGTCTGGAAATGATGAAATTCTCTAAGAACTAATCTCCTGCTAACTGTTAGGCTGGCCCAGAGGGACAAAGAGGCGGCCATACCTGGGAAAAAGGTGGCTGACGTCAAACTGTGGGATTGAAGCCCACAACTGGAATCACAGGACCAATACCCAATCGCGAGGATGAAGCCCCCGAAATTCTTTTGCTTAAAGAGCGGGCTTCCCTTTGTTAGGGCGCGACTTCCCCACCCCCGTTCTGCGGACCGGAGAACCTCGCCCAGGTGCGCAAACCCCAATAAAGCCCTGGCTATTCGACTTTTTGTTTGATTGGCTTTCTTTCCTCGCGGAGCCCAGAGAAAAAAAACCTTTCATTTGGTACCGAAACCCGGGAGGAGTTGTTGTCCGCTGAGGACCGCTCCTCTTCCCGCTCCCCGAGGAGGCCTGGTGGCCATCCCTCCAGTCTGGACTACCAACCAAGGTAAGTGCCATCGCCCCAACTCTTTTGTCCCCAACCTCTGAATCCGGGCCCCTGGGTACTGATACCGAGAGGCTGCTCTCATGAAAAATCGCAGCGCTGCATCAGGGTGACCCTCTCGGAGAGACTGCTCTCCTCCGTGACCGGGATCCGAGTGCCAGAGGAGACGTACCTGGCCCCAGACTCTGATTTTCCTGACCGGCTCAACAGATTGGGTTGAGGGACGCCAACTCCCTATCTGTTGTTCCTTGGGAACCAAAAATGAGAGGGCAAGAATCCAAACTTGATTCCAGCCTTAAGTGAAAGCGGCTGATTTTTCTATTACGGCCAGGCCTTTATACCAGCCCAACACTTGTGAATTCGCTACCCTGATGGACTTAGGCAATTTCTGCAGATGGATGGGGAAATGGTCTGAGGTTCCCCATGTCCAGGGCTCTGGACTTCGCGCTCCCGCCCAGACCTCTGTGCTCAGTGCGCCACTGCCCAGGTTCTCCTCGCCCGCGGCAGTTCGGAGCCTGGCGGACCTTCTGAACCCTCTGCTCTGGAGCTTCCTTCCTCCTTCTCTGACTCCCCTGAAGATCTCACCTCTCCGCCTCCTCCTCCCTCCCCCTATCAGCCCCAGCCAAGCCCTCCTACTCCTACTCTACTTAGATCCAACATCTAATGCTGAGGCGACTGTTTTGGCTACTCATTTTATCTCTCAGCCCCAGACATCCGAAAAAAACTGAAAAAGGCCGAGGATGGTCCCCAAACCCCATCCAAGATCTGGTGAACATGGCATTTAAGGTTTTCAGAGGCTGAGGCTGCCCGCCAGGCAGCCTACAGCAAAAGGCAGCCCTGCAGACCCAGGCTATGCTGGTGGCTCTGCGGTCGGTGGCAACGGGGACAAAGCCTAAATCCGAGCCAAAGAGCACCCCGCCTGGGGCCTGTTTCAAATATGGCAAGCAGGGACACTGGGCCCGCCAGTGTCCCCAACCCCGGCCGCCCAGGAAGCCTTGCCCAGACTGCCGGCAGCAGTCTGGAAGGTAGCTTGTCCCCTTAAGCGCTCGTCCTCGGCGTCTCCACGCGGAGAATTAGCTCAAGGCCCAAACTCGCCCCTGGCCACAGGGGAGCTTCTTGGGCTCCTGGGTGACTGAGGCGGCCCGGACTCGAAGTCCCCCATCGCCCTCGCCCAGCCCAGGGTAACTTTGCAGGTAGCGGGTAAGTCCATTTCTTTTCTCGTGGACACGGGAGCTGCCTACTCTGTTTTACCGTCGTTTTCTGGACCCCTAGTTCCTTCCCAGATCTCGGTCATGGGGGTAGATGGGACCCCATCTTGCCCCTGGCGGACCCCTCCACTTAACTGCAGCCTGGATGGGTTCCCCTTTTCCCATTCCTTCCTCATCATACCTTCCTGCCCTGCTCAGCTCTTAGGAAGGGATGTCCTACAAATATTAGGTGCCACTCAGCTCACTCAGGGTCACCCTCTTTCTTCTTCTTCAAGACCCACCTATATCCCTCTTGTTAACCCCCAAGTGTGGGACACCTCTACCCCACTTTGATAGCTGCTGGAACAGGCAGCGCAGGCCTAGCACACAACCTACAAACCACCCGCCAACTGCAGGCTGAGCTAGAGCAAGCCCTTGATGCCTCTGCCACCTCCCTAGCCTCTTTGCAAAGACAAATAACCTCAGTAGCCCAGATCACCCTCCAAAACCGCAGGGCCCTTGACCTCCTAACTGCAGAAAAATGGGGAACACGCCTCTTCTTGCAGGAACAGTGCTGCTTCTACATAAATGAAAGTGGCCTGGTAGAGGAAAACGTCAACACTCTCCAAAATCTTAGACAAGTTGAAAAAGGGCTATATCCCTCTAGAAATGGGGACCCCATGGTGGCGCTCCCTGATTTTTACCACTTTGGCCCCAGTCATTGGGCCAGTTTTGATAATCTGTGTATTACTAATGCTTGGCTCATGCTTTCTGAGATTCCTCCAGGACAGGATCCACGAAGCCTCCCGGGTTACCTTCAACCAGATGCTGCCCCAGACCAGAGCCTACTCTCCTACCCAGACTGGGTCAGACAACACCAACCTCTGACCCCCTCCCCTCTATACCCCCTGTCAGCAGGAAGCAGCCAGATCAATCATGGCACCCCTTTATCCTATCAAAGAGGTTGGAATGTTAGGCTGGCCCAGAGGGACAAAACGGCGGCCATACCCGGGAAAAAGGTGGCTGACGTCAGACTGAGGGATTGAAGCCCACACCTGGAATCACAGAACCAATCCCCAATCGTGACATAGGAAGCCTGCGAAATTCTTTTGCTTAAAGAGCTCGCTTCCCTTTGTTCGGGCGTGACTTCCCCAGCCCCGTTCTGCAGGCTGGAGAACCTCGCCCAGGTGAGCAAACCCCAATAAAGCCCTGGCTATTCGACTTTTTGTTTGATTGGCTTTCTTTCCTCAAGGAGCCCAGAGGAAAAAACCTTTCACTAACCTTCCCTGCAACTAACCATAGTATGTTGCTACTGTCCTTAGTGTTTACTTCCTAGATACAAAAATTAGTAAGTTCCGAACATTAAGTTAGATAGGACAAGAGCCTCCCAGAAGTGCATGGGTGATGCCATTTTATGTGTGGCATTTGGGTGGAATTCTCCATTGGCATGTCTCAGCATTTCCTGGTTGCTGTGGAGACAGGTCCTAGGCACTTTTTTCAGTCTCTTCTGATAAAGATCCTGAATTACCATCATAATGAATTTCTAAATAGACTCTTTGTCTCTTGGGCTCTGAGTGAATGGCAGCAGTGCCATGACATCAATTTGAAAGTCCATTCTTCCTCCAAGATGCAACTACACCCAATTACTATAAAATAGTCAAGGGCCCTTCCCTCAGGGCTAGCCTACTCCTTTACTAAGTCAGCCTGCCTGGAAGTTTCAAACAAACCCTTTTGGATGTTTGAAGAATTTCCCTGGGTCATTCCTTCCACACTACTGAACCAAACCGCCATACCTCCCACGTCTTTGAGGGAACCTAACAGTGTCCTTATCCAAGTATCTCCCAAGTAAAAAGACAAATCTTTCTTTTTGCCCAGCTTTTTAATCAGGAAGGAAATGCTTTCACAAAGGGACAGCACACTCCGTTATAAAGTCTGACTGCAGTAGAGGCTGGGAAATTGAATATTTACAAAAGAAAGTAAGATTTCATGGTATGGTAGCAGCAATCATTCTCTAAAAGGATAATTTCATTTTTCCTACAGAGGACTTAAACAATTTAAGACATTTTCTTAATTCACACTCATTGACATATAATTGTATTTTTAAACTGATCATTTAAAAATACAGAGTTTTATAAATAACCAATACAATAATCGAGCTATTGAATGATTGCCAGCCCCAACTCCCAAAATTTGATTTTTCCCTTTGGAGAAATACCTCTCCCATTCCCTAGCTAATTACTGATCAGATTTTTATCTAAAGTTTTTCTTTTTTTCCAGAATTTCATATTGATAGTCTCATAAATTATATCATCTTTGTTATCTTTTACTAAGCCTTTACCTAAACATTTTGAAATTCATTTAGTAGTCTTTGTTTTTTTGCTGATTAGTATTATATTGTGTTGATTTAATGTGATGTATTTATTAATTGTTTTCAGTTTTGGATACTGTACACAAATGTCTTAGTGTGAACATAAGATTTTGGCGCACCCTGATGGCCGAGTGGATAAGGCTCCTGGAAGTAGTCCACATATATCCTAAGGACCCAGGTACAAGATGAATAATTAAATTAAATAAATAAAATGCTTCTTCGCTCTCTTTCTGTCTGCCCCCTCACCTTCATTCCTGCCTGCACCTTTCCTTAAAAATAAATAAATAAATAAAATTTGTCAGATTTCTGATTATATAGTGTTGTAAATTTAAATTTATGAGGAATGCTGAAACAATTTTCTAATTTTGATGTATTATTTTGCATCCCTTCTAGTAATATTTAAGAGTTACCCTGCTCTGCTTACACTTGTTATAGTAAGTAGTTATATTTCTCTTTATTTTAATTTTTGTTGTTTTAATAGGCCTTGATGAGTGGTAGAAACTCACTGCAGTTTTAATTTGTATTTATTCAATAATGAATAATTTTTGAATATGTATCAATTTGGTATTCATGTTTCCTTTTAGAGTGTAGGTTTAAACTACCTACTTTTAACTTAGTTGATTGTTTTCTTATTGAATTATGAGAATTCTAGATAGAAGTCCTTTACCAGAGAGGTGTATTGAAAATATTGTGTGTCAATCGATAGTTTACATTTTCATTTGTAGGCCCAGTGTCATGTCAGCTTGGTCCCAGGATGGGCTGGCTTCCTCCCTAGTCCCAGCTTGTGAAACTTGTCTCCCTTTCCAGGTTTCTCCTCTCCCCATGTTACGTCATGATTTCAGTCTCCAAAAGGAATATTAGGAAAACTCAAAGCATTAATGGGAAGAAAAATTTTGTTGAAGAAAAAAGAAAATGAAAAAATATTCTCAAAAGTGAGTGGACTTCCCTCTTGAAAGGAAGAAAAGGAAAAGGAGGAAAAGTTAGAGATGATTACCAACTTTATACAGGCCGGATAGCAGGTGGGGATATTTTGGTGATATGTCTTCCCCCTATCTGTCCCATTGGTCCATCCCTTTCCTTAATTAATCTACCTCTGTTTGTCTGGCCTAGCTTTCATTGATTAACTGTTTTGCTTGCCCTCTGGTACTATAAAAGTATTTTTATTTAGTGTAGATTTTGTTTTTTTCAGCTTCAGCCTCCTATTCTGTTTCATGCTTTTCGAAGACAGATAATTTTGGTAATGTTCAAGTTATTATTTTTATTTGATATTTCATGTTTTCTGTGTCCTGATCAAGTATACCTAATTACCACTTATTACAAAGTTCTTCTTTTCCCAATAGTTTCATGACTTTAACTTAACTGCTTTTTTAGCTCTATGATTTATTTCACTTTTATTTTAATCTTATGGAAGTCATATTCGGAGGTCATATTATCTGTGGAGATATGTAACTTATCCTGCTCCATGTATTAAAAAGATGTACTTCTTTCGCTGAATTGTTAGTCTTTAAAAAAATAAAAAGAAGAAAATGTTACATGTCCCTAAATAGTGAGAGTATATCTTTCAATCATCTATTTTCCAATCTTTGGCCAGTACCACATTTTTTGATTGTGTAACTTTATAATACATTTTAGAATCAGATATTCTATGACCTCTAATATTTTGTTTTTATTTTCAGATTGCATTAAAAATTCTAGGCAATTTTTCTGCTATATGTGTTTCAGTCAATTATTTCTAAAAACTATCTTGCTGAAATTTTGTCTGAAATTGAATTAAATCTGTAGAAAAATTGACATCTTAACTATTCATGCTGAAACTGGTGCTGACTCAGCTCCAGTCAATGTAATCATTAACTCTGTTTAACTCAGCCATTTCCAATCAATGTAATCATAAGCACCTTAACTACAAGATTATACTTTTATTCTTGAATATAGTAAATATACACAAACGGTTTAATCCCACTTTGTCTTTGAAAAGCGTAACCATTAATATATTTTGAAAAGCCTGTAGACTTCTCAGATGATACAACTAGCAGACATCTCATGGATTAGAACTGCAGATATTACCCTAACCTAGCTTATAAGAATGTTGATTTTAAAAGAATGTGAAATTTTCTTGTTGAAATTGCAAATTACAAGCACCCTTATCTGGGTATACACAACAACAGAACCTTCCTAGTGACCTTCATTTCCCTGAAAGAAAAAGAAAAAGTCACTAAGAACCAAAGTTCTAAGGAGAAAATGATGCAGAGCATATTGAGAAATGAGGGGTCCTTTAACCATAAAGACCTGATCGTGATGCCACTTTACCATATGTGGACACAGCAATCAAACTGGCCAAACAGAAATTTCTTTATTCTCTTCTAGACCCAAGATCCTTAAATTCTTACCCTAACTTCTAATTGGAGAGGCTGATGGGAAGGTTTGATTCTCCCATCTCTTTGCCTATCAACACACAACATTTTTCTGTTCTTCAAAAACAGATATCATAATATTGGGTCTTATAATGGTGATTTCTAATCAATATTCTTGATATAGCTTTCTATTTTCTTAGGGTTTCTTTAATGTTTCCATCATGGTTTTGGGATTTCAGCACATAGAACACAATTTGTTTGATTTTTGCATTTCATTTTTCTTGGTGATATTTAAATTATACATACATGTGTATATGTATATATATATATATATATCACTTGCAATTATATATATAACTGATACATAGCATGCAACTTATATAATATATGTATAATTTATTTTGTTTTCAAAGTGTTTATATTAATATATAGAAATGCAATTGAATTTTATATATTACTTTTGAATTTTGAATTTATATTCTTGGATCTCACTAAAATCACTTATTAGCAATATTAGGAATTTTCTTGAATCTTCAGAATTTTCTCTCTATATATATTCAGTCTTTATCTATGTGAATATATTAATTTTTCTTTTATTCCTTTTATATGGTGACTCCTAGTAAAACATTAAACAGAATATTCTTGAACTTATAGAAAAGCTATAATATTCTCCCATATCAAATACAAAGTTAGCTGTAAGGTTTCAGACCATAAGAACACCAGTTGCAGTTTTTCACATTCTAAGTGAAAGTGGAAGACCTGAGGGTCGTAATGCCTTGGAAGTACTGTTGCTACTTAACATGCAAGAACCAGAGATGATGCAAAATGACAGTAGTGGCCCCATGAGTCAATTCTTGGGACAAATACAAACACAAATGTGACTTTTATTGAGAATAATGGCAAAAACAGGTTGGGGGAATAACATTTTCACAGTAACCCACAGCAAAACTTTCCCAGATAGATGTAATTTTAAAAATATTTCCAACATTTATATTTATTTGTGAAGTTAATACTCTTGTGTAAATGAGTAAATAAAATAAATTGATTTTGAATCCTTTTTTCATCAAGATCTTAATATTTGTCTTTGGGTAGTTGAATTATCACAGATTATATTTATAATTATACCATTAATTTATATACATAATACATGGCACAATATATTCCCCAAATATCATATATAAATATATTATATTAATTTAGTATATTATATGTGAATATATGATTTATTTATATATAAATTTATATATAGTAACAATTTAATTGATTTTGCTAGCTATAGTCATAGATAACTTTAAGATCTACATTAAAATAGCATTTATATATTGATATATTAGCATATACATTATTTATATTATATTTTATGTATTAATATGTGATATAGCATTCTAACTGAGAAATAATTATGCTTTCTAAACATCTAAGCCTAGGGATTAAAGAGTATGTTGGACCTAAAATATCTATCAGTAAGACATATACATGACAATGCAATATTCAGAGTTCATTATGGTAACTAGAAAATCGGAGGAATGCTCTGAATTGCAGTATAATAGCACTCAAAATATTTTGGGGGGTTTATATTTTATTTCAGATTAATGATAAGTGTAAAGCGATATAGTGAAAAAATTGAGTTCTTCCCAAAAAGGTCCTTGTTCAAATATAATATAACAATTATTAAAGGCAGAGAATTGCAGTAAGTGGAAATATGTCAGAGTAGCTTCTAAACAAAACTCTGAGCATTAATCATGTAAACAGTCTTAAAAAAAACAAGTGGAAAGCTTATGAATGCTCAAGGACATGCTTTAGGAAAAAACAAGAAATCAGAAATATGAGTTGAATTTTACAAGGTAATATACTCTATAGGATTGAGATCTGTAAATAATTATCTAAGAAGAAATTCAAAAAAGCCTTAAGCAAAATGCTTGCTACACTCAAAAGGCAAATAGAATTAGAATGGAATTGCTAAAAGATTTAACAATAAAACAAAAAATAACAGCATTGGTACTTTAGAAATTGGTTAATATTTAAATTGCTGAATCTAGTATTGGTCCTCTTAATTTTGGAATAATACCATTTAAAAGTTTCTTTTTGGACTGCCAAGAATGCATGCTGAGTCACTGCTTCATTCTGAAGGGAACAAGAAAATGAATTCACTCAAGTAGAGACTGGATTGAAATTTTAGGTGGGAAGAAGAATATTTTACTTTTTAAGATAATGGAAGGCATTTATTTCACTGAAAATAGACTGTTCTTACGTTATTCATCAAGTCTGTAATGTTCTCTCTCTCTCTTTTGCATGTGTTGTGCCATATTGCAGTAGTTACAGATGTCAGACAAAATGGACACTAGAAAATATGCAGCAATGAATGACATCTGGAATGCATTGTGGCCTCACTTATCCCCAGATGGGGTTAAAAAGCAACTGCTAATTTGCCATTTCATATCAGGTTAAAAAGATACTAAATATTCTTTAAAACTCCTGGCAAATGGCAAGAATAAAAGCATTTCCTGAACAGCTTAGATTTGTATTTTCCTTATTGGTCCCGAGAACGTCAGAAATTACTGGCATTCAGCCCTGACAGAAATCCTAACCAGTAGGAAATTTCAAGATACTGCTAAATACACCTTATACCCCTCGCGATGGTTAAAATACTTTGTGTTGCTAACTGAATTCCCTTCTGTTTTTTCAATACTTGCTTCAAATTCTTTCTAGAATACAGGAGTATATAGATGGACTATATACACACAGGAAGACAGGGAGAAAGATGATAGATGAGAAATAGATGATAAAGATAGAAGATCGATAATACACCCACACAATACAATAAACTCATGTCAATATATAAACATTTGGACATCCATTTTTTCAGAATTATTAAAATTGAATTATATCTGAAACCAATTAGCTTCCTGACTTTAGAAACAACTTGTTTAGGGTTCTTTAAGATTATGAATGTGCTACTAAAATACATAATAAATAGTGAATATGGTCAAAATCAAAATAATTTACAAAATATGGGTATGTATATATGTGTGCCTATATAATAATTCAAATAAATTTAATCTAAAATTTAATATTTCATTATAAATGAATTTATAATTACCCAGATTGCTTAAAATATTTGTAATATCCATAAAGTTTTCTCATACAAATAAAGGAATATATTTAAAATAGATTTTGAGTAGTGCTTTAGTCTTTATTTTTTTTAATCTAATAATGCAAAAGAATGTACAAGGAATTAAATTATTGTACAGCTAAATGGATCTTAAATAATTGCTTACAATGTATGTCTTGGTTGATTATGAATATATACTTAGCATTTCGTATTACTTTATTACTTTAGAGTAGTTGCAAAATTCTATTAAAATAAGTTGCTAAGAAGTCTACAAGGCACTCAACCTATCTAATAGATAAAGTATGCTGAGGTTCAATTTCTGGTTTTGACTTTGTTGAGTTTTGTGATCCAACTTACTTTGAGTTGAAGGTTATTAATAAGATAGTAGACTAACAAGATAATTTTATAACATTAATATCTTTCAAATTCAACATTTTATGCTAATTTAAATGTAGATGGATTTCTGATGTGCTTCTATGTGATCGAAAGGATCATCAAAGAAAATTAATTTTGAGCTTTAATATCAACAAATATCAACACATTAGGTTTAAATAATGAATCTCAAACTATAAGATCAGAAACCACTGAAATTTGGAAAAGCAAAACCTTGCTTTTATTAAATTTTGTTAGATCATTTTATTAAATTGAAGAATTATGAAATAAATGCTCTGAACACTGATGTTTAGACAATGATGAAAGGGATAAAATATTGTACTTAGGGGAAGGAAATAGTAAACTTGACTTACATGAACACATAATTATATATTTTAAATGACCATCTTAAAAGCTTGATTGTTCTTTTTAATAACTGGATGCTTTGAAATGTGCAGTTTGAAGATCAGTGGATTCAAATTTTGAATGTATCTTCATAAATATTATTTTGTCATAGTTCTGAAATTTTAATTTTTACTATACACAGGTATTTTCAGTTATTTTATGTAATTAAATTAATTCTTTATTTTATGACTTATCCAATTTGGACACATTTTGAAATCGTAACTGGCAACTCCAGACTGACAAAATCTTCCAGGATACTAGGGAGAACAACATGCATTTCTAAAGAATATGACATGGATAAAAATTATTCTCTCTCCTTTTAACAAGAGATAATATTTAGGTATTTAAATAGGCTGATTGATTCTACAATAGTGATAAAACTTGGTTATAAAATACTTACATTTTATGTCATTGTTCCCCATACCAAGTTGAGTGCTCAGTTCTATTACTTCTAGATAGAATTGAAAAAAATAAAATAGCTGTATCTACAGTCTATCTTTCTCTATATGTTTATATATGTATTTACTTGGATACATAAATATATATAATTTATAGGTGACATTTGCATATTTAAGAAGAGAATATACATATGTAAACTCTAGATATATTATGGCATATGATTAATCCTATTGTCTATTTTCCCCTATAAGCCAAAGTGACAAATAAGTTTGTATTAGAGGAATTAGTATATTTTCCCATCAATCAAGGAAAAGCAACACAATTTTCATGTTTTTACACATTTTACCAGAAATGCACCTTATATTTTAATTTAAAATATCTTTCAGTTTTTGAATAACATAGATGTTCCCAACTGCATCTATCTTTTTTTTTTTTTTTTAAACATTTTAGAAAGCATTGGGTAGGTACTGGGCTTATTATAAGAATTTCTGAATACTTATTTGTCTTCATTTTACATTAACATAGAAAAGAGTTTTTTATATTAATTTTTCATATAAATTTAAATATTGAAAACAAACCAAACATTTTGATATCTTATTTTCACACATAAAATTAAGCAAACTATTCTGTTGTCATCTTAAGCAAATGCTTACTTGTTATATATTTGAATAAAGATTTGTGCAAACAATGACCTTGTTTTCTCATTTCATTATTTACATCATTACCGACCTTATTTTCTTACCTGCATATTCATGTTACTTTTTATTCATGATAGTCTTTCAATATGGGAAAACATTCTAATTTTGTCTAGACAAGTAGTAACTAGAGAAAATTATAGACACATCTTATCAATATTTAAAAATCATACTTCTAATTATGATCATTTAATATTTTTCATTTTTCTTTTCCATTTTCTATCATAGATATCAAATTATATCATGGCATATACTCTGAGCTGAGTTCTAAGTTATCAATCTTTATATCGTACTTATTTTTTTTTTCCTTTTGGAGTTCTTTCCTGCATTAATTCAGACACCAAGTTACTCAAGGTAAAAGACACAACATAGTTACTATGATATATAATAAATTTTTGATGGATATAAAATCAATTTTATTAATTTCCTTTCATTTTAAATAAGTGAAAACAGTTCTATATTGTCTGAAGTGATAAATTAAGTTGACTGGCACAGGTGGAGTAGCGATTTGGTCAGCCCAAGTCACATCTCCCTGGGTTCAAGTCCTGGTGTGAACAACCAGTGTGAACAGCTAAATAAAAATAAAACAAAATGCTTAACAAAAGAAAGAAAAGAAGCTAATAAATAAAACTAAAATCACAGTAGTGAAAACACCAACACATATAATGAAAAAATCATGACATTTCTGAAAGATTCTATGGTCAAACAGAAGAACCAAATATTGGACATCCAGGGCCTAGTGCCTGTTCTAAGGACCTCAGACAATTTTTTGAAGATTCCATTTTAAAGTCCTGCCTAAGTTATTTAGTCCAGGTGCTAGCATTTGAAATAATATTCTGCATTAATAGAGAAGAATTAAACATTATGTCACATTGTAGCATACATTTCTACTTCTAAATTGTCTATATTACTATTTTAGCCTTATGATTGACAATTAGTAGTTAACGGCACTTTCAGGTATATCCACAGTGTCCTAGAAAAGATGTATTTGAATTTAAATAAGCAGACAAACCAATATGTATTTAATACATTTGGATGCTAGGGGATTTAAGATTTTGCTTTGGGCTTTATTAATTATAATAGTAATCATAATATATTTAGTCCATAGTCTGTAGCAGCTGATATACTGAATACAATACCCTGTTTAATCCTCAAAGCCACCTGCAAGGTAGATAAGATTACAATAATCCCTACTTTTAGGTAAGGAATCTAAGACATGATTATTCTGTGAACAATGCTTTAATATTTCCCCATGTGTATAATTTTCCTTCTTTTGTCACATTTATATCAAAAGTCTCACATTTATAGGAATATATTATACTGTCAATCTTTCAACAATAAACTTGTGTGGTGAATAATTTAAAAAGTAAATATAATTTATTGAAAATAAACAGAGAAATGAACATTTTAATTAAAATTTAGGTCCAAATATTTTTTTAACTTATGTAACTTATTGTTTTATCAATAAAAATTTCATGTAGTATTGTCAAAAATATTTTAAATTGTTTGTTTAAAAATAAATGTGTGCATGTATGTGTGTTTGTCTTAGTTTCTTAATCTATGAAGCACAGAATAACATTTTTTAATCTTAAACTAGTTATTAAATGATGAAATAATGAATGAAAAATTCTCTCAGAATGTCCTCTTTGAACGTACTTTTTCTGTATTATTATTTATTTTATATGGTGATATATCAAATATAAACACTTCTTACAGTTATGCTATAAATATATAATTTCCTCTTGTAGATTCATGTGTTAAAAAGCAAAGATACACCCTACCCTGGTCAAAACTGTGTGGTTTAACTTCACTGTGAGTTTATGTGAGTAAGATTTTTAATCTGTTAAATTTTCCTTATGAAATTTCCCTTTTGTTGATGATCTACTGACTCGTTTTAACTGCCTCAAGTTCTGATGTACCAGTGATATTTAGACAATACATTAGTGTTGTTATTATGTGGAGTTCTAATATACTCATTCTTTCCATTTGTGAGCTTACTGCTTCTTGCCCATCATATCCTCATATTGCTTGTGACCTCATGTTCACAGTGCTTTTACCAAGTGGAAGTACTGAGAAGTCTGGGGTGAGGCTGTGCCCTTATGGAACTAAACTATGTTTGCATAATACCTGAGTCTTATTGCTTGGGAACCAACTTAGCAGACATTGGAAACAGGGTTTATTTATTTTGGGGGACTATCTGAAGCATATTATATAGTATAAATTCCAACCTCAACTCCCTATGGCGGCAAACCTGTACTTTATGAATTCAAAGATTGAATTTGTTTTGTACCCACATACTTAGAGCAAAACAGTTGATTTTCCTTATGCTGATGGACAGGTGCTTTTTCGTTTAAAATACATCCCTGCCACCCAACACATTTTATCTCCATCAACGAATTCTTCTCACATCTAGACTTCATACAGCATAAGTTTGTATGTCTAAACTCTTTACAGAATATTTTACAAACAAACATAGATTCGTAGAAGACATTCCAAGGACAAATGATGAAGGGAAACTAGTTAATGTTTTACAACAGTGGGGACAGCTACTTTTTCTCATCTCCCTTTTTATCCTTCCAAGGACCAAAGAAAGAGAGATTCAATAAAACTAAGGTCGCAGTGGGTGGCAAATTTCACTTTAAATAAATAATAATATAGAGGTGATATTGTTCTGAGACTTGTAATCTTTTGCCATCTTTTGTTTTCTTTGATGATCCGTCTCTCCTCAACCTGATGGTGATGTCAGCAATGTTTTGAGACAGGAAAAAACATTTTTGGTAAGACACTTCATTACTCTCAGGTAGAGAATTAGACAAATGAAGGCAGTATAAAGGCATATGAACTGTAACTTTAAAATTTTTTGCAGGTTTGTAAATCATCAGGCTGGCATCTAACTCTACCCACATTTGTGCTGGTATGTAATGGGGTGAGATTAACCTTTACTCCAATTTTTTGCCAGTGAGGAAGAACAGATGATGATGGCAGTCAATCTAAACCTCTGAGGCGAGGATAAGTTAGTTTATGAAAGATGTATAAGTCATTTCTGGCTTCCTAATTATTGATGCTGTTCTAATTTTGGTTGAAACACATTTGTTCTTAAATTCAGCATGTTCATTTACATAGGCATATTCTATTTTTAAAATAGAGACATTTCATCCTGTGGTGATTTCTTAAAGAGATATTAAAAAAAAAAAAGCTGCTTCAGCTATTGCTTATAGAGAGGTATTTCTTAGAATTTCATGGCTTTTCTAGAGTTTAAATGTATGATTTTCATCTGAAATGGTAAGAAAATCATCGAGATATTGTAGCTTCCTTACGAGTATTGTGCATCTACTGGCAAACTTAATAGAAAAATAAATATGCCCTAACATAACTCTATTTTTTAAGGAAATTATTCTCTGATATTTGCATTCTATATTCTGAGCAAAATGTGGCTGATGGCCAATGAGTGTCCTTTCAAAGGTGTCATTGTCTTAGCAAATTAATTCATGGTTCAAATTATGCACTGTCAGCATCTCGTGTTATCTTTTTTCTTCCTCCCTGTCATTCAGATTAATAACATAAGTGGTGCTATATGCTTACAGCTTTCTTCCCCTTGTCACTTTAGTCAACCTCTTTTGCACAAGTAATTTTTCTTCAGCAAATGCAAATGTCCTGCAATCTATCTAGGTTTAATTGGAAGAACTTTATGATTATTCCTCTTCTGACTATCTTATTGAAACTAATTTAATAGACCTCTTTTTTACCGTAGATTTGTATTATCCAAACACTTCATTGCAGAGTGAATTTGAGGTCTTGAAAATATTTGGGTCATAGTCTTGCACTAAAATTGTCATAATGTTCCTTTGTGACACCTTTTTAAATGAGCTTTTTATTTAAAATATTAAATTCCTTACAACATCCGCAATACATTCTCCTTTCTTAAGTCTCATGTTTATGAATGTTTTGCCATCTGTTTATGGAAATCGTCCACAAAATTTGAATCTATGCATGAAATACAGTGAAAGCAGAAAATTAAACTATATTCAAACATACATATAATCGAAGATTGGTAAAGCTGAAATGCGCAGGTGTTAGAATTTAAAGAAAAAAGAAAAACAACAACAAAACAACCAATGCTTATTCCACTGAACAAGGAAAAGACCAGAAACTCAACCATCCTCATTCATAAACCAGCAAGCTAGTTAAGCAATAAAAATAATTACAGAAGAATGAAACAAGATAGACTTGAATTTTGAAGACGCCAATACAAGTTATAATGTAGGAGACAAAAACTACGATGAGTATTTCAGATAGTATAATTGTTGCAAGAGCTGGTTCCAAAATTAGGTCACTGTCGCTAGGATTCATGATCATGATATTGCAGTTCCTGTTGCAATCCAGAGTCATCACAAAGTTGTTCCAATCTCTAATTGCTCAAATACTGCATCACTAAATCATAACAGCCCTCTACCCACAAAATTTGTTCTTGCACACTAACACAGACTTTCTGTTGTAGCAGCTGATGTCAGCCTCCTCTGCATCTTGTGAAATGAATAGATTGTCTCTCTCACTGTCTTCCCAATCTGGCATGGACTAATTTCTGACATGGGACCATCTAAATCACGTCTCAAACTTTAGTGGAAAGGAAGTCTGGAAAGGTAGCTTATTCTCTGCGGTCCTTGCAAGGTAGTGGGAGTAGGAGAATGGAGAGAAAATGAATGATGTCAGTGGACAGCAACCTGTATGGAAAGCATGTCATGGACAAACATGCAACTGTTACCTGAAGTTTGGAAGTGTCACATTTCCAGTTTAGAGACTGTAATAATTAGGGAAGAAGATGCATTCTTCAGCATTATATTGTTTTAATTCTTCCAATTAACTTTTTCTACTTTATGCAAACTGTCTTCCTGAAAATTAGAACATCTGGACATTCTCAGCAGGATCCTGGAGCTAGGGAGGTAAAATGCTTCCCTTTTCAGTTTTATTGAGTCATAATTGATATATAACAGTGTATCTACTATTATAAGGTGTATAAGGTTAAGTTGAATAATATAATGATTTTGATACATGTATATATCATAAAATGTTTACCATAATAAGTTTGGTTATCATTCATCTATTCCTAGACTTAGGATTTTTTTTCTTTATGATGAGAACTTTTAAAATTTACTCTCTTAGTAATGCTCGGATATATAACACACCCCATATTTTGCCAAATGAGCCTAAAGGGCTCTGATTTCCCCAAACTGGGAGGTGGGGGCCTTATAGATTCCTTGCAAATTCTCTGTGACCTGACATGGCAGAAAGATTTCTTTATATGTACTTTCACTTTCTGCCTTTGCGTGAGGGCAGAACCTGTGACTTTCTTCTAACTGATAGACAATGACAGAGGCGATGGGTTGCCACTCCTATGATTAAGTTATGTCATATAGAACTCCATCTTGCTAACCAACTTGCTTTATGGTCTCTTGTTCTCTCTCCATTTCTGACTTTGAAGAATCAAGTAACCTTGACTCCTACAGCTGCAAGAAAATGACTACTGTTAATAACCTGAATGAGTTGGAATCACACCCTTCCATAATCATGACTTCAGGTGAGAACCTAGTTATAAGTGACATATTGATTGTGGCGTTGCAGATAACATAGCTAAGCTACACCTGGATAGGTGACTCTCACGTACTGCAGTAAGATGGCAAGTGTGTGATACTTTAAGATGCTGATTGTGGTGATTTATTGTTCAGCAATATAATTTCAATACATGGGTAAATGGAGAATCAAAAAGTGCAATTTCAGAAAGGAAAATTTGTAAGTGCTTATTATCATAACTCAGGAAGCAAATAAATTACAGTGAGTAAATAATTATTATATAATACTCAAGTTTATGATTTATAGATTGCAAACATCTCACTTCATCCCCATTATGTCTGCTCAGGGCAAGATCAGTTCAACTATTTTGACAGCAGTGAAAGATTTAGCATCATGTTCTTTGCGTTTAAGGAATACTCATAGTTTCTAAGGAATTTTTAATATTCCTTTAAAGAATGAACATAGAATGATTTGGGGCAATACAAATCTAAGTGTTAATATCACAAAATCCTAAGTCACTAATGTGTACCTTATCACTGTTTTCTTTGTATAAGTTAACTTAATGCCCAGTCTTATAAACAATTTAATCTGTGGTGATTGAAATTAAGTAAAAATAAAAAGGGAGTTATAAAAATCTATACCAAACAAGTATAAGTATGTTAGAAAAATATTTTAGGGATATTGAACATAATAACTACCACATGATAAAATTATGCCTCACCTATATTAATAGTTAAATTTTCAAGAATAAATAAAATGCTAGAAATTCCACTTTAAGAGGTGAATAAAGTGAAGTTATTAAGGGGCTTGTCTAAGTTCAAACAATTGTTAGCAATTGTTAGCATTTTATTAAAATCTGAAACTGTGTAGACTACAGCAGTCTCTCTTCAAATCTATGCATGATGTTGTTTCACCTGAGTATTATATCTTGAAATGATTATCCATAAGTAAAATTACTTCATGATTTAACTAATGTTTTCAAAAGCAAAAGGAATTAAAATATATTTAGTTTGTGTTTAAGCAAATATATTTCAAATACATGACACTTCAATGAGTTATCTAGCATAACTAATAAGATGTGTTAAAATAATCATTTTTAGAATGTATCAAGAAAACATTCAAAAGGTTACATTGACTCTGACATATATTAGATTAAATGACAACAAAAAATCAAATATATTTTACTTAATACATCGCACAAAATCTAATTAGGAACTTGGATAGTACCAATTACCCTAAATCATACCTACTTTCTGTGTAGCCGGTAATGTTTAATGTGACATTTTGCTTTGTGAATACGCTCTTATACTATTTTATTTTTCTTTGTGGCATAATACAGTCTTGTCCACAGACATGAAAACAAGTTTTTCTTTTCTTATAAAATATTTCATGTATTCAAGCTCAGTTGGTCCCCAAATTGTTTTTTACAAAATAAATTTTATGGAGGAAAAAAAAAATACATCTGGTCAATACTAGGTTAAACTCTGTTTGCTCAAATTTTGTTTTATTATTGTTGATGATATTGTTGCTGAATTTTTGTTTTTGAATATTTTATTTTGAATATTGTTGCTGTTTTTACTTCTGGGCTTCTGTTAGCCTTAACTGTGCTTCCAGAAAGATAATCTAGCGTGAAGATTTACATTTCAAACGAATTTGTCCAGAGTGAGTTTTGATCACAGTATTTCTAATATTACATGTAACCAGAGTTTCTCAAAACACCTCTGGAGACTCTTTTTCTAAAGTTATAGCAATTACTTTTTCCAAATTTTCTGGAAAGTTGTAATGACTTAAAAAATAGTGTTATATCCCATTAGTCTAACTTAATACAGAAACAAATAAGAACTGTTACATGCATTGAAGCTATAAAAAACTAAATATCTTGCATGACAACATTTAATGAAGGCCAGTGATGCGGTTAAGGCATAGACTGTGTGGCACATGTGTGAAAAGTTCAGAATATTGATAACAACAATATATAACTTATTCTTGTATTGTCAACATGTACACATGTTGAAGAGTAACTCAATATTCCTACAACAATATTCCTATAATACAACTGGAGATTTTAGCAAATTCCAGATTGAAACAGAGCAATTCAATAAAAGATACTCTTTCAATTAATGTGTAAAGTATGTCTAAAGGTCATAATTTGGCTCAGAGACTATACAAATATTTAAAATAGAAAGTAGTATACATCTTCATTTGGTTAAAAATATTCACAGTATTCCTGTGTTTTGGTATGAGATTTTTCTCCTTAAACAAATAAGATTTCAAAATTCAGAATATATGTGCTACGATATGGTTATTATAGTTAAATCATCGTGTTTTGTGGAAAGAGGATAAATACTAAGAAAAAATACACATAATTAAAGAGCAAAGATGATGAATGTATAGTTATTATAAAGTAATGAAAAAAATCAGATACATTTTACCACTATAATTATGCCTAGTCAAGTCTGAAATTGAGGCACCTACATAAGATTTTCAACTCTGCACATTTTTTTTTTTAGATTTTATAGCATGTTGGCCAATATGAGTTATTTTTAACAATAATAGTCAGAAGCTGATCTCTATATAGGTTATTGATAATATTAATTTAAGTGTATTACAATGAAAATACTTACAAATGAAAGGATTTTCTGTTCATTGCTTAAGGTAAGGGGCCAAGAAGCATTTTTCAAATTTGTTTTAGCATTTGTGTATTTATTTTTTGCATATAATCCAGAGCTCCAGATTGGCATTTTAGGAAAGGAAGACTATGTAAAGCGAGTCATGATACTTTAATGCAAAAATATATCTTAGATGCTGATCCTTATTATCTTCAAATAACTGAATGCATAGGCATTTACAACAAAGAATTAGTGAGTGAGAATGATCTGACACTATGATTGGTTAAAGTTTCATGTTTGAATAGGACGATCTACTGACGTCCCTAAAATTGTCTCTTCAATTTTTATGTTAAACATTTGTCCCACTGAGAATGCTTTGACATCTGTCTTAAGTTGGTACTACTTTATTCAAATGAGATGTTACTTTTTAATTGTTTCAAGGAAAAATTCAGTTAACAAAACAATGATTGATTCTTTAGGGAGTTACAAACTACTCTAACAAACTCATTTTAACTATTAATATATAATTTATCATATGTGATGTAAGAATATCTCCAGTAGTATTGAACAAATTGATTGCTGATTTTCTGATATGATTTTTCTTTTGAAACATTAATTAAAATTTTTAGGATTGTTTTAGTTCTAAATGATATACTGAGTAGCAACTTGAACTCCTAAAATGGATTATTCGTATATATAACAGTTACAATTTCTGTTGCATCTTCCATCTTTCTTTACATAAACAAGCTCCTGCTGTATGGATTAAACCCATAGCTATTAGACTGGGCTGTTGATAAAGATTGCTTTAAAAAAAATTCTATATGACCACAGAAAATATAAAAAGAAAGATTACAGGAGACTCTACTAAGCAATACTAGGATATTAGACAAAAGTAGTTGAACCGTATTAATGACAGTGCAGCAAAATCAGAATTCAGAAGTAACCTCTAGAAATGTCCTTCACATTTCAAACAGTGAAACTGTCATCATTTTCCTCAAGCGCCAGTGAGAGACTTGTCTATGTTTAATAATAAATACCTCTATTCCATAACAAGCATTGTTATGTGTAATAGCCTAGGAGAATGGGGCAAGAGAACAAAGTAGCAAAGTATAGCCATGTAAATGGCAAGACTGACAATCACCAAAAAAAATCTTACATTCCTGCAGTGCTCCAAGCATCGGAAACAAACCCAGAAAAGGAAACATTACCAATCAGGCTCCATTGACTACTAATTAGGTGAGGATGTGGGGAATGACTAGAAAGACTTCCCCTAAGTATGTGTTGATCTGGCAAGACAGGGTCAGTGTTCTCTTGAACTCAGCCAACTCCTAAATGTCTTGAGTAGTGTACTTTCTCTTTCTCTTGCTGCAATAAAATCTTCCACTTACTTTCAATTCATTGTTTCAAATGTGTTAATCATCCATGCTGGACACAAGAACATGGACGCCAGACTTCTTCAGGAGCTCTCATACTAACAGAATGATCTTACAATAAAACAAAAATGTAAACCCCACAATACCACAATTAAAATAGAAAAATATCACTATGTCCAATTGCTGTGTGAATCTTTTCAGTACCAAATTAGATGGTACCAAATCTTAAAGTTCTTGCCTAATATCAACTGGAAAAAATAAAATACATTCAAATACGTTTTGAGCATTAAGTAAGGAGTTCCACAAGACATGTTTATAGATCAAATTAGTGGAAGTCTAGTGCACTTTAAAGTGAGTGCTTTCTAAGGCATAATTGTCTGTTATCTTTTAGCACATTTATTGTCAGTAGGTATTTTGGTCATTATATTGCTGCAAATGTGAAAATATCCCATTAACAATCCAAAGAAATGTTTTACTGCTGCCAAGAACTAAGACAAATGTATAATACAGAAAATAATTTTTCAAAAAGTATCCAAGTCATTCAGCCTCTGTTTAAAGAGGAGAGAAATCAGTTTCATATATTAATTTGCTAATTTCAGTGTCTTCTGCTATTCAGTCATTATAATTTATAATTCTTGTGAAGATGATTTAGTTAGGTGGCTCAGAGCAAGCAAGCTCTATGAATTTCAATTTCTTCTTATCACAGTTTGATTCCATGGAAGTGAAGTAGGGAGATCTAAAATGTGTATTTCTTAATGGTGCATTCAAAAAATGGTACTTTCAGAAAATCAACCAATCTACTATGCTGCATTTTTTAAATGTAATTCTGTTATCCCTTCAGTTTAATAGTTAAGAATCAGACTTGTATAAAATGAAATCCTTGTCTGATAATTGGTCTAGTGAGTTTTTAGAAACCTATTACACAAATCTCATGATGCTACTCATCATGATCTCCATGTATTGCAATTCAGTGAATTTAATAGGTTATGAACCAACATAAGATGCCTGGAAAAATACATCACTTCTGTTAGTAGGCTAGCGATCAGTTAGTTGAATAGTATAATAGAAACCTCTCCATGTGACCACCCTCAAAATATGACAGAGTCCCTCAAGGACTTAGTCATTGACTTTCCATTCAAAACCAAGCCCCTGTCTAATTAGTTCTAGATTATAGAATAGATAAATGTCTTCAGGGAAGTAAATAAAAAATACCCCAAACTTTGACCCTCTATGTGATTCTGACCTGCCGCACAGCCTATGGGTGATTTTCCTTTATTTCAATACTAAAATCTCCTCCCAAGGGCCAAGTCTTAACAACCATTTTTAAAACATGCATAAGCATGCTCAGGCATAAGAAAAGGCTGGCACCTGTGCACTAGACTTGGATTCTCCCCCAACAACCCACTAACAAATTGCTACTTATGTCCTCAATTGAATCCCAGTAAAACTAACTTGGGAGGGTGGTTTATTATATTGATTCCTCCTTACTTGTTGCATGTAATAAACCTTGCCTTGTTTAAAGGACCTGGTTTACATCTTTTTGACCAATGCTCACCAAGGGAATGTGGTCAGTAGCAATTTCTTGCAATATGTGAGGACGTTTACATCAGATAACGTATTCATCTAAAAACATTTCGAAAGTGCCTATTTAGTAAATGTAAAATAAGTGTTAACCATTATTATTTCATGTTTGTCAATATGTATCTGTTATGACTTTCTATAGCTGAATTTACTGAAGAAAGATGCTTTGCTAAAGTTATTTTTATCAATGTATAAATAAACCTTGTCTTCCATGAGAGAAAAACTTATCACACAGTCTGTTTATTTTTATCTCCTCACTAAACATTGAGTAGGTAGGATATGATCTTACATAAAATTTGAATGCAGGCAAATTGCCATTCTATCCTGATAGCTATATAGAAACTTATTTTAAGCCTATTATATAATTTCACAGAGCCTTTTTTCTGCAAACTAAAAAAGTAGTAAATACAAATATTACAGGATTACTCTGTCAATTATAAAAATGGAGAAGACACATGCAAGATCCTGAGCATATTGGCTCTTAAAATAAGACTCTTAAGAGTTTCTTCCACAGATATACACCTTACTTGTTCTCTCTCAAGTCCTCCAGAAGACACTATCTCTCTACCATGCTTTATTTTTGTCCAATACGCTCATCATTTTCTAGATACATTCATTTAAAATGAATTTATTGCTTCTTCTCCTGATATAGGAAAGTAGGTAAGATTCTAGAGAAAATTGTTTGTTGTGATCCCTGCTTTGAAAAGTGTCTGGTCTTGAGATACAGCATAGTCATTGATTCAGTGAATAGTGCTTCCATGCATTATTATTACTATAATTATTATTAAACAAAATTGCTTGCTTAATTTTTTATGAGTTTTCTCAGTCATTAAAATTGACATTAAAATTAAATTAAAATTTAAAATCAAAGTGTTGGTTCTCTCTTTGAGCCAATATTTAAGAGTATTAAATAATCACAAATCTGCCTATTACTATCATAGTTAATGTATGTTATCATTTAAAAATTTCCTTATGTAAATTTTACAACTAAATTCTTTATCTTTATTTGAGTTTGGGGTAGACTAAAAGATACTAATTGTCTTGTAGCTAATATCCATGAATGCTTTGGGAACAATCTCTGAAAAAAATGTTTACAAAGAGCTTTTCCAAGATGTTCAGAGTAGATGTTGTCCAATATGCATTATGAGGTATGTGGAAGTAAAGGTTAATCAAGATCAATCAAGATCCTGTGGGTTTTGAGAAAAGTTACTACTCTTACCTTAAAAACAGTAGTTAGACACAGAGACATCTCCAGAGCTAAGCTATTTATCAAAGAGACTTGTCTAAACCAGTGCAAACATCTAGAGGCAAACTTTTTTTATAAGTACTCATTTCTTGTGAAGAACCCATCTTTCTCCTTGATATTCCAGTTCCCTCTCCCATTCCTTAGCATAGTTTATGTTGTCAGTCTATTTCATTTGCTTTAGAATTTACAGCCGTATAAATTCCCCATACATGTCATTGTATTTGGTGTTTATTCCTACTAATATGTCCGGTATTAATTTGTTTGCTGGACCAGTCCTAGAAAAATATTAGAAGAATAGCAGAATTTTACCCAAGTGCCTATAGTACTAATAATTGCCAGACTGTCTGAAAGTACCTGAAATAGTATGGACAAGGAAATCTCTCCTTGAAAAGTTCACATTTTATTGAGAGAGATGTTCAGTGAACAAATTAAAATAAGAAAGAAAATTGTAGGAAATTAAAAGTGATTATAGATGAAACAGTTAAGGGAATAAATACTATATAATTGACTCCTCCAATTGATAATTGATTCCTTTCAGTGTGGATTGTTGAAACTATATCTCTCTAAAGAAGTGCTATTTGAGCTAAAACCGAGAGAAGTCAACACTTACATAGATTCTAAGGGAAAAAGTAAGTAGAGCCATTGAGAACTCTAAGGAAATTACTCTGATTGTAACTAATTGAGAAAAAAAAGTTGGAAAATGACCTGAGTCAAACATTTCAAGTTATATAGACATTGTAATTTTAATTCCTTTTGTAGTATAAAGTCAAAGAACATTTTCAGTTCAAGAAATGAAATCATATTTATTTTCTGTTGCTAACAGTTTGCATTTTAGGGGACCCAGGTAACCTCAGAAAGACTATTAAAAAAGCTATTTCTGTAATTTGAGATTAAATGACTGGACTAGCTAACTTGGATATTTTGATAGAGATGATGAAGAAGTGACATTGTGATCTAGATGATTAGGAATTGATTTGAGATAGATTTGAAGGTAAAGTTGAAAGAAGATACAAATTAATTGGCTGTGAGCATGAGAAAAGCAAAGAAATGAGAATTCCCAAGGGTTATAAACCAAGGATCTAGTGAATAAGATCATAAATAAGATAGAGAATATTCAATTATCAATATGTGCATGGCAGCTGGTGGAGCTGACAGTGGTTAAAAATCCAATAGTTCTCTTTTTGACATGTTATGTCCAATAAACATTTACATTTACAAGTGAAGATGTTGAGTATGTAGGTGAACATATTACTCTGCATCAAGGAATGAGATCAGGGTTAAAGAAGCGCTCATTGTGAGCAACAGCTGGTTTCACTGTCTGCACCCTAAGGAGAAGCAGAACACCTCTTCACCTTTATGATGTACTTTTTTCACATTTTAACATCTCTGAAAATGGGAAGCAACATAAATCGATAACATTCCACAGCCGATGTTATTGAAGTTCCAGTCAGAACAAAATTGCATCATCTATGCACGTATGATGTATAAAATTGGTCATAGCTTTTGATTTTTTTTTAATTCAGTGGCAATATGATCATTGTTATATATCTATCTTTTGCGTTTATTATTTCCGTTATTATTAAATGGCATTTCAAATACCTTTTAAAAAGATTAAATTAATAACAAATTTTATTAGTTAAAAATTACTTCAATCTATAAATTAGATTGCAATGTCGTTGTAATGCATAAAGTCACAAAAATAGAGTAGTGAACAGCTTGATATTAGTGAAGCATTTATTTTCTGAGTAATAATCACAACTTAATTCTTTATTTATAGAAACAAGTGCTTAATGGAAACCAAGGAAGATTTTTACCAGCAAATGAAACATTGTTATATCTTGTTATTGAGATATGTGCAAAATATAGCCTAGTAAGAACTGAGCAAAGAAACTCAAGACAGGAGAACTGGCCAAATCCCACAGAAGGGATGAAAGGCACAAAGTAATGAAAGTCTGATCACATATTGTGCAGGCCATTATTAAAACAAGAATACCAATTTGTCAGAGAATTCCCGTGCCTTAAGAAGAAGGGTTTAAATTTTAAATCAGTGTGAATCTATTGTGAAGAAGATGAAAGGTGATTTTAGAAATAAGGAAGGGTCAGCATCCAAATTTATAGAATAGGGGGTCAGTGTATAGGGAAAACATTCCAGAATAACATTGGCAAAGAAATATTTCATGGAAAATAGAAAAAAAAAACAATATTTTAATAACTGTTGCATTACCAACAATATTTGGATTGTGCCATAAAGTTTGTGCCAACAGTCTTTCATGGTGTGCAGAAGTTTAGTGTAGGGGAAAATGTTATTGATGAATGCATAGGGAATAATTTAGAAAAGTTATACTCCAGGTAAAATATTTAAAGACTACTTTCCATTTCAATATATTTAAAGAACTCTCTCAATATGTATACAATTTTGATTACTAAATAATAATATTGAAATTTAATTTACTGACTTTTTTCTTAATATAGAAATACTACCCTTTAAATCTCATGATGTTACAATTGATTAAATACTGTCTTAAGAAATGTCAATTACCCAAAGATTTTCTCAAGTTCCCTGATAATGTGAAATTATCTATCATCACATAGTAGTGTGCTAATATACATGTATATATATTACTTTTTATAATTATATTTCTTATGTTAAGTTATATTTTCCATTAACATCCATCTCAGCTAACAAACTATAATTTCTGTGAGGGTGGAATATAGGTAATAATTTTTCACCTTATTTTCACTAGAATTTAGCACCAACCTGTCAGACTGAAGTCACTATATAGTTATTTATAGTGTAAATGAATGGTCATATTATGAAGGTTGGAAAAAGAAGAGAACTGAGGTAGAGTGAAAAATGTAACTGCTTATTTTTGAGATAGAGTTGAATACTACCAATTGAGAAACTACAGAGCATACAACCTCTAGAAGACTTGTTGATGTGATAAGTAGAACTAAAAATTAGGGGACAATTCAAAAAATGAGTTTTTCAAACTATATTTAGCATATTAATATAATGAAATTATGTTTCCACAATAAAATAATTCATATTTAATATTTGTATTTTATAGCTGTCTTTCCAAAAATGTTATTAGTAAATTAAAGTCATTAATTTTTACACCATTATAAAAATTCCATCATTGCTATTACCTCAATATTCCTCAATATTTTCACACTATCTTAGATATTTGTGGTTTCATGTGATAAACTGAAAAGAAGAAATATTTGCTCTTACTTTTGAAATGGAATTTCTTTTACTGTTTGAATCACACTCTTTCCTTACTTGCTTAATTTTAGGCAAAAGTGATACAATTATATATCTGAATCACCTCTGTTTCATTCATCAAGCACAGTATCAGGTACCGATAGATGAAAAAGAATTAAAACAATTTTCTATTTCGTTGTGGTTTCATGTACTCGGGACAAATAAACAACATCAGTAATGCAATAAAAATTATAATAAGGTAAATAATGAGTATCCATGGTCACAGAAAGGTAACTGGTGGGTGCAAGAGTTTACTTATAATTAATATCAGGATAAGTCTCCCAATGAAATTTTTATGTCAACTGATATCTAAAGGATGAAATATATAATATATATAATTATATAATACATATATATAATTATATATATTATATAATATATATATTTAAACAATCTTAAGAATAACCAGGTAGAGCAATATTTCCAGGAACAAATGTCACATATGGTCAATTAACGCAGGAAGTCTAAGAAGTTCAAAAATTAAAAAAAGCTCTAGCTTGAGAATAATAAGCTGAAGAGAGTAGCATAAAATTATTTTAGGGGAGAAGAAAGATAAAAAGACCGTGAAAGAGAATAAGATGTTTACAAAGTCATCATAATAAATTCTTCAAAGTTCAGCACCACTTCAGCTTCTGCTTAACAGGAAAAAGTCAGAGAAGACAAGTTTCCTCCACTGAAGCAGGTTTAAATAGTTGAAACAACTATTTAACTACAACAAACACCTTCCAAGGCAGCCAGATGTCAATGAAAGAAGTTCATTAAACCAAGTGCAATTTCTGAAACTACTCTTACACATTTGCTCTTTGCAGAGACTGATGAAAATCTGGAAAGAAAAATAAAGTTTTCTGGGAGTCAGAGAAATCAGAATCATTTAGGAACTCCAAGAGGAGATCTAAGTTGTAGTTCTGGATTGTCAAAGCAGCCATGTCTTGAGTAGCCAGGATACTGAAGTTAAGGGAATGAATAAAAGGACATACAAGATCAGTTGTCCCCTTCAAAGATTTAGCTAGTTGCAAACACAAAAAGTTTGAGTCCAGGATATAGGACTTGATTGTTGTAAGAATGGACGTAATAGTTTGATTTCTAAGAAGTGTTTGTACATTTATGAGTTAATATAGTGGGCAGTTGGTTGTGTATTTACTCACAAAACATCACTTCTCACATACTCTATGGTTTTCCTTAAGTATAACTTGGCTGACCACTCTAAAATAGCAGCTTATACCCTGTCTGCTTCTCTTCACAGAAATCAGCATTACCTACCCACAATACTTCACATGTTCTATAGATTCTTTCCATTCACTACAAACTTTTGCTTGGTTACCCAGTGTTCTCCTAATTCATGTCCTTCCCTGAACCTTAGAATGTGACCTTACTTAGAAATAAATTCAATATAGATGCAATTATATAATGAGGTCAATCAATATCAGATTGATTACAGAGTTGGATAGATTATTAACCAATGTCCTTATAAGAAGAGGAGAAAAGACACAGGTAGAATAATTAGAAGACTGGCTTTATATTACCATAAACTAAGGAAAGTTAACAACTGATGGTGACCCTTTGAAGCTTGGAGAAAGGCATAGAACATTGTATTCCTCTAGAACCCCAAGGAGAAACTGATATTGCCTACAACCTGATTTCAGATTTCTGTATTCCATAACAGTAAAATAATATATTTATATTGTTTTAAACCACCCAAATGGTGGTACTATGCTACAACAGTCTTATGAAACTATAATACATATAAGATCCTTGAGATTATATTTTAGAATATAGTCTTTCTGCTACAAATATTTTTTATTATAACTTCCACTTCTTGAGATAGTATACCATGTCATTTATTTTTTTGATATAATATTTAGAATTTTCACAAAAAATCTGAGCAGTTTCAGATGAGAGGAGTATTTTTTGTTTCTTTGTTAAGTCACAGTTAAATGTTATATGAAAATTCAAATTCAAATGCATTTTTAATGGCTTTGCTTTAATAGCCAATGTGACATCGCAATATTAAGATTTCCATTATTTTCCTTCATTCTCATCTTCCTTCCTTCCTTCCTTCTCTCCCTCCTTCCTTCCTTCTTTCCTTCTCCTTCCTTCATTCCCGCCTTCCTTTCTTCCCCTCTTTGCGTTCCATTCTTTTCCCCTTTCTATTTTTGTTTCAGTCTCTTCATTTTCTAACAAGTTTGAAAAAGAGGGGATTTCTATTTTCAATTATTAGTGAACTATAATCTTTTCAGCACACTTGATAAACCGCAATAACAATAGCAAAATTTTCCCTTTTTTCATAGTCAAAAGGCATGTTAAAATCTTTTTTTTTTTTTTTTGTAACGGAAAGGTGTGGACAAGAATGATGGCAAAAAGGCAGGCAGGAAGGGAGAGAGAGCAAAGAAGCATTTTATTTGTTTTGTTTAGTTTTTCCTCTTTGTCATTTTCCCTGGACCCTGGTTCTTGAAACTTAGGATGTATGTGGACTGTGTCTGGTGGCCTTCTCCTCTAGGCGATCAGGGTATGCCAAAAATCTCTTCAATGTTATAAAATACCTTTCAGTAATAACTTCTGCATAATGAAAGATCCAAAACTATTTTTGTATTTTGTATTGTATTTTGAGGTTCCTGTACATTATTCCTATAATCAAAATATAAATTTTATGAGGCTCTTACTAACCTTTGCTCTTAATAAATGTTAATAGAAGATGAATGATTAGATATTGTGCCAGAAGAATTGATCAATGGCAAAGTCACCTAGTTTAAATAGATTATGCTTCTTTTTTACTCAAAACACTTAGTATCATTGATCAAATTTCTATTATAGCATGCTCAATCCATATTCAAATTCAAACAACCAAATGTATCTCCAAACACACTCTAAAATTGCAAAAGGAACAATTTAACAAAAATTTAAATTGGCCAAGAGGTTACATTTAGCATACTTCTATTTTATCTGGCTAAGTTCACTACCATCCATTATTAGGAGCAAGAACCTAGACATTGTGTGTTTAACTCATTTTTTATATTATTTCCAATTCGGTGAGGCTGTTCTGTGAAGATAAACCTTGGGCAGTCTGGCTTATACTGCATTCTACCTGATTTTTGTATTACCTTTTATGCCTACTATTGCATCCATTATTATTATAGAATGCCTACAGATTACCTTTAAATGTCTAACAGTGACATGTGCTTTTGCTACATTATGCGTGTGAGATTTAATAGTCCTGGGAAGCTTAAATTGTATCAAACTTCTATTAACTAAGGATTTTCTCCATAAAATTGAATAACTCATGGTTCTGATAGTGCACATGACTTAAAACGAATCTTTCTATTAAGTTAAAAATAACTTCCACATTTGAATTAAGAAAATAAATATGTGAGGAAAAGTTCTCAGCAAACATTATTTAATACTTGTTTGAACTTACATTGACTTTTACTATTTTGCTACTCTTAAGTAGTTGTATTTTTTCTCCCCTAAGGAAAGATTCAGGCAGGCATGAAGGCAAGCAAAGGCCAGCAGACGGGAAGAGCGAAGAAGAAGCCCTTTCTTGTATTCAGTTGTTGATCTTCGTTGATCTTCGTTGGGCCTGAACAGGGGAACTTGGGATGTACGTGGACTGAATCCAGTGTACTAAACCATTAGGTTACCAGAGTATGCCAGGTACTTGTCTTCATTTAAAATAGTTTCGGATTATAAATTCTGATACATCATAAGCAACACATACTAATTTCTCTTTTACTTTAAGAAATTCTGTAATTATTTTTGTATCAGGAGCAAATGACACTGCAATTATTTTTGTACGAGGAGCAAATGACATTTGCATATTCAATACTAGTCAAAATACCATATTTTGAAGACTTCTAATTTTTTGTTCTTATATTTTACATATACTAAGTCAAATATTATCTTACTATGTTCACTGGCATTACTTCTCTCAATGTATCTTATATTACTTACATTCCTGATAGTGTATGATACCAGAAATATCTTTCCAAAGTTTAATGTGCTCTATTAATTTCTAAAATTTAATAAGATACAATTTTACACAAGATACCGGATATAATTATTAACTTCAAATTGCCTTAAATGAGGTGCTATAATTTGATTTGCAGAGTCACAGATGATGGATATTCATGCATATTATGTATATATAAAACTAGAAATAACATCAACTATTCCAGTAATGCTTTTTAGCAAATTACATTATCTTTACATTAGATGAAATCTCTTTTTTCTTTCTCAATGTTGTCTTAATCTTTATATTTCTCTCTCTTTTTTTGTCCTTTGTTTTAATCTCTTATTACTAATCAATTATCACATATAAGAATACACCTTAAAAATTCTGAGCTCTAATATTTTTCCCACCAATATTTACCTATTTAAACTTGGAAAAGTGAGATTGCGCCTATAAAATCTAAAATTCTATAAAATAGGAACAATTACAGATTCCAACTCAAATTTGATAGCAAGAATATTGTACTTACATAGAAAGAGTATATATATACTCTTATAATTATATAACATCAATGCACTCATATACAGTCACTATATTATATATTAAAATTAATAAGGCATTAAGGATCTACTGTGTACTAGCTAGGTTCTCAGTACAATTTATAACATTGATGATATTGCCAGTGAAAGCAATTATTTTATAACATCTTCTATGATGCAATACCTTGACATGTACTATGCAGCTCAATCTTAAAGTTACTTCCTACAGATACTTATTATGACCTTTTTCACAGATGATGTTCAGAGAGATAAAGTGGGTATCTCATGTCACAAAATTTAAAATCTAGATCGTATTGAAAATACTATGGTATTTACACATGGTGAGGAATTTTAAATTATTTTAAATTTAACAGTTTTAAAGGTGAAGAAAAATTACACATATAGTACACAGACATGTATGTTCATATATGTGTATATGCATAGGTGTGTGTATACACAGATATACATGTGTACACACACATATTTACTGAGACATTATTTCAGTTTAATCAGGGTTTTCATTCTGTTATACTTCAAAGAAATACAAAGACAAGCAGTTGCTCACTGCTGACTGGGGTGGTTTGGTGGAGTCATAGGAGCAGGACCTGGAAAGAGACTCTCTGCCAGTGGTGATGTGGATGCCAAAGAATGTGACCCTTGCACAGGGCATAATGTTTATAAAAGGGATAGTGGCAGCTGGACCAGGGAGGGATTTGCAGCTACAGAAATTAAAAGGATCAAATGAGAGAAAGTGTGTTCCCTGATAGGTAAATTGCCTCATGATTAGAATTTTAGGGCCACTTAAAACTCAGAAATCCAAAAAACAACACTGCATTTGGAGTTTAGGAAAGCCTAAGAGATATTAGAAGACATATTGTTGCAGGGTAGAGGACATGCCCCATCTTGTTGAGGGAAAACAGCATGAATTATGGAAGCAGTGACAATACATCACTAACACTTCACGGATAGGAAGAAAGGAACATGAAAGGAATGTGTGCAGTGAGACCTAAATCGCAGAACTGGAGCATAAGTTTGACTTCATGTGAAGCTGTTAAAGTTTCTCCATTTACTCTTGAACTAGTGTTTGTTCTGAAATCTAATCCTTGTCGACAGAGCTCTTTGTGCTCATACAGTATTAACTAATTAGAGCACACATTATTTATCATCCATTCACTCTTGCATAGAATATGTGTTCCACTCAAGATAGATTTACATTTAGGAACCTGGAATTTAATTATCTGCACCTAAGAATCTTAATATTCATCAATTGGTATTCACAGAAGTAAAAAAAGACCATAACAATAAAGTATGATATATTTAAGCTTTCAGAAAAAACATTATTCAAAGAGTAATTAATCTAATTTGGGAGACTGCAAAGCTGTTTGGAAAAGATGAAAACTGACTTAAAATATGAAAGTAAATCATTAGTTTTCTATTTGAAAGAACTGGAGAATGCAACCTCTGGAAAGAGTTAAAAATGAGGGAGAATGTACTTATGGAGGAGCCTTAAGTAGGCCATAAATCTGGATAACAACTAATAATAAAAGTAAGGAGGCTGGTAAAATATGAAATTAAAAATTATTTAGAAACAAAATGTGCCATACTTGATATATAAGTTGGTTATTACTCTCTTGAAGGACCAAGAGAGAAACAAAAAACATGGGTTTTAGTTACAGTCTGAAATTACAGAGCAGAATCCAGATAGATAAATAGATAAGAGAGATAGAAGCTAGATGATAACTAGATAGCTTGATAGCTAGACAGATATATGTTTGATAGAAAGATGTTATCTATAGCAGGACTCATCCCTCTGTGATTAAAAAACAAAGTCCCATGTCTTTCTATAACCACAATATAAATACATAAGCCTCAGATAGCCTGCTTGTCAAAAGTAATTCCACTAATAATTTTTACCCCAGCAATTTGTGAGAGTTTGCAAAACTTTGGCCTCATACGAGTTCATAATAAAATCTTTCAGGCTTTCTTAAGGCTTATTTTCCACAAACCTGACGTGTTCACTGTTGGCCAACAGAGTAGTCACAGTAAATCTCACTATTACTTCCCTTCTGAGCCCAGAAGAGCCACAGCTGTCATCTGTTCTCAATACAGCTACAAACTCTTTCTTCATTCCCCAAAGCACAACCTGATCACTGGATAAAACTTATTATAATGAGTATTTTCTACGTTCCAGTGATAAAAAGCCAAAGTTCAATAAAGAAGAGTAGTTCTCTAAACTTAGCATGCACACAATTCACCTGGAGAGCTTGTTAAAACTAAGATGCATGAACCCTGTTCCCGGTAATTTTGATTCAGTAGGGTTAGAGTGGACCCCAACATTTACAATTATAAGTTACCAGGTACCAATGGCCATTCTAGTCCACAGACCTTACCCTGTTAAACAAAAATCTATAGAATCAGGCCTTAAATGAGCCAGAAATTTGCATTATCTATAAGGTTGTTTTGTTCTCTTATTTTCATCTACCTTAAGTCTCCTACTGTATAGGAGTTGTTGATATCTCTTTCAATTGACCTAAAGTTCTCTATTCTTAGAAAGTCTAGAAAAAAACGAGAGCAAAACCTGGTCCTAAGAGTACTTCCTTTTCTAATTCATGCGGCAAATACATCCCTAATTCTGTATGTGTTACCCCATATTATTTTTCTAAAGATAAATTCAAATAGAATGATTTTAGGGGAAACCCCTTTTTCTAAATATTTAGTCTATTACTGTAGATGAGTAAGAGAGACACAGATATTTCATCACTGGCACAATTATTAGTGCATTTATTTGTTCAAAAATTTGTTAATATTGATGTAAGATTTACCACTTGCTTCCAGACACACTATGGAGATTAATTCATTGAATTCTCATAAATGTCTTAAGATGTAAATAATACTTTTAACCTACTGAACAAATATAGAACCTGAAGTGCAGAGAGGTTAAGCACATTTTCCAACCTTATTGAGTTACAGGATGATAGAGAATGTAGTCATGTTTTAGACTCCATAGGTGCTCTTTTGACAAGGCTTTCTTTCCATTTTGCTCTGAGGTCACTCAATGGTTGTATCAGTCAGTCTATTCCACGTTTGTTCATCTTGTGTACAGGGAGGTAACTAGCAGCATTTAGAGTAACAATGGCACAGGAGCAGGGGCCAAATTGGCAAAACAAGAACCAGGATGCAAATGAGTATTGGATCTCCTTTGTGTTCCTGGCACTGTGAAGACTCCGTTTTTGTTTGAAAAGGCCATTGTGATATAGGGTGTATATATAATTTAATGAGCATGGAGGTGTCATTGTGAATATGGGACCAGGGGCCTTAACAGAGCAACATACTTAAATATGGTCTATATAAATAAATAATTGAAATTTTTGGTTTGGCTATTAATTTAAGAAACAGATATGAAAATATCTGTAATTATTAAAAAAATCACCTTTATGTCTGTCACAGGGAGAAATATTTGCAGATTTTAGTGAGACAGAGGATCTCAGAGGAGAAAATTCCATTTGGGGGCTGTTTCTCAAGCAACTTAAAATTATAACTGTACCATCTACCACTTTGGCATATTTTGGGATGGCTTGACATTGAGCACCAACAAATACTAACTTAATCCACAAGGTTATTGAAGCTCTATTAGTTAGCAATGATTTTTCAATGAGTAAGGGATTTATGACAGGGAATCAAAAACTTAGAAGACCGTGCAATATGACTCCTTGGGGGAAAAGTCAATATAAGAAAACTTAAACAAGGAAAACCCATGCTGCAGAACAGAAAGCAGTTATGTTAGCTTAAAACTGGAGAAAAGCCACCCCTAGTTCCTTTAGCTATGAGTGTGTTCTGCCAATGGGAGAAAAGGACCACTTCCTGACACATTTTCAGCATATAGAGTTGATTTCAGCCCCTAATTAACCAACTGTCCCATGAGTCTGTGAGACAGTCAAGGCCCCAAAAAATAACAGATTGCCAGGGAACTGATGCTTCCTTAGATACCAGGGTCTAAAATAAATTGTTACAGTAAGGATATCATTCATTGATTAACATTACTATAATCTGTTATATTCCACAATTCATCTATCATTTAAGTGAGTCAAATAAATGAGGCAAAAGATGAATCTATCGCCATCTTTGTTTTAAGCACTTTTATTATAAAATATAACACAAATGCAATGTACAGAACAAATACCCATGTAATCAAGAATCAGGCCAAAATGGAACATTTAAGACAACAACATTCTAACGTGTGCTATGTGCCACAAAGGCTGTCATATTATGTCTTTCATGAAAATACATTCCTTGCTTTTATTTAGAACTTTTTCTTCCTAATCATTCATTTCTAAAGGATCATACTTTTTTGATTTTTAAAATTTTACTAGAATAGTTTCTTGGTTAATGTTTGTATGGATTATTTTTTTTCCATTTTTATTTTCTACTTGTATATTCTTATGTTTGAGATGTGCACATAATTGGAAACGTACTTCCAGTCAGAAACATTTTTTACAAAGCATTTGAAGCACCTGTTATTAAAGTACTGATATGTAAACAACCATCAGTATCAGAATGCATGAGTTACATGCTTTAGATAATAGTAGATATATCTCAACAGTTCACTGACTTTTTTTAAAATCCTGAGTATTGTTTCAAGTTACTTTTGTACTGAGTGATTTCTTAACAGTTTTAAATTTCTACCTCATTGTTCATTTCCATACTTTTGGATTAGGTATTTTTTATTGTTGTAGAGCTAATAATGCTATTACCTCTAGATTTTTTTTGTTGGTATCTTTATCATGTTGAAGGATTGATTTTTCTTTCTATATTTAGTCTTCTGAGAATTTTTTAAAATCATGGATGAGCTTTGAATGTAAAATACATTGTCTTTAAAATATCATATGCTTACTTTTCTCTTTTATTTACTAAATGATAAATTACATTGATTTAAATATTAAAAAAACCGCATCTCAGGGATATGTCCTACTTAGTAAAGTTGCATAATCATCTCTACATAAAACTAGTATCAATGTGTTATATTTTTCCATGTTTGCATGTTTTATTTCAGAGTTATGTTGACCTAATGAAATATGTTTGGAAGTTCTCCTATTTCCTCTATTTTTCTGAAAACATTTATGTAATATTATTTCTTCTTCGAGATTTAAAGTTTTTGCCAGTGAAATAAGAAGAACCATGTATTTTCTTTGAGAAGTTGTTTTTAATGGTTAATTTGGTTTCTTCCATCAATACATGACTATTCAGATTTTCTAATTTTCCTATTATCAGTTTTGTTAAATTGTGTCATTGCCTCTTCTTTGATCAGTCTAGCTAAAATTTGTCAATTTAATCACTTTTCAAAACTCAGCTTTTCATTGCTTGTGGTGTTTTTTTTTTCATTCTTTTAATTTATCTTCTCTACTTCATTAATTTCTGCTCCTATCATCATTATTGACTTCCTTCTAATGGATTTGGTTTAAGATACAACTCTCATCTTTTCTAGCTTCTTAAATAACAAGGTCATTATTTTTAAACCTTTTTTCTTTTCTAATATAAGCATTTAAAACTATAAACTTCTTTTAGGTATTTCCTTAGCTGCATACCACAGATTTTGATAGGTTTTGATTCTATTATATGTTACAAATATTATCTAATTCCATTTTCTAGTTTCTTCTTAATCTGTAGATTTTTTATGATTTTGATGTTTAATTTACAATTATTGGAGAATTTTCTAGATACCTTTTGATTATAGATATCTAATTCAATTCCAGTATGAGCACAGTATAAAATCTTTATACTTTCAAATTTTTGAGATGCATTGCTTATGCTTATGACCCATCTTATGATCTATATAGTGCACTTGAAACAACACAATGCACTTGAGAATTATGTGCATTTGGCTATAGTTGAGTTCCCACTGAGAGATGAGTGGATAAAGAAGATATGATATATATATATATATATATATATGTGTATGTGCTTATATATAGTTGATGTCAATACATACATCAACTATATATGTGTATATGTACATATATATATCTATCAACTATATATACACAAAGGAATACTACTCAACTATCAAAAAGATTAAATCCTGCCATTTTCAAAAAAAAAAAAAAAAAAAAATGGATGGACCTGGCTGGAATTATGCTCAGTGAGGTAAGACAGAAGGAGAAAGACAGATATATGATTTTACTCATATGCAATATATAGAGAAATGAAGCAAATAAATGAAATACAATAAAACTGCATTTAAAAATGAGTGATGTTTATAAATGTTAAATTTGCTAAGTTGGGTGATAGCATTATTTTAATCTTCTCAATTTCACTTTTTTCTATTTACTGGTTCTATTAACTGCAGAGATGACAGTGCTGGTATCTCTAACTAAAACTGTGGATTTATTTAGTGTCTTGTTTGGTTTTGATTCATTTATTTTGAAGCTACATCTATGATAACATCTTATCATTTGTTTTTATTACCTTAATTATTTTTATTGCTATTGTAATATTGATTCCAGTACAATGTAAAAATAGCTATCCATACCTTATTCCCCAGAACCTGTGAATATGTCAAATGGAATTTTTTTAATGTGATTAAGATTAAAGTCCTAGAGTTAGGAAAATTAGCTTGGATTATCAAGATCGGCTCAACATAATCACAGGAGTCTTTGGTATCAAGAAACTTTACCAGTTGCGTCAAAGAGAGAGATGAAATAATGGAAGAAAAGTTAAGAGAGATGCCGTATGAGAAGCACTCAAGAAAATTCATTCTAAAACCACAGTAACTAAATTTTGACAATTCCAGTGACAAGCAAATGGATTATCCATTAGATATCCAGAAATTCAGGAAGCCCTAATGACACCTTTATCTTAGTCCAACAATACCTGTCCCAAACTTTCAGCACACAGAAATGTAAGGTAATAAGTGTATTGCTTTAAGCCCCAAAATTTTTTATTGTGGGAGCAATAGAAAACTAATTAATTTCAGGTGAATAATGTACATTTGATCTGATCACATAGCTTCAAATATTATAGCAGATATTTATAAAACAAGACCTTTCATTTTCATCCAAGACTTTGGCTGTTTTTGTCATATATTTCAATTCATTACATCTTACTATTTCATTTTGTTCAACAAAATATTAATCAGTTTTCATATTTCCGAATGTCTAAAATTCAGTCTATCTTATTTCAGGCTTTAATATATTCTTAAACTGCTGCACTGAGTTTATAATTTTACATATATATTTTTTTAAATTCTAGAATGCCTACTCGGTTACTTTAAAATATAATTTTTCACTTTTGTTGTCTTTCTTTCATTTTTGCTTCTATTTCCTGAAAATATTTAATATAGATTATAAAATGGCAGAATAGAGTAGTCCTAGACTAATTTATTGTCCATTATGTCTTAGATTCATTCCTATTGACTGTTTTTCTTCTTTAATGTCATAATTTACCACATATTTTCATTGAAAATAATTTGTGATTGGATGCTGGAAATTATAACCACTGTGTTGTTTGGTGCTTGAGTATTGTCTTCCTTAACAGAGTGTTTAGCTTTATTCTAGCAGGTATTAAATCTTTGTGGTTCATCTTGACCCTTTAGTTTCATATTTGAGAACTTTGCTTATCTTCAGTTTTCTTTGGATTAGCACTACCTGTGGATATTACTGAATACTAGTTTGTTCAACACTGATTCTCACCATGTGGCTTTTCCATTCCATTTCCCATGGTGAGTGGCTGTAGTTGTTCATATCATCACTCCCAAGTAACAGTACCTTTCCCAATAGGCACTTTTTGCTGGTCTCAAAACATTTCACTATTTCAATTAATTTTTTAAATTATGAATGAGTTTTTAATGTAGTGACAAAAAAATTCATTGCTCTTATTAAACAATGATTTAGAGGGCTGCAGCACAAAGAAGGGAACCAAATGCTATGGTAAATTATCATTAGGCAGCAGAACTGGATATAAGTTAAACTGGCCTTCTATGTTGAGCAGGAATTCAGATGTGCTGAGTCAGTGATTGCTTTATTCTTTATATTTGAATAGGGTTGTTATTATTCTTATTCTAATCCCAATATTTCTGTTTGAAAATTAACATTCTGAGATAATTTTCTGAGTTTCCATTTTAGTGTTTCAATTCTTTTTTATTATTTAAACTCTTAGTTCAAAAAAGAGGCTTATGTCTAGACATAAATTCATGTTTCAGTTCATAATATGATAGAATAAGTATTTTCAAACTTATAATACTATTATTGATTCTAGGAAGAAAGCTTCTTAGTGAAAATACGATATTTCTTTGTAGTTGTATTTAAGCATAAAATATAGTTCACTTAAAATATCACCATATTCAATCTATTTAACTATATTTTACATGGTTAAATTTTCAATTTGAGAATTAGGTATATTTGTTCTATATAATAGTTTAGGATTAGTTTTTATTTATAATAAATACTTATTTTTCAAATAAATTACTTATGTGGTTCATAAGTGGTTCTGAAGGTTATATTTAAAAAACACAAAAATCTCACTCAAATTTCTACTCTCTCTGTCCAGTTTCTATTAAACACCCAGAAACAACTTCATAAGTTTCTAGCTTGCTTCACTATGTTCCGATTTCTTAAAAGTTTTTAAAGGTTTAAATTTATATTATTTAATGATTGCTTAAATTTTTAATGATTAATAGTGCTTAAAAATTAACACAATATTGATATTAAAACTATTATGTTAACTTAACATATTTGATAGCAATATTTCATGTATACATAAATATATATGTTCAATGTATAAACCTATTATAGTTTTTATCAAATTTAGACTATCCGTATCTATATAGTTGAATACTTAGGTATATACTCTTTTTTTCAAGGGAATTGAAAGACAATAAATTACGTAAACATGTTGTGATGACTTACCATAAGTTAGCACTACAAGAATTCCATTTTTTGATTATTAAATCACTACTACTCTTTGTCTTTTTGCTAAGACAAAATATTTTTAATATAAAATAGTTTTTTTAGACTCCATCCATCACCCTAAATTTAGTTATATATTTGTCCTTTGAGGCTTTATTTTTTTTCAGTTGAAAGAAAAATTAAAGCCAAAATTTAAGTCTTCTTTGTTTCCAGTTAAATTTCCAAAAGTGATAAGATGAGCATGCATCTCTTTAGCTCATCATGTAAAGCATGCACATATATGTAGCCCTAAAAAATATATAGTATTCATTAACAACTTTAATGGTATCATTGAATGCATCATTCTGTAATTTGTTTTCTTCATTTAAAATTATACTTTTGAAATATATTCATATAAATATACAAAATCTAGTTCACCCCTTTTAATTTTTATATTGCATTTTAATATTTAAATGCACTATATATTGTTTATTTGTAACTGCTGGATACTAAAGTTGTTTTTAATTTCTTGATTTTATAAACAATGCAACAAAGCCTCGCATTGAACAAGTTTCCTTGTGAGAACATATTTATTTCTAGGGTAGAGACCCAGAAAGGGAAGTGGGGGGGCCCCACAGAATATGTGCCTCTCATATTTACTAATTACTGTCAAATGTGTTCAAAGTAGAATATATCAATTTTCGCTCCCCAGCAACATCTACATTTGCATGAAATTTTTCCACTAGGGTTCAAATGAGTGTACCTGATCTGAGAAGTTCAACCTCTTTTCATCTTTCTGTGTTATGGAAACTCTTCTCTGAGCAAGGAATGAGAGCCCTCTCAAATAAAGGATTCTGGGGCAGGGGTAGGGGATGGGGTGTTGAGGAGATCTTTCACAAAGTATTTTTATCTACAAGGCACTAGTGACTTCCTATTCCATGGCTTATATCATGATGCTGTGCTCCAGCCTGTTTATTCAGATACTTGGCTTTTTCATTTGTCCTGAATTGGCAAAATAAATAGAATTCATTTGCTCATTGCCTGTTCCCTAAACTGATCCCATCCAGGGACCTGATACCTCCCAGAGGAGAACAATATTACATTGAACACACTGGCTTGATCTTTGGTTATTTTAGGTAAATACTTCTCCTTGATATGGCTTGTGGATTCATTACCTGCAAATTAATTACAGTATTTATTGAGTACCTGAGTGAGGGGTTGGAAAGATTAACAAGATAGTAAAATAGTAGAGGACTTCTGTGAAGGATGTCCATTAGCACCTTGTTTCTCCTCCTATTTTATCTTTCTCCTTTCTCCTCCTGCTCCCATTCCCCCTCCTCCTTCTCCCATGCCCCTCCCTTACTGATATAAAGTGCACTTGTTTGATGAGAAAACACACAGCAAGAGGATAATGGTTCCAGGTCAGAGTGGTGTTAAAATCTGTTTTGTTTTCTTTTTAATTCAGTATAATTATGTAATGAGGACATGTTATGGAAGCAACGCACAGTTTCATTTCAGTTTGGATTTTCTTTAAAGCTACATATCCAAACCGAAAACAAAAGGAAGAAATTTGTTACTAATCTCAATCAATTCCATCCTGTCTACTATGAAGTAGTCCATTTTACAGAGGAGGAAACTGAGGCACTGAGTTCAGGAAGATCTCACTTGTCCTGGCAAAGTTAGGATTGCAGCCTACATTATTTTTTCTCCAGATGTAATATCTAAATAATATGATTGAAACTGTGGTGCTGGAGTAAGAGACCACTTTAAGAGAACCAGAGGAGAAAGGCAAAAGAAAGTGACAAGGGTGGCCTGGTGGCCTAGCAGGCTAATATATGCTGAGAGCTGTCCCACGTACATCCCAAGGTCATGGGTTCAAGATCTGGGAATGGGGGGAACAACAAATCTGAAGAACTAAATAAAAAATAAAATGCTTCTTCTCCTTATCTTCCTGTCTGCCTGCCTACTTGCCTTCATTCGTGCCTGCAAATTTCCTTCAAAAAAAAAGAAAAAAATCAATTAAATATCAATACTATATATATTTTTTCAAATGACTACATTTTCCCAAACAAAAATAAATTAATGAGAAGAGTTACATTGCTCTAAATTTTGTGGAATCTTTCAAATTTGACAAATGCAAAGCAGTTAGATTTAAAAGGAAGGAATATAATAATCATTTTTAGGTAATTACAGATTTTCTTCTTTGGTACAATACCAAAAAGTGATTGATGGTAGCTTCTTAAGGTTTAGCTACCATGTGGACTCTGAGACCATAAAAGTAAACTTTCTGTATTCTTTTGATTTAATTTAAACTTCACTGAATATTTTCCCTGTACATGCTTGTGTGTATCTTTATGCATGGTTCATTTGGAATATATTGGTTCACTGAGTTATGGAGATGCTCTAAAAGTTGACACATAATTCTTTAATATAAAAATATTACCAATCTCATCAGAAGATTCTAAAGACATGAATTTGTCAAAGTTATAGTGTCAGATACGTACTTCATAAAACTATATTATATTACCCAATTATTCTTCAAAGATTGGATTTTAAAATGGGCAACAACTACCGTCCGTTTTCTTGAGGTGGTTGGCTTACTTTGTTGATTTAAAGAAAAAAAAACTGCCCAACACCAAAGTCTGATAGCTGTTGTCTGTTACTTATTTTAAGAAAAACTGATAGTCCATGAAAAAGCAGTGATCTCAGCCTCCAATCCAATAACAATGCTTTTCTTTAAAGCAAATATTGCAAACTTTTAAGTACTTCTCTTTTTATCACAGAATATGTTTTAAAGCATTTCAGAATCTAAGTGTAAGAAAATTAATAATTTCACTGCTTCATCAGGGACATACTTAATGAAACTGGTTCTTCCTCTTCCTCCTGAGTTCGTGGGAGTACAGGCTATAAGCTACTAATCCAGTTTGCCTTCATTAATGTCGAGATGTAAGCAGTTTTATCCACCCTGGATTTCACAACTTTGCAAGAGTCAACAAATTGTAAAAGACAAATACTGTCTTACTGTTAGTATGAAAATGATCTTGACCTTGTAAATCCCCTGAAAATGTCTGAGGGAGCTCCAGGGGAGCTTGAGCCTTATTAAGAGACCCACTTAATTTGCTAACTATTTCTGTGTGTGTATGTGGTGCCTGTGTGTGTACATATGTGTATGTGATCCTGTGTGTGAAATAATTTTCATATCTTGTACGCTTTTTAATTTGAAGAAAAGTTTTCCTTGCTGTTTTATTGTGGTTTAATGTGCTAGCAAGGCAATAACATCTAATTCAGTGCCATCATCTACGCTGATAATTAATTGTATAGATTTGTGTTTTTCAAAACATTTCTAGTATGTAGAAACTTAACTACCTATTGAAAATGTTACTTATCAGTTCAACCAACCCTACGTGAATCTACCAATTATAAATAACATATGATGTATCAATCTACAACAGTTGCATTGGTACTAAATTATACAGAATTTTCTTTGCTATTAGTAACAATTATGTACATAGAAATCACATTGAATTAGGTATATAAAGCAATCTAGAGATGATATAAAGTAAATGGGAGGATTGTGAAAGTTATATGCAAATATGCCATTTTATAAATGGAACTTGAGTATCTGAACATTTCTTTCAGGAACCTGGAGCCTTGGATGCTGAAGGATGATCATATTCCATTATCAGGAATCGCTGTTTCTTTATGTAATTTATAATTGACAGAAACAATTCTAATTTCAAATTTCCAAGACTTCTATCTAAATTAAAATGAATTATTTATTATCTTCAATTTATTGTTTGTTACTATTTTCTCAAAGTTGTTGGTTTATATTTAATGTTACACTGCTTATATTTATTTATATAAGTAGAATATTTTTATACTATGTTTAACAAAATGCTTAAGAGAATTAAATCCTTGGATATTTATTTCTCTCACATTTGTATATGAGATGAGTCAGTGTGTTTTCTCTTTTTTTCTTCTTTGCATCTATGTTCGCAAGAAGGATCTATTCCAAGAGACTAAGCATATGAGAAGAAACTCAAGAGAAGCTTACTCTATTGTTCTATCTTTCTTGATACCTACTTTCTGCATGAAATATTATCTTCTAATTTTCCTTTGAGAAACAAGATGGCTGAATGTTAATGAAAAATATAAAGAAATATTAATAAAAAACTTTCACATTTTATTAACCTATTTAATAAATTATTATGCTACTGAGTCATTACATTTTTTAAAAAGCTTTACTTAGAAATTAATAATCTAATTCTCTATAATCTAAAGATTGGTTTCCAGAAAACATTTAGAATAAACTTAAACTTTTAACCTTAATATTCATATGATTTATTATTCAGAATATTAATATTTTATATCACCTAAAAGAAAAAATGTTTCTTATGATTTTATTGATTAATTTTTAAATACCTCTATCTAAAGTGTACCAAAGGTATACAAAATAAACTTCATTTTGTGATTAAATTCAAATTCATAGTCAGCTCATAGCTAATACTGCTTACAATGGGTTACATATATATGAGTGTATATATGTATGTATATAAATATGCATATATACACTCATATGTATGAATATTCATCCCCTTACCTGAGGAATGATTTGCAAGCTTTTATTCCATTCCATACATTATAGTTTAATTCTATTGTTTGCTTCTTTTTCTGTGAAAAACATATTAGTTTGATGTAGTAAAACTTGTTTATTCTTGGTCTTGTTGCTTATACTTTTGTTATCATTTCCAAAAATCACTGCTAAGACCAATGGCAAGATGTTTTGTCTTATGCATTTTTTGGACAGTTTCAATCTTTTGGTTCTTATGTTCCATTTTTTAAAAATTTCAAACTATTTTCTGTTAAGTTTATAAAATAGGTGTTTAATTTCATTCTTCTGCATACGGTTATCCCATTTTCCTAACACTCTTTATTGAATAGATTATCCATTTCCCATTGATTATTCTTGAATCCTTGCAAATGATTAGTTGACCAAATATGCATGTGTTTACTTCTGAGTGCTCTATTCTATTCCATTGATCTTTGTGTGTGCTTATACACCAGTATCACACTGATTTAATTAGCACATGTTAGTATAGCTTGAAATTAGAAAGTATGATGCCTTCAGCTTTGTCTTTCTTCTCAAGATTGCTTTAACTATTAAGGTCTTTTCCAGCACTCTATAAATGTTGGGATTATTCTTTTCAACTTCTATAAAATTCCACTGAATTTTCCATAATGATTGTGCTCAATCTGTAAATCACTTTGGCTAGAATGGAGATTTTAGCAATATTCATTCTTCTAATGCATCAACAGGGAATATCTTTCCATTTATTTGCCTTCTTTAATCTCTTTCATCAATGTTATACAGTTTTCACTTATAGTTATTTCACCTCCTTGTCTAAATATATTCCTAAATATTTTACTGTTTTTGATTCTGTTAAATGGATTTGCTTTCCAAAATTTCTTTTGTACAGATTGTTCTTAGTGTATAGAAATGCTGTTAATTTTTGTACGTTGATTCTGTATTCTGTAGATATTCTGAGTTTTTTTATTAGCTCTAATCTTTTGCTCACGGATTCCTTATGGTTTTCTTTACACACTATCATATTATCTGCCCACAATTTTGCTTTCTCTTCTCTAATATGGATGTTTTTTATTTTATTTATTTTTTCTTGCTTTATATATCTAATTAGGACATCAACTCCTCTGCTGAATAGGAGTAGTTAAAGTGGGCACGCTTTTCTTGTTCCTTAATTTATATAAAATGTTTTTAGCTTTTCACTGTTGAGTATGATATAGGCTGTAGGTTTTTCATATATGACCTTTATTATGTTAAAGTATGTTCCTCTATACCCAGTTTTATAAGAGCTTTTATCATAAAAGGATATTGAATATCATTAAGCACTTTTTCTGACCTTTTTAGAGAATCATATGATTTTATCCAACATTTCACAAATGCATATCAAAACATGAAAGAATTTTTAAGTTTATCATTAAAATATTTTCGATTAAGCAGTTTTATACTAATGAAAGTAAATTGTCATAAACAACAATGGGGCATTTTATGTTAGATTCTTTTTAATAAAGCAGTTATTCTGAAAAACCCTCTAGGGGGTTCTGTATTTGCAATGAATGAGTATTCACTTATAATAAGAAAACTTTTGATATTCTACTTTACAAAATCTTTAAAAAAAGAGTTGTCAGAACTTAACACAACATCCATGTATGATAGTACTAAATAATTTCATTGTGAGCTAAAATGTCAAATGTAAAAAAGTATAAAGAAAATTCAAAATATTACATAAACTTTTAAATTGACTTCACTTGATTATTAGTAGTCTATACAGTGACAGAGCGCATAGGCAAATGTTTTAAAAATCATCAAAAACACAGAATAGTAATCTTGGACAGAATAAAGATTGTCAGTAAAATATATCAAAGTTGCAAAGATCCTATGGTTTGAAACAGAAACAGTCAGCATTTTCAAATATATCAACCAGTTAGCAAAGTCATTTAACATAGCTCCAACTTGCATGCAATAATTATTTTTAGTAAGAGACATTACATTTATATGGTTATTTTAACATGAATATTTGAAGCTCTGGTGTCATTTAACAAAAATGATATATTAACTGAATATAACTGTAATTTTATTATTTTGCATTACTCTAGTGCTATTAAGATCATTGATTCCCATTATTCTATTTAAACAATATTTATCTCAAAAACATAATCCTCAAAAAATCTCATTTTGGTGCACACTGGTGGAGCAGCAGTGAAGCGATCGCCTCTGAAGGAACAAGTCACATAACCCTGGGTTCGAGTTCTGGGACTGGGGTGGGGAAGCCAGTGTGAACAACTCAAAATATATAAAAACAAATACATACATAAATAAAATATGCTTCTTCCTCCTCTCTCTTCCTGCCTGCCTATTTGCCTTTATTCCTACCTGCACCATTCTTTAAAAAAAAAAAAAAAAAGTCCAGCTTGTACATGACAAAACAGGTTAATATTTTGAAACATCAATGAAAAAGACAGATTCTACTGACACAATGTGGAATAAACGTAATATTTGAACAGGAGTTACAATGTGAAATTTCAATTCTTTTCACTGATGTAGATTTAAAAGATAAAATATATATGAGATTTTTAGAAGAATTTGAATTGCATAAATGCTAAAATGTGTTCCAACTTGTTTTATTAAGGATCTGTGGAGAATTTTTATTTTGGAAAATGATTTTCTTCAAAATAAGTTCACAGAAGAAGAGATCTTTACCAGATGTTAAGAAAAGATAAGGATGTAAATGTGGTAGAAAATAAAAATCCAAGATAGGCATATGAAAGTCAAAATGCTTTAAACTGAAGTTTCAAGATCTTAGGTAGTCAAGTTTTATGGGTCTCAGGAGACATTTCTTAAGTCAAAAGAGTAGTGGCCTTAGACGTTATGTCTCTGAACTAAGAAGAAAGGGAGTTAATAAAATTTATACTCTGTCACTGATCTTGAAGCATTAAGGCTGTGTGTGTGTGTGTGTGTGTGTGTGTGTGTGTGTGTATATGTGTGCGCGCGCGCGTGTGTGCTTTTAGGTCTTTCAATGAACACACAAAAAAGATTTCTAGCAAAGTAGCAAAGTGAGAAAACAGAGAACTAATGAGAACAAACTAGTGTTTTTAAACAAATGACCATGTTGTTTTTTCTACCATTAGTATTATTAAAGCAATAAATACTTTAGGAAGTCCATTCCTTAACAGGAACATACACACTCACACAAATACAGAATGATCAATAGGGTCACTGCTATAAAATTTGAATTAAAGGCAAGTTATAGATAGAGCTCATCACAGTTCTTCTTGTAAGCACTAAGGATAGGGTAAGAGTGAAAAATTCTGAGAAAATTAAAGGGAATCCGGGGAAATGATAAAGGAGAAATGGACACAGGTCATATCCTCTTAAAACTTTTTCATTAAAGCAAGGAACTTTTGTAAGAAAAATCTTTATTTGAGACACACTAAGAAATACTTGTCCTTGAACTTACTATTTCCACAATGAAATCTGAAGAAGTAAAAGTTTTAACTTAGAAACTGAAAAAAAAAAAATACAAAATTCTGGTTCAGAAATACAGCACTAAAAGGAGATTTTGAATTTAAGAATATACATTAATTCCCATGTGACTTAAATGCATCTAGACACTTTCAATTGTCTTTAGAATAATACTGTTAAAACTGATTTTAAAAAGTTGAAGGTAATTTATCAAATTCACATAGAAACTTGTAATTGTCTTTAGAACAATTCTCTTAGAAGTGAAGGTAATTTAACAGATTATATAAGAAAATATTTTGAATAGTATGAAGGTTAATTAAAAATTGATGCATTGAATATTTCTAATGAATCACATGTACACAGCTTATACATAGTACTTTATTATTTTGTATTTTGTTATTAATAACTGTATTCTAGGTGATATAAATGTAAATGATAAGCACTGCCTGGTACCCTAAAACCAGAAGCAGAATAGCCACAGTGGAAATATTATGGTCTTTAGAATCAAAAGACGTTAGAGTCAAATCTCACTTCTAAAGTTAAATAGAAATGAAACTATTATTTTGTCAACCTCAATAAAAACCATTTTGCCTTTTCTGTAAATTTGGTATAATAATATGTATCTTTTGAAGTGATTTTGACTACATAAAAATCTCTACATGTCTCTTTTATGTGATAACTACAATACTGTTTCATCAAATAACAATTGATTTTTCCTAGCTTTTCAACATCATGAACATACTGATTATTGAAAATATTCAACTACTTGATCTTTTATTATGCCAGTACTAAAACTTTGCTTGAGTCTGGGTATTGTCTACAAACATATTTGTTTCATTTAATTATGAATTACAATTTTCTTTGTATATTACTGGAATATTGAAAACTGAATAAGCCAAACAAACTCCCAATGCCATAAAATCTTGAAAATAAGTAAAACACTAAAAATCACTTACCTATCTTACATTTGTTCTTCCAAACTCTTTTTCTGTTTAATCCTAAAGCCAAATACAAGGAATAGGTAACAATGTCAGCGGGAGTTTTATCTGTGTCTAAGTCCCTGCTTTATAAGGGCCAAGCCCATTAGACTATTAGTAAATGTTTCAAAGTAAATTATTTGATCCTTACAGGATGGTGGATTGAAAGTGATTGACTATCACTGGTACTCAATATATTAATTGGCAATGGAAAAAAATAAATGTATTCCTTTTCAGTCCGGGACAGAGCCAATTATGGATAATTAACATAATATATTCCTGGTCCTGATGTTTAGTCCACATTCTCCAAGTGTCTAATGAGTGTGGTTCTCAGATCTTGTCTATACATTAGAAATAACTAGGAAACTTTAAAGACTACCTTTGCTCACTCCAAATCAGTTAAGCAAAAATTCCTAGAGGAATAGGGCTTTGGTATCAAAAATTTCACAAGTGGTTTCAATGGGCAGTCAGATATGAGAACTACTGACAAAGTCTTGTCTTTCTTAACTCCATTCCATTAAATGATCTCAAGATCATCTGAAGAAATCATAAAAAAACAATTATGTTGATCCCAGTCACACTTGTGGTAATTTAGTGTTAAATCTTTACCACCATTTGAATCTCCTAGTGTCTCTAACCTTGTGTATCATAATATCAATGTTGTCAGGATCTTAGTGACCAGAAATTGGCAAGTACACTAGATTTCACCATAAGATGCATGCATGCCATAGAGTGGGAGAAAAGCCATCATGAATCAGGGACTTCCACAACGGTGAAGTTTTTAGGATTCTATTGATCTGGAGAATGCTAGGACAGTCCCTTAGGATGAAGGAAGACTTTGGACATCACATCCCTCCTAACTCTAAGGAGGCACAATGATAGCAAGGGTCACTCTGTGTTTTAGAGGCATCATGAAAGCACTTGAACATAATTCTGAAATCCATGTATCAGTTGTGGCTCTGAAAAGAGCAATTTACAGCATATTCAGGATAGGATGAAGGAAATGGTTCTCTTTTCCTAGATTACCCAACCTAGATAATTGTTTAAGATGCCTCTGGTGGATAAAACTGCTTTGTGAGTTTTCTAGCAAGTTTTCACAGGAAGGGATCTATGGAGACCTGAATGGATATGGAACAATGCCAGGCCTTTTGCAGCAGAGAACTATTCTCCATGTGAAAAACAGCTTCCTGGTGTCAGAGGATTCTAAGTGACTCTATGTATCCAGTTATTGATGAGATAGATAAGATCTGACCATGAGTCATGAAATCTGATCAGGTCAATTCCATGTCATCTTGAGCTGGTACAGAAACATAAAGTACATGGACCAAGAGCCTAGACACCCAACCCACTTACCTGTATCACACTGGCACTTTTTTCTTGACTCACATCTATAGTCTCCCTGTTGATTTTTGATGATACATGAAGAAGAAAAGAAATTGAACATGGCTTCTAAAGAGACTGTTATAATTCTCTAGATGTGAAACAACACAGTTGACACAGTATAGTCACGTTCTAAAGTGGACTTCAAGAAATGTGGTAAAAAGGGACTGCTCCATGGGTAAGGCTACAAGCAGTACAATTACTCTTCAATATATAAAGGAAATGTGACCTGACCCAGGGATGTGTGCAGAGGAAAATAGGTTGGTTGTGGTCAGGAAACTGCAAGGCACAAGATGAGAAAACCCAATGAAGGGGTTCTGGGGAAGTTTCATGCTAGTATCCTTTAAAAGTTGGCACCAAGCGAAAGGACCCATTTGACAGCAAAGGAGTTGTGGAAAAGTGCACAATCACAGAATTCATTATTGGTACACACTACCCAAATACCCCATGCTGAGCAGTGATCAACATTAGTTTTTGAGTTGGGTAGTTTTCTTGTCCTGGAAACTGAGGGATAAAACTGGCCCATCTCATCATCATTCCCAGTGCCCACTTTGGTACAATCTGTGCATCTCATCTCAGCTCTACACGTGGAGGCCGTAGGAGAAAGAGAACCTGGTTCTGCTTTGGGAAGTTGTCCGGTCAAAGGAAAGCTTGAATTGTTCACTGAACTGAAAGGTACAAAATGCAGTAAGGCCACTTTTGAATTAGGATCCAGAGGATATTGTGCAAGGACAGCAATTATTGCATCTGCTGGAGAAAGCCACTTTAACTACCTCCAATTTTAAGCTTATTGATAAATGGAGGAGGGAAGGGTATTTAAAGAACTGAAACAAGATTCTTGAGTATGTTCTGGTGCTTTGTTAGCCTTGTAGTAATGATGATGGGGCAATATCAGCAAACAAGGTTTAACACATCTAAGGCAGATGGGACCTGCAGACAGAAAGACTAGCAGATATGAAGAGATGAGTAACATTCCAGTCCAAGCCTCAGCCAGCATTGCATCTTGGTTTATTCATCCTTTGTGATCTTTCAAGAAAATACAACTGGCCTTGACATTGAAGGATTGCACTTATAGCATCTTTTTTAGGAAAGAAATGAGGGCCTTTTATTCTAATATAACATCCATATATTCTAAAAGGATGTCAGTGGCTACAGGCCCAAAGAAAAGCTATGATTCACTCAGGACACGCGTCGCTTCCCGTCACTTGCTTCCTATCTTCTTAAGTGGTGTTACCCTGGGAGCATACAGCTCTAGAATCTAAAGATACAGGCTACTGCTACCACCCACTCTTCATTACAGATCAAGGAGTCTTGTATGCTGATAGCTGATGTGGAATGAGCTCTGTACTTTCTTATTTACCGGGCAAGAAATATGGAAGCTCAGGCAATGAGTACACGTGAACTTTAACCACCAGGAAACAAGATTTTAGGGCTGTGGATTAAATGCTTGTCTCTTCTTTCATGGAGGTAGACAGTTATAAGAAAGAGTTAGCTCATATGAACTCTGAAAAATGTCATCTGAGACCAGTCAGATTTATTAGAAAAAAAATAAATGCAGAACAAACACCCTTTTCTTTGTTCTTTCTCTTTGCCCCCATACTCCAGTTTTATGGGTGTGTCCATCCCCATAGAGTTTTAATAGGCAACTTTTCCTCAGACTCTGTTTCTAAAGAAGCTGAACTAAAAATATAAGCATAAACTCTCTAAAAAAACTATGTTGGAGAACAAATGGTACTCCAAAAAATAATGTACATCCAAGAAGTCATTAAAATGTATGTCATAATTACTTACAGTACTTCATTGGTGGTTCAAAGCAGATGCTATATCTGGATTAAATCCAAAATATCTAGGAAAGCAATCTTCTGTAATTAGGATATTTTGGTTTTCCTCCTCTTTTAGACTCCACATGCATTTCAGGAACATCTTTTTCTTCTTTTTTTTCCCATAATAAGAGCACCTACCAACTTCATGCAATGATCATCGGTTAAAAATTGGAAGCCCCCAAACACTGAACCATTATGATAAAATCAACTCTTCTCCTTGCCCTTAACCTTCACAGCCCCACCATTGAGACCATTAGTACTAATTCCTTGAAGTCAATGACACACTAAATATGGGACTCTTATCACTGAGACAAATTACCATGTTGTTTTGTACAGCAACTTCATTCAATCTCTCCTCCCGGCTCTCCTCACCCCCAATCAATTTTGCTAGAATTAACTTAAAAACTTAGTTTTCTGGATATGTAATCTTAAAAATAATTAATTTTCATGTATTTGTGGTATGTGATTATAAATGATATTAAAATGATAATGGAGTATGATTAGCATGCATATCTGTAGAAATAATTATAACAACAAATGAAAGAAATACAGAGAAAATTATTTTTGAAATATATTAAAAAAGATTAATATATGAAATATTTTGTCTTCATAAATTGGGAAATAATACTGTACAGATGTTAATTCTTTCTGTACTTAAGTGGCTTGCTTTCAAGTTGTAGACCTCATGAAAACTCTTGATATAATTTCTGCTTAAATCTTATTGACCCACCTAATTCAGTCACAAGAACAGAATTTCATTAAAAAAGGAAACAAGCTTGGAATCTATCTTGCAGGATACCAAAAGATTTTGATTTAGACATCAAGATCATAATCATCATGATAATTCTATCATTACTAATAATATCTTGATTACTTGGGAACTACACAGGTCTAAAATAACATTTCTCTTAATCATATTAGATTCTTTTTATTACCTAACAAACGTAACATTAATGTTATCCATTAAGTAAATGCTTTATAACTTCCTCAGAATGGATTTAGTTACTACAGTATAAATAAATCTCCAGTTCAAAAAAATTTCCAATTCATTGTTTTTTTCCTTTTGTGCAATATCATGACTTTTAGAAAAAATATCGCCCAAATTATTCTAAAATAGATGATTGGTTTATAATTATGTGTTATATTCTTTTATACTACTTGTCACTTTAGGTTGGTAAGAAATTATATAGACTTTTTATCATGTATTAATTATATAACTATACAATACACATACAGGGAAATAAAATATTAAGTGGTGCTGGTTTCAATTAAACATGGTATTGTGCATAAATGATACATTATTTTAAAAGGTGGCATAAATGAATAATATTCTTAAAAATGTGGGAAACCTCTATGTATAATGCATAATTTTTAATATTATAAATGACCAAGTAATTATTTGACCAATTTCTATTCTTTATCAATACTATGATGTAGGACTCTAATAAATCACTATGGGGATACCACTGTGAAACTGTCCTATAACAATGCTGCATAGAATTACTATGATAAAAGCTTCCCTTGTGATGATACATTTTTTTGATTCATATATACAAATTTAGAACACATTTGTTACAAAATTAGTATGACTCTGTGAATAACCCCAAGCAAATTGCATAGATATTAAGAATACTGCATGTTTGAATGCTGTATAATTATTCGTACAAATAATCTGAGAGTAGAGAGAGAATTACATAAAGGTCATGGAGAAAAGTTTCCCACAGAATGCTCTTTGAGGGAGTCATGCTTAAATTTTTTTTCATTTTAAGATTACCCTGAATATAGGAATATAAAAACATTTACCAAGTTCTTATTTCCTAATTCTTCTAAGTCTCTTGTGCCTGTATCAAAGATAAAGGGTGACTGATCTTGCTTCTCCAATTAAGTTGTCACTGGCAGAATCAGGATTCATATGAAGGTCAATCTAAATCTAAAGCCAATGCTTCAAATTATTATCCCAAAACTTCTCAGTAGTAGGGCAAAGTTAAAGTTGCTTTGGATTTTTTGCCTCCCAGTAGAATGCTTTCTTAGTACAGTCTCTGGAAATCAATAGTAAATGAACCATTCGGCTTGCTAGCTTTTTATTCAGCCTTTCTCCTTAGAGGCCCCATCCCTCTAGAAATACAGTCAGAGGTTTAAGAAATTTGGGAAATCTGTTTACTGAGAGGTTGATGTCAGACTATCTCACAGTAGATTCCAATCCCTCCATTTTTTCTGGCAAATGTTTTGCTTCTGATTCAAATTTTAAGTCCTTTCCTTCCTTTCTGCTTCTCTCCCTCCTCTCTCTTCCCCTCCACTCCCTTCTTTCCACATTTATTAAAATTTCCTATCTACCAGGAACTTTACTTAAAGCTTAGAATGACAGAATGGAATGAACTTGGTAGAAAGTTTAAGAACTTGCTATAGGTTACAGCAAGAAAATAACCCCAGCCATGTGAAAATTATAGAATAAATACGTAAGTACTAATTCATGCAAAGAAAATTCTTGTTTCCAAAATTTAAATTCACAGATTTTGTATTAAACTCCATGATCATTTCTTTACTAATTTCCACACTAGATACCTCTTTTACTATATTAAGTTGAGCACTCTGCTTTTACTGTAAGAAAAATACAGCTTTTACAATTCCCATAAGCTGACTCTAAATTTCTAAAAAATACTGAAATAGTGTTATTTTCCATTATCATGACAGGTTGTAGGATGTTCAAATTACTCAAGTCACTTAGTATAGAGTTGATTTCCATAGAATGAGGAGAAGGATAAAGAAGACATATTTTTCATTCAAAAAGGTTTTATTTTGTTATATTTAAGATGCTCCCTATACTGTGTTCCCAAAATAACTAATCCAAATACTTATATTTGTTGCTATAATTATTTATTTGTCTTTACCTTTAGATTGATCCTCCTGTTCTATTCAGGCCTTTTACAGTCCTTTTCAATATAGCAGCCAAAAGTGCTAAGATGTTAAGTTAAATTGTATGAGTAGCCTTATATCAAAATTCTCCACTGATCTCATGTTTTGTTCAAGAGAAAATGAGTACTCTGGTGACCTTGAAGTTTCCACATGACCTTCTGCTTCTCCAACCTTATCTCCTAAAGGCATATTATTGCCTTCAACATGCCAGTGACATACCTTTCCTTGACCATTCAAAAGGAACCCTTGTCAGGCCCTTTGCACTTGTCATTTCTTTAACCAGAATGATGATAAGAAACATACTTAGCAAATGTTTTCCCCCAATCAGTAGCAATTTTCACAACTTACATTATGCTACCAATTACATGTTATCTAACCAAGGCATTTTTCTAAACTATTAGATAAAAATCAACAAATTTTGATAAACCACACTAGGCCAAAAACCAGATTATTTTTCTACCACCTTAAAAGTACCATACAATATATATTTTTATTTTATAAAATTTTTGAGTTAAGTGGACAAGGAATGTATGGTAGGGAAATCTATAGAAAAATGATACTATAAGATGTATAATGCAAATAAATAACACATTATCAATATATTGTAGATCATATGTATGAAATACATACTTATAAAATATTAAATTTTTAAGTCAAGGATGTTACTTCTCCAAATTTAGACATGTGTGGTATTTCAGCTTATTTAGATTTATAATTGGTTGATTTCTTTTCTCTAGCTAAAGATGTTTTTACTCTAGTAATGAATGTTTTATTATATTTCTTAAAAGGAGTGCCCATAATTAAAGGACTTCAAGACTCACAAAGCTGAGATTACTTTGTTGGTAAGCCCACAGAGAGGAAGTGAAAAATTCCTTTAGTTCTTTTTAAATCAACGTTCCCTAAACAGTCCAAATAAAAAGATCCCCTCTCTCATTTCATTGCCCTCATTTTTTTCTGATACTTTCATATTTGAACATCCTATAAATGTCTGGTCTGTGATATATTATTGGAATTGGAGTTATGAGCATAGAGCTGAAAATAAAAATTATAGAAACTATTATAAAATTTACTCATAGATAAAAGATAAAACAAAAGCTTCAACTGTTCTAGCAATATTTGTTTTTGAGAGCATATAAATGTAAATATAGCATCTCACTCATCCCTTAAACTTTTTAATCCACATTGCACTATATTTGACAAAATAAAGAAATGTATTTAAGATTTAGAGACAACACTGTTATTCTTTTACTTCTGTGTAATGCCATCTTTCTTAATAATTGCCAATCATGTCTTCATATTTTGCCAATTACTTTCAGAGGACACAGAGTTCTAGTCAGAAAGATGATTTTCCTGACATGAAATAATGGATACACTATTTGCCCTTAGTTAAGTGGCATGTCTGTGGTCACATTAATCAGGCCCAATTACCCAGACGACTTCAGGAAAGTTTCCATGTTAAGCTTTCTAAAGAGTTCTAGCTAGAGGGAATAGAGTTTCATTCAGTGGCACTACATTAAATGTTTGCTTTTAATTAAATATTATTTCATTTAGCATTTGTGGATGAAAAGTGTCATGGGAAGTATGAATCAATAGGAATAATGTTTTATTCTCTTATAAGGCACTGAGTGCTAAATTAAAAAAATACAAACTAGAAATAAAAGCTCAGAAACACATTCTGTCATTTATGATAAGAGCAATCCATGTGAGCAACAATATCTTTTGGTATTTGTTGCAATTGTTAACAAAATATTGGTTTTGAAATTTGACTCAATATTTATAGGAAACAATGTTATCATGATATCATATTGCATTGGTATTTTGCTGTTCCCTCAGCTCTTATTTGAATTAATAATATTTGAATCATAACAAAATGCCTAGCTGTGTTTTAACTTTAAAACTCATGTAAAATTTTTTCACTAATATCTATTATTATTGGTTTACACTATCTTTTTTAACTTCCCCAAATATTATTGTTATTGATAATATTAAACTTTTCCAAAGCCCTGTCATTCTTGAAAATCTGTTTAAAATTTCCCACTCTCACTATCCTTTTGTGTTTTGGTAAATGCCTCTTGGTAAAGAACCACCCTTCCTTATGAGTTAGATAAGACACATGCAACCCCGTTTGTTTACTTATGACAAGGCCAGATACAATCTCTCCAAATTCCTATTAGCCAAGTCAAAAATTATTAAGTGAACTGTTTTGCTCCACACAAATCAATGGGAACAAAGTATGAACTAAAGTTAAGATTTTCATCATCCCCTGAGTCCTCTGAACATTGGTCCACCCTCAGACTGAGCCAGCAGAGAACCATACTTTAAGGAGCCCTCTGGGAGAACAGACTGACCTAAGCAAAAAGCATTTTCTCCTCCATTCTCTTTCAGGAGACAGAAATCAGGTCATTCTTTTGTTTCAGTCTCTACCTCTGGTTCTCTCCAGCCTTGTTTCCTTCTCCCTATAAGAGAAAAACCTTTTTGTCGAACTTTTGTGAAATTTACAGATCTTATATTCAGCCATTTTAAATTAAGTCTCTCCCATCTAAGTCTGGATGCTTGTAAAGTAACATTATACAGTGTGCTCTGGTGGTTCTGATGTTAAGTGCCTGAGACACAGTCCACAAGTGGCCCAAGGGCATGGGGTGGGAGGGGGGGTTGAGGGCGGAAACTAAAATGGTCAATTAAATAAAGTATTTCTTTTCCTCTCTCTTCCTTCCTGATTGCTTCTTTCATTCCAGCCTTCCTTCCTTCCTCCTAAAAACAAAAAACAAAAAGCAAAAGCTTAACATTATGTAATATGTTTGCATTCAGAGAAGTTCTCTGAAGGGTCATGGAAAATCCCTGTATTATTTTTGTATCTCTTTAGAAAGTCTCTGGAAAATAAAATGTTAAATATAAAGGTATCCAAGTCCTTTTTTTTTTTTTTTTTAATAAACTGATAAATTGATTACTACTCAGAAAAAGGACAAGAATCTCAGATCATTTGAAATGTGACTTTCGATAATAACTCAGTATTTGCATCAGGACAATTATTACAAGAGAAGGCATAAACTGGCCTCTGGGACAATGTCTTATCTCTATATGAGATATTTGTTTTGTAAGTTATTTTGTACATATAACTGCAGCACAAGATCTATTCCGGCTCTTTGCAGAATATTTTTTTATTGGCACTTTTAGAATGTCTTATTTTCACAAAGCATAAAATTCTAAAAGTTTATTTTAAAAAAGAAAACTGATAACGTGTGAAAAAGAGAGGTAAGCACAAGTGAAGTTCCATTTTAGTTAAGAAAGGGGAGTATTTTTGTTCAAGAATAATACAAGGATGTTTTGGGGTGGGGTTTTTTTTTGTTTGTTTTTTTTAGTTTTTGACAGCACATGATAAGGCCATCTTTAAATTATGAAGGGGTGAATTCATTCCTCTCTATTCTATCTGAATACAAATATTATTTTCCTGGGACTGATCTGACCTACTCTTTTTCTTCCCTTCCTGCTTCTCAGGATATTCTTCCATTCCATCCTGGCTGTTCTCCAGTCAGTGACCTTCATCTGTTGTCTTCTGCCTCAGCCCTAGATACCTGTATTTCCACACATATTCTGTATGAAGGTCATCTTTTCATTCAACTGAATTATCAGTATTCCCACATCAGAGTACTTTTTCTATTTTTAGAACATATCTGGTATTGTTTTACATGTATATGCTGTAGAATTAAAAAAAACATTTTTATTGTGACAATGAAAATTGGAAGATTATTTAACTATGTCATACAAAACTAAACATAGTTTCATTATATAATCCAACAATCATTCCCCTTGGTATTTACCAAAAGGAGTTAGAAATATATGTCCACACTAAAACCTATACACAGATGTAAATAAATGCTTTATTTATAATTACCCAAATTTAGAAGGAACCCATTTGGTCTCCAGTATTTGAATGGATAAACTAAGGTATATTCAGACAATGTAATATTGTTGTACAGTGCTCAAGAGTCATTAAGTCGTAAAATAACATGGAGAAAACTTGGATATGTATTACTAAGTGAAAGAAATCATTCTGAAAAGGTTATTTTAAGGGTAGAGAAGGAATTCCTCCTACTTTTCTGAGTTCTTCTCATATTAACATCAGACCAGTTAGTAGGAGAAGATATCAAGTTTAATTATATATATATATATATATATATATATATACACACAGATAATCTACATGGTAATAGATTCAAAAGTTAATGACACAAAATGAGGGTATATATACTGAGTTAAGGAATAGAATAGGAACCTGGGCTAAAAAACAGAGAGAAATGGAATTCACACGATGAAGGAAGGGACGCTCATACAACCAAGTTCAGATGTTCTATGTAATTAGATGTTTGCCCTGCCATATAGACATCTTCCTCTGATAGAAAGTTTATTTCTGATAAAAAATACTAACTCTGAGTAAAACTCCCAGTTTTTTAGGCAGTTAAGGGAATGGTAAAGTTTCTCATAAGCCCTCAGAAACTCCATTGACGTTAACCACAGGCCCAAATGACGTGTCTTGGGAAGGTCATTTCTGAACATCTTGGGGAGGCCTATCTTTTACTAAACAGTGTATGATTCCAACTAGAAGACATTCTGGAAAAGTCAAAACTGTGGAGACAGAAGTAAGATCAGTGGCTGCCATAGGTTCATAGAGAGGCAGGAATGACTGCATACAGCACAGGAGATATTTTGGGCAGTGAAAAAACTTTTTTATGATAGATATTATCCTAGCAGACAATTTCATTATTATTTGTCCAAATGTGTGAAATGTAAAAAACCACACGTGAATGAGTTTAATGCAAACTATAGATAGACACTGGGTGATAATGATGTGTCAATGCAGACTTACTGATTGTAACAAATATACCACTCTGTTGAGGGATGTTGATAATGGGAAAGGCCATATTTAGAGGGCAGAGTGCACACTGGAAATCTCTGTGCCCTTCTCTCAATTTTGTTGTGAAAGCAGAATTATATTAAAAAATTAAGCCATTAAATATGAAAATAACAATAATTTTTAAAGAAATAGAAATAGCAAGCATTTCCAATCACTGTTACAATTATAGAATTTGTATTTTACATATTTCTTATAGTTAATGTTTGTTTTCAACAATTTAGGCAATTCTTTTAGAATGCATGTGGTAGGTAACCTGCTAATACCTCTTTCACACAAACCAGATATAAATGTTTAATATAGAAGGAATATAAAGGAATTGTTCAAATTTGAAAAGCTTTTAAATGTAGCATACGATACATAAAAATAGTTTATTTTCATTTTTTATTATAATACCACCATTCATTCTATATTCTCAATAAAATAGAACGATTTTTTGCCGAAGTTCTCTCTCCACAGGTTTCTGACTGATGGACACTAGGTAAGTAGACAATAAAAACAGAAAGTGTAAAGTAGACAGGTTGCCATAGGCCAGGTCCAAATAATACCCAAAGTGAGAGGTTACAGAAAATGTTATTTAATATAGACAGGCTCAGGTTGTGAGCCTCTGGAGACATGCACTTATTTCATGCCTGAGGTACTTCCCGAAGGAATTTCCTATGAAATGTAACAGTATTTTAAAATCTAAAGTGGTAGGCATTTAACTCAAATACTCCTTAGCCCCTGAGGGAGAGGGAGAAATTCAGAAAGTAATGTCTACATGGTGCAAAGTAACTGAGGACTTTCAATTAGATAGCAATGTTTGAATTACATGCTTCTCTGTGATTTAGCAAAACATACAGGAAAAAGGCTAAAGGTTTTTTGGCAATTAAAGTGTAATGGAATGTTATGCCACACCCAAATGATATCCCTAAATGACTATGGGAGTTAGGGACATGGAATCCCCAAGTATGGCCTTTCATTTATTATTTTGACATGTAGGCACTTGAAATAGCAAATGCGGAGAGTGTCTTTCTCTGAACTTCATTATTTGCCCAGAGACAGATCCTCCAAAAAGAATTCAATTGTCATCAATTCCCTTCCTGCCAATGTCATCAACCAGGGAAGATTAAATTGCATCACAGGAGAGGAAACTAGAAGTGGACATCACACTCATACAGACTTTGTCAAAAACAATCAAACCTCACATCTATTCTTCCAAGGGCCCATTCCTCCTCCTAAATATCATTTGTTCTCCCCTAAGAGGTCAACATTCTGTTCCCCTTTCTCTATTGAGATATATTCAAGGCTAAAGAATGCCTCCTCCAGAAGTTACTCATTATCCCATTGGTATCTCCCATCTATACTCAAGGTATACAAGTTAACACTCTTGGGCTATTTCCTCCTGTAAATTCGGGCTTTTATTACTAGAATCTCAGCTAAGAATTGAGAAAGGTAGAGGGAAAATTATTTTTCTTCCCTTACACCATGAATCATATTTAGAAGCTAAAATTCTAAAATTGCATTCAATATTTAAAATCAAGTGTATGGAACAGTGAAGAATATGTGAAAAAGAAATACATATGCCAGAGAATAATTTTTTTAACCACACAAGCACGATATTAAGTTCCATTGAAAAAGAGAATTGGAGTGAAACGTTTTTGTGTTTCTAAGACTTGCAAACTGAATAAAGTAATGTGAAACTATTAAATGAGATGACCTGACCTGCTAAAAGCAATTTAAATCTCACTAAAGGAAACATTCAGCACTTTTCATATGTAGATGGAAATAGTTGTCTTCGAAAGGGTCAGTTATGTTAGAAAGACTAAAACATATGGGAGAATATCAGAAAATTGCCTTTTGGATACTTAATGGAGAGCATTATAAATGCCCTTGTGCCTCGTGAATGTACTCTGAAAAGAATCAGTCAGCTTTCAGTGATGAGCATAATACAATTTTAAAAAATTTAATGCCTAGTTATTTTCAACTGGGAGGCAATTATTTTTTTCCTGGTAGAAAAGGCATTTTGAGGATCCTATTTTAATTTATGATTACAGAATTTATCAGCTTTTTGAACTCTAAACAAAGCCAGTCATGAATAAATAAATTTATATAGGTAGTCTAACTATATTATAGTTTAAGAAACATGATAAAAATTGTTTCTGGTCTTTCAAAATGATAGTTTATATTTTAGGTTATCAGAAAGGTGTAGTATTCATTAAAAATTTATTCTAAAGGAAAGGTGAAATAATGTCTAATAATACAGTAACTCAGGAAAAAGAATCAGAAGGAAAAATGAGCACTATAAATAATATTTTTCATAATAATATCTATTTCATAATATATCTGAAAAGCTAATTGCGAAAGCATTTTTTCGACTGAATTAAAATAGCAAACAGAACTTCATAAACACCAAATATCCTTTTTTTTTAGTAAACAAGGCAAGAAATACAATTTGAGCTATACTTACCTATATGAGACATGTCTAGCTCTTTCAAGTTATAATGTGCAATCTAAATTATGTTCCCAAAGTTATTAACTGTTCCAATTGTCATAAGTGAGATCTTTGAACAAATACAACTCTATTTGAAATAGTAGACTATAGCCTATTAGGAGGAAGAGATTCTGTGTGTATTCAGAAGACATGGAATAAAGCAGATATTCAAAATTTATTGGTTGAATACATGAAATATATGCACACACTTTCAAATATATGATTGTTCCATAATAATATTTCTGTTTTCTCTTGAAAGTTCATCTCATAAGATATACGATCTTGTAATAGTAGGAAAAAATAATTAGAATGGTTTCACTTCTGATAATTATTAACTGACACTGGACTTGTTACATTTTCTTCATTTCTAAAATGTAGCTAATATCAATTTTTAAAATTCTACCCAATCTTCCTTAGATTCCTACATGTAGTTGCTTTATTAACATACAGTTCTTAAAAACTGGGGGAAATAGTCAATTTGAAAATTCTTGAAATTGAACCATTAATAAATAACAAAAATCTAATTGAGGAAATTTTAAAGCTCTAATTGACTTTGTTTAAGAATTCATGAGTCAGTTTCCCATGTAGCCATGTGCCCCGAGAGCTGCAGAAAATGAGAAGGATTTTATGGTCAGAATGTGAACACTATAAGAGGGGAGGGAATTATCTCAGGTTTAGGGACCTGAATAGGGGTAATGGGAAAAGGTCTTCTGGCAGATTATTGCATCTTCCTTTGGAGAGTGCAAAAAATTACTTCATTGGTGCAACCAGAAAATTTCTTACTGATAATTTAAGATCATATTACTAGTAGAGGTTGAAAACACAGTCTAGGTATTTAGTCTTGGTAGAGTTAATACATGCATCTCAATTTTGTAGCCACTGTTTACTTCCTAATAGCCTAAAGCATGTTTTAAAATTCTTTATTATTCATTGCATAGAATAATTATATTTGTATGTTATGTAATATTAATTTTAAACTTTCTAGTTACCAACTATATTCCTGGTTAACTCCATTATCATGGAAAAACAAAACAAAACAAAACAAAAAAACAATATTTGAAGTTTCAGTACAGAGTGAACTTTGGAAAAAATTTCCTATTTGTGAATCAAACCATTAGCTAGCACAACAGTTTTATGACAGTAATCAGAAGACAGACCTTGTGTATTTATAAATGATTCGTTAATCTAAACATGTACACTATCAATCTTGCATTCTGTATGAAATATTTTACTCACTTTGTACTTAAGATGAACTCTTGTTCCTGAAATTTGTGCAATGATTTATATACTCTGTTTATGAAGTTACTTGCAGAAAATAAATACTTCCTGCTATTTTAAATAGATAATTTAATACTACTACTTAAAATTTGCTATTGAATTGTTCATGACATGTTTGACAGTTTATATCTTTCAGAATTACATAAGGACAATACATGTATTAATAAAAAATATTAAAAGTTCTCTATTTCATTTATCCAGTTATATATATATATATATATATATATATATGTACGTATACACACATATAGCTATGATTTAATAGCATGGATTCATTTTCAATTTTCATTATAAAGAATTTGAAAATTACAAATAGTATTAAATTTTGAAGTCATTAAGCATGAATATAATTGAGTGAACACTAGGATAATTTGTGAATCAAATTATTTTTATTTTATATGCTTTTTATTTAAGAAATTCAATGTAAAAAGCACTAGTGAGACGCACACTTAAAAAGTAATATTTGTTACTCCAGAATAATCAGAAATAAAAGATACAGCTATACAAGTTTTAATATAATGAATTGCTTTAGCTAATAGACACAAATGGCTGAAAATGATTGTTCAGTGAGTACGAAAGTTAAGAATACAGGAATGGCTCAAAGCATATTTGCATCTGGATGGAGAAAAAATTGATTTGTATTCTCAGCACTTGTTTCAATTCCTAGTTTTCTCCTCACCAATACAAGAGGTTGATTAAATTATGCCCTGGTGACAAATAGTCTCTTTAAGTAGGCATTCATCTAATGGGATGAATTAGCCCTAATAGGGTATATGAATTGATTTGTCATCTTCTTCAAACTTCCATTTGTGTGAGGAATAGAGTGTGGTTCACAAGAATCTATTCACTTGTAATTCCTTATGATAAAAGAGTGTAGGCTGGAATATATATATATATATATCTTATGTATATGTATATATATACATATATGTATATATATATGAAGATATTAATACAATTTTTTAGAGAAGGAAGCAGGCGGGAATGAAGGCAAGGAGGCTTGAAGGAAGAGAGAGACCCAAGAGCATTTATTTCTCTAAGTGTTCATTTTATTTGTTCCCCTGGGCCCTGTGTCGCAAACTCCTGCCCCTTGACTTTTTACATGGACTACACTGAAGTCCCGTACTTAATGCCTGAGCCACCAGGGTGTGCCAGAATAGTTTAAAGAGAAAGGGATTCAAGAACTTTATAAATTTTTCAAAGGATTTGTTGGGTTCAAAATTGAAAAAGAGAAAGGGAGGGTGGCAAAAAGGAAGGAAAAACAATCCAAAGAATATTAGAAGGTCAACATAGGATATATTATTAAATCTGCTATGATTGATTATAGGAAATATCTCAAAAATTTAGACAAGTGAATTTTTTTTTAATTTAAAACAATTTCAGCCAAAGGAGAAAGGAGTTTGTTGAAAGGGATTAAAGAATAGAAGTTATAAAACATACTTGAGCAATATAATTTTAGTCATTTTTATTGCTCAAAAATGGCTCGGTTATCATCAGAATATTCCTGTTTTCCATATAAGGATAGTAGCATTTTACAGTAGTTAAGGGACTTATTCAGGATAAATGTGAATGAGACCCTGATAGTGACAGAACTCAATCATGTGGCTAACCTACTTCTTGCTCATTCAACTCACCACCGCCCCCATCAATCGGTTCTGGCTTATTCACATTTTTATTTGGTTTAATTCAATTCGCCTAAATTCACAATACTTGAGAATACAGGCCAAAATGATCATCTACATTTTTTTTTAACTTTATTTTGCAGGAGCCATATGAACAGACTATTTCTTTGATAAACCAAAATAAATCAAAGGTGGGGAAAGAGAAAGCATTACTTGATCAATGCATACTTGAGAAGTTCACGGTGCCAAAACATAACTTTTAAACCAGGTATTTCAACCTTGTACAAATGAAACCTCAATAGCATTCATGCCATTGAAGATAAAAATCAATAAAAAATGTTTAATCTGGAAAAACAGTGCCCCTTTGATTGTGTTACTTCAAACGGTGTTGAAATTATGCAGAAGCAACACTTTCATACATTTTTAAACTATTTTCTGAAGTATTACTGCTTTGGGATTATGTGCTCTTTTTCAGATTTTTTGAATCACTATCCAAAAAGTTTAATAGTCTTCATCTTTCATCCTCATGCCCTGACAGTTACTTTATCACATAGTCAGACACCTGCTGCAGGCATGGTTTCCTCCTGAGTAAGCTGCCACCTAAGAATTATTTGAAAAGTAACAAGCAGGCACCTTCCTTTAAAAACAAAATTCACCCTATTCTTTGTGACAAATGCTTGATTCCATTAAACCATTTGCTCAAATAAACATGACTAACAATGAAGAGTTATATGCACATTTGTAAGTCATTTATCCACTCACTTGAAAAAGTTATCTTTTTTTTCTTAAAATGTATCTTTCATAAGAATTGGAAGGCCCTAATTGTAGAGAAAGGAATTTGGAGAGATTTTAAGATCAGGTGTGTCTTTGAAAGCTGTGGCATATACATGAGGTGACAAAATAATTCACCAACATAACTGTATGGCACATTAAATCACTGAAAGTATAAATAGAAATTAAGGAACAATGCTTTGATAATTTTATTGTTTCATTAAAATTCCCTACTTCCCCTAAACTTTGAGAGCAATAAGCGAAATGAACCCTATGGAAATCATCAAAAAGTAAAACATGCTACAAACTTCAGATGCCCCTGATATGTCTACATTTATTCATTTTATAAAACTCGTCAATTTATTTCATACAGGCCCAATATTTTTAAGAGGCTTCAGAACTTACAATACATGTTACCTATTTTTTCTTCAGGACAGAATTGCAACATTGGGTCACACTGACTTCTTTTTCTACATTAGTTCTTTCGTCATTTGAGAGTTGCATCAAGTAATAAAGCTTTAAGCACAAGTCACAGATAGATGTATTAATAGAAATGCAAACTTTTGTCATATAGGGGAAAATAATTTTCTCCCTTGCTTTCACATTTTTGGTGGGATCCTTTATAATAGGTAAATTGACAAGATAAAAACCATTTATTAATATACTAATCATTATATACTTAAATAAACATGGGAGATACACATGGAAAACAAGTAACTTGGAAAGCTAGCTTACTTTAGGCATAAAAACAATCTTAATAGGGGAAGGAGCAAGTAATGATTTTTAGGAAAGATTACTGTGTCATTAGAAAAACAGATGGGAGGTAGGTTAGTTGGTTACAAGTCTATCTGGATGTGGTTTCCACTTCTGGTCTCCTCTTGTGGATAATGTTCTGTCTTCCTAGGTCGATATGATAATGGTCAATCTTCCCTGGTTGATGATACTAGCAGGGAGGGGATTTCTGACAACTGAATTCCTTTTGGAAATTCTGTCTTTAGTCAGATGATGGGAGTTCAGAGAAAACCTCTTTCTGTATTTGACGTTTTCAAGTGCCTATAGCTCAAAATAATTGATGCAGTGACGTAGCATATTTTGGGGTGATTCATTCTCCTATCCTACATTCACATAAATTTGTAGGCAGGTGGTTCTAATTTAGATGCAGCAATTCCATGCAATAGCCAAGGTAACTGACACTTTTTATTCTGAAATCCTCCAAGACTTGACATTTTGAACTGTTGGTTCATGATGATATGAACATTGTTTCTTTTTGTTCCCTGAAATATAAATTTTATAAGAATGGGACTGTCTCGTATATGTAGAGAATGAGTTTTGGAGAGATTTTTGTCTCCTGGTATTACATTCTTAAATTGTAATAAAGAGGAGAAGAGTGGGAAGGAGAAGTGTGTTATCTTCATGCTATGTCTACTTTTATAAAGCCAAGTGTTTTTAACCAACCGCCCACTCATTATACCTACAGATTGTCCTTTATCCTGTATGTCCCAAACTTTGTCTCATGGCAGTCCTGGCTATATGGGAAATGGGAAACAGAAATATCAGAAAAGAGTGAGATTTCTATGATTGCCTAAGATTAATCAGGATAATTTTTATGACCAATAATTTAGTGACCTTAAACAATATTGGGTTTTGTTGTCAAGGAAGGAGCGAGAGCAACTAATAATGTTTACCGAAAATGAATAAAATATTCTGTTTGTGATGTTACTTACTCTATATTCCCTTGAAACTGATTTAAAATGAATGTATTGTCCAAGTAGAATTATAAGGGTCAGTAAAGTTCATTCAGTGTGGCATGCTAGGGTAGAAATGTCCTACGTTATGGCTCCATTGAGTCCTTCAGTTTTATTTTTCTGAGTAAAGAGATATGCTGGACATTTCAACCAAGAAGGGAGAATGGTATTTATTTGTGCCTACCATTTATCAATCACAGGATAATAGCCGGATTATTTTTTTATGTTTATTATCAAAATAATACACCAGATACCTCTGAGAATATATATTTTATATATCATAAATTGAAGCTCAGAAATTTTAAGTATTTCATCCAAATACAATATTTTATCAGTAAAAAAAATTAAAAGAACTACAATATATGAGTTTTTCCTCACATCATTTTGATTGCTCTCATATTGCAGAATCAACTTTAACATTATTACAGATAATTTTTAGATTATACTGATGTTTTCCGAATGAATTAAGGTATAACATGGGTCTTAGTAAATAAGCATATAGAATATGATCATTCATGAAACAAATGACTTTTGAACATGTAATAAATGTGCTAAACACTCAAAATATTAAATAGAATAAGCATATATATGATAAAATCATTTTTCTCATAAGGTGGTCAGGTTAGAAAGTTAGATAAAGGCATTAACATTATCATGTTTTTCATAGATGTTATGTAAAGGAGGCTCACATGTAACACCAGACGAGAGAATACTACCTAAGCTCGCCATGGACATCTTAAATATATATCCATATATGTGTGTGTATATATATATATATATATATATGCATATCTGTGTTATCAACTCTATGTGTTTGTGTATGTGTGTGTGGAGGGGGGTGCGGGGGTTAGTAATAGAGGTATGTTCCTGGCAAAGATACAATTATTTTAAACTGGTAAAAGACCAGCGATAAGATGGATGCAATATTAAGAAATAATAGGGCTTAAATTCAGCTGCAGTGTGAAGCAGCAAAAATAGGGATGTGAGTGTGAACACACATGGAGGGTCTACTATGCTGTATAAGTGCATTGGACTTCATTTTTCAAGGACTTGCAGAATCATGGTGAAGTGTGTAACATTTATGTATTAGCTAGATCGCTTTGCTGTAGAGTCGAAAAAAGTTTTATGGTTAACAGTAATGCCGGCAGGTAGACTGGTTACAGACATTGGGTGAGACTTGATAATGAAGATATCAGAAATACCTGATAAATGAAGATAACAGAAATATTTGAAATATTTGAAAACTAGAGGTGTGGATAGATTTTTAGAGGGTAGAATTGTACAAATGTAAGAGATGCTCTATCTTGCTTGAGATATTGCATTTATATTTATAATAACTTAAATATGTTATATGTGATTCATAAATTTAGACTTTAGCACTTTTGTTGATCTCACACTAGCCCTTGCCCAATGTTCCTGGTCAAAATCTTGTGTGTGACATTAATATGCCTTTGTTCAGTTCTGAAAACTTCACATTCTTTAACTTATAGAATGTTGTATTCCCTTTATTCTCTCAGCTTGGAACAAATATTTCAACAAATATTCAACTGTTCAGCAAATAGTTAGCAGGGTCATTATAATGACCTTTCTAATTCTGTATTAAATTTTCATAAATATACCATGATAAGCACTGAACTTGGGGAAAAAAAAAAGATGTTTTTAGTTTTTAAGAATAGTTTTATAGAAGTGAGGTTGCATTACTTTATGTATGTTTCAGTATGCATCAGACTATATACTATAATAAATTCTCCAGTAAATTTCCAATTCTATTTTTCACCATGTTGACTCTTGAGAGTGAGAAATATTTCCAGGATTTCTTATACTCTCTACAGGACAGTTTAAGTCTCATTTAATTTGGAGAGTCTTCTAGAAGTATTAGTTTTTTATCTTTTATCAGGAATTAGATTAGAATAATTTTATAATATAATATAATATAATAATAGGCAATGTGTTATACCACTATTTCAACTTCAACATAAAGCTGTGTATTCAAATATACATCCCAACTCCATGTCGACTTGTCTGGGGGAGAAGTCTAAATATATGAGTGGGGCTATCAGTGTGGTCATCCATTGCAATCTGCTCAGATCTGGATCTTGGTTCCAGTTCTGGTTTAGAAGTGAACACCAGTGTTCCTTATTATCAATATGTCCATATTTCTAATGACTTTTTCCAGAATTCTAAGTTTACTAATATCATGTAACCAATATGCATGTAGGTTTCGCTATTGAAATGAGAATCCCACAATTTTTGTAATAGAATATGATTATATGGTAGCCAAAAAAAATTACCAAGTGCAGTTACTTGACATCCACTAACACCCACTATACAACACAACTGCTTTGTGCTTAGGAAACCATATGTCCTAAGGGTGGAATATTCATGTGATATGAATTTATTCTTGTGAGCACAAGGATCCATAATATTTTCCTGAGCTTTCTGCACTGACAGGAATCTTGATACGGTTTTCTTTTCAATTAAAGTATCTTCACATAAAGACATGGCTTTCTGGGCTATTTCTATTTTATCCAACACGCTGTGCCTTGTTGCTGACAACCACCACCCCACCGTCCCACCATATACACATGTATTTTACTTGAAAGCCTATACTAGCAGGGTCACAGCTATGAATTCCAACTGATGTATTAAGTCTTCTCTAATAGCTACTGTTTTCTGGTAGTATATGACAGAAAGTCAATGAAACCTTGCTCAAGTTCAAAATGGGATTTATTGGATTACATACCCAGGAAGAGCAAGGGTGAAAATGAGGGTGAGTGGAACCAGGAAACTGAATGTCTTCAGGAGCCTTCTTACATCAGTCTTTTTTCATTTTCTTCCTAAGTTCCTTCAGTTATGTTCTAGGGAAGTCAGAACTCTCTACTTGAAGCACATGTGATTGGTAGCTCTGGTTTCGCCCTAATAGCTTCAGGTCCTAGTTATGTAGTAAATCTTAAAGAAGGAATCAGATGCCTGCTTTGGTTCATGTTTATCTTCTGACTTTGAAGAGTTCATTGGTGTTTGTTAATAAAATCAGAAATGGAGGAAGCCTGAGACAGACCCCACAAACACAAACATGTATGCTCACGTGTGTTCAAGAAATAACATCTGGCCCTCATATTGGTAGAAGTTATCAGAATCTTACCTTCCCTGGTTTGATTTTCATCTTATGCCTTTTTCATAAAGTAGTACAAAGCCTGCCTTGGGTCTAGGAACTTGTATTTGTAATAAAGTGTGCCTTTCAGGTGTAGTGCTCTAAATGTTAATGCTTCCTTGAACTATCCTTCCCTTTTATCCCATCTTCCTTAAGTCTTCACTTTAGTATTTAAGGAAATTCCTTTTTCCCTCAATTCTATTATTAGTGATGAGGGCAAGCCACAAAGATCTATTTTATATCAGCACTCTTACATGAACAAATGCTGCAAAAAGCTGTGCAGGTTAGAAGTGGAGTTAATTCGAGGCAGTGTTATCCACCTGGACTCTATGGTGATAAGTTTCCTCATGAGTTCAAATATTCTCACATGTCTGTCCACTGTTACTGAAAACTTGTTTGCTCAAAGACTAACAGTTCACACAAAATATCAGCTATTTCAGCTTTCTCAAGAACACTCTCAGTTTTTTATATTTATGCTGCTCAGACTAGGTTCAACATTATCTTATTGTTCACTATTGAGTCTTAGATTGCTATCATGTGTCCAAGTTGAAGACCTTCATATGCATGTTCCTGGAATACTTCTGTTAACAGATACAAACTACATACATTAACATGTAGAAGCATTAAGCCTTAAAATATCTTCTGAATCTTTCCTTAGCTTTCTATGGAACTAAAGACTACTAACATCATCAGGAAATTTGAATAAGGTTGCATTCATTTTCTCTACATGTCTGAAAATTAAATGAATCTCAACAAATTTAAACTTAGACAATTTTTGTTCTGTTTTGTTTTATTAGAAATCTCAATATTTTTCAATGACACTTTAAAGCCAAGAAATGACTCAAAGAATACATGTTCCTGAATGCTAATCCTTCAGTTACTGTAATTTTCCTACTTGGCAGTTAGTTTAACTTCTATTAATTAGTATGTAGTGACTATATGACTATGTAATTATTTACAAAAGTTCTGGACTTGGACGGCAAACATAACATACCTATATAAAAGCTTATGATGTAGAAATTAGGTATCTTCTTAATATTTATTTGAAGAAATTAGTCTTTCTAAAATGTTAAAAAGTTGTTTTTTTTATTTTCTGGGTTTATTATTTTTCTATTGCTGCATAACACATAAACACAAATATAATGGCTTAAAACAACACATAGCCATTATCTCACAGCCCTACAGATTAGAAGTCAGGGTGCAAAGTGGCTGGTGTCACTGCTTGGTGACTCCCTGTGCTAAAATCGATCTTCGTGTTCGCATCTGAAGATGGATCCTCTTCTAAGTAGATCTGGTTGTGACAGGATTTGGTTTTTATAAGCTATGAAATTGAGGTCTTCATTTCATTTTGCTTATTATTAGAGGCTGCTCTTAAGTCCTCTTATCAGGCTTGCCTTCATGTTTAAGCCACGAGTGGATAGTCCTCCCTGTCTCAAATTCCATTCATTCCTTGACTAATTTTCACCAGAAAGAGGCTGACTCTTTTAAGGGTTCACTTGACATACCATAGAATATTACTAAAAAAGAAGAAAATCCTGCCATTTGTGAGAGTACAGATAAATCTGGAGGGCATTTTACTAATATAAATCCAACAGAGGAGAACAAGTACTGTATGCTAGCCTTTATATGTAGGAACAAAATAAAACTAAAAACCAAAAACGATAACTATGAAGTTAAGGGTGTATTAATGAAGTAAATGGAGAAAATTCTTTCACTATATAAATAAAAGGTCATGCTGTAAACTTTCAATATATTTGAATGTTATTTGTCATTATACCTAAAATAAAGCTGAATAATTAGGAAACTAAAGCAAAATAAAAATACATAGAAGAATGAATGGTAGGTAACTTTGTGAACACTCCTATGTCTGAAATATCTTTATTTACCCTAATATTCAAGTGATAATTTAGTGTTTTAGGATATTCTAGGGATGGGTCAGTGGAGGCTAAGAATGCCTTGTTAATTATTTCTGTGAGGAAAGGATTTTAATAGCTCATGTAATAAGTCAACATGACAGAGATATCTGAAACTCCTCTTAATCTACAGCGTTAGAGTGCTTATGAAAATCCAGATTCTTTTGTTTCTGGAATATTAAAGTATTCTTTGTTGATGTAAATTGTCACCACCATGATTCCATTTCTGTTTTTAATAATTCAGAAAATTGTCATTTACCTCCATCGGCTGTCATGGTTATGAAATAAGATTATACATGGCACACATATACATAGTTGGAGGTTGCAGGGCATACTGGTGAAGAACATGGACTATGGAATCAGAATTTCTGCATCCAAATCTTGACTTTATCATTTGTTTGGTTTTATGAAGTTTGTCAAGTTAACCTCCTAAGCCGCAATTACTCACCTGTAATATGTGGAAAATAGCACCTTCTTTAAAGAATTGTCACAAAATTTGGATATGAAATAGAAGTATATATATAATGTATATAACACAGTATAGCACAGAGTAAAAATGCAAATTCTCACCATTCTATGTGACTTTTAAGAGTCCAAGACTACAATTTAGCTAAGTAATATTGAATATATATATATATATATTTAAATCTCTAACTTGAAACACTATTTTGAACATTCTTGTCTATATTTGATATGGAATAAAATTAAATAAATAGACTTTTGAATGTTTACAATAAATATGTACAACCAGATGAAATCTACATTGACTGTGTATTTCAAGCAAACTGTAGACTCTCATGACTGGCTCTACAGAAAAAGCAATGAAACTACCCATCATTATATAGTTTTTTCTTGAGGAAATTGAAGACTGACAACCTTGTTTCCATCTGGAAACATCTAACATCTGTGGCTGTAAACATCAAAACACAGCTGCTACAGTTCTGAGTAAGCACTCCAATTTATTTATTTTTGACTTAAAAAATCTTCAGTTTTCATCAAACATCACAGTTGTTAAGCCTTGTTCTTACAGCAGGAGGAAAAACAATTAGGAGAAATCAGTATCAAATATTTAAGAATAATACTCTTTCTTGTATTTCATTTAGGGAAGATACAATCTCATTTCGATTAAAAGTGTATTTTGTGGGTCTGGCTGTTGTTAGAAACCACAAAATTTAAAGTTAACAGGATATGAGAAATCTTAGAGTACATATTATAGTTAGGGGATTACAAAAACTTTTTGACCAGGTAGATTGTTACTCAAGGTCACAAAGACAGGTGGTAATGAGATAAGGAACAGAAGAAATATATTCTCATGCTTTTTGCATATTGTACATGTTTTCACATTAATGTTAATATGAAAAAACTTTACTAAAATTAGAGTGCATCTTCATGCAATATTAATTTTAATTGCATATGATTCTAAAATGATTCCATCTAAAATAAAAAGCTAATATTAATTTGAATATATTATATCCACAGGGAACATTGCAAATAACACTAAAGCCTGAATCAAGTTTCCAGTTCTTCTTCATAATTCTAACCCACTTTCAGCTAGATTAGCTTCCTTAAATGCTATCTCACTGTATATAGCCAGGAGATCTGAGAAAAAGTCCTGCATCTTTAGTTCTCCCAGGATGTTCACACTCTTCCATCAAACCCCCTAAAGGGGTGTGGTTTCTGATCTTTATGTTATTTGTTGCATTTAAGTCCTGGCCCTTCTGGTGGATCCTGTATGGTCAGTCTTTCTACCTGCTTTCCTTCAAACTAGCCTACAGAGTGATTCTGGGCTCCAGCCTCTTTGCACTCTAAACACAGGTCCCACCATATCCAGAGCTCAGCCTAAGTAAAGTCCTGTTTCCAAGCCCTGGGCTACCTACCAGCTGTCTGAAAGGGAAAGATGGTTTGCATTCCCTTAACTTTTGTATCTTGAGACCCGTTAGATGCTTTTGTGTTTACAATACACTTAGATATAATGGCACCAAACTGGGAAAGCTAGATACTGATCACCAGCATTGATTCAAGTGTTCCTATGAATTATGTGCAAATTTTACAATGGTTTAAACCTCAATCTTCACCTTGATGCGCTTGAGAAGTCAAATTCAAAGCCAGACGTTTCTGGCCTATGGTGCAAGAGCGCCTCCAAGCGGCAGAAAATTCAGGTACTCGGGTAGATCTGAAATGCCAAGCCAAAGCTGCCCAAGTGCCATGGGCACCTTAAGTGCAGTGATTCCTTTTGCAACCAAGGTCAGAGAAATGGACAGAGAACCTAAAAATATTTCTCCTTTGGGTATGGTTTAACTAAGATGTTTAAGTTTTCTTCAATACAGAAAAGGTGATTGATATGCTTTGCACAGATGTAGGATTCATCACCAGTACTATTTCAGCAATAATAGTTCCTACCTCATAGGATCATTGTAGGAATTAAGTAAATAGAATGCTTATACAAATATCTAGTGTATAATAAAAAAATAGAATAGATTATTGCATGCAGTAAAAAATCTATACTCAAGAGTAAAATAGTTTATAATCCATGTACGAATATATAATCTATCACATGTTACACACAATGTATAGTTCATAATGTGAAACATAATATTTAATATATAATATTATTATCATGAAATAAAAATGTGTTTTACCCTCTTCTCTGGTTGAGGATTGAGCTATAAAAGCTAAAACTTTTTCTCTGAGAGATGTCTCATAGATCTGTCCATCAGCAGGAATAGATTTAGTGACCCATAGAGTTTTTAGAATCTGAATGTGATAACCATGTAACATTATTTCACTTTTACCTTACAACTAGAGGCATCAAGTAGAAGTCTAATATTATAAAATGGTGCAGATACAGAGCTCTTCCTCTCTGCTGTCAACATTCTGGTAGAAAAAGGAACTTTCTCAAATCTAAGAGTGGTGTGTATGCCTGTATGCCCTCTTTCCCCCAGTTTTCATGGTCAAAGATAAATGAAAATGTCTGATGCAAATTGACTTTGTTTATTATCTAGTGGCTGCAATGAAGCAGGACATAGCTAGGCTGAGTCATTATACCACCTCTTGACTCAAGGTCGGAACTAACGTGAATGACTAGTTTGTGAATATTTAATTCGTTCTTCGAAAAGATAACGCTAACTCTTATCACGTACAGAATTTCAGCTTCCAGTTCTGAAAACAGTTTCTGTGATAGAGTAAAACAACAATTCTGCTATTGAAAGCTGACTTCCTGTTTTGGATTGAAACAATGTAAGTTATATGAGCCTCAGCTGACTTCATAGGATATTCCTTCTTACCTAAGCCAACTTGATCCAGACTATGTCTTCCTTAATATAACAGACAATTCAAGTGAATTCCTCTTAGCTTAACAGTTAGGAAGGCCAAAATTCAAGTCAGTTTGCTTTGGATTAAATCCTAGATCTACTCCGTAAGACCTGTGAAATCCTAGAAAAACTATTTACTAATAATGTATTTATGTCTGGAAATTATAAGGGATATGAGTTATTATTCATAAAAAACTTACAAACCTCCTATAGGGCAAGAAACTTATACGTTATCTATAACTATTACTGCATTTTAATATTTTAATGCTTGGAGGAATTAATCCCCCATGTTTATTCCTACAATCATGGTCCCCAAATTAGTTGATTTAAATTTAGCCCTGGTTTCAGAGAAAAGAAGATCAATTTGAAAACCATAGAAGAGAAAAAGATGAAACAGATAAAACTGTCTATCAGCAAGCCCAGATTTAGAATGAAGCATATGCATGTAAATGAAGCTGTAGGAATAAGAAGTAATAAGTAAGTTTTAGAAAATATATCATAGACATCAATAGTAATTTATATAGAATAGCTGATTCAGAGAGAAAAGTTACTCTAAAGAACACCAAAACTTAGCTTTTGAACATTTGTATTATTCTGAGAATCTGAGTTTAGAAATTTAGGAGGAAAGCAAAATTCCCCAAAGGTAGATGTGGGAAAATATAAGAAACACATAGATGAGTGATAAGAGTTAGAATACTGAAAAGATCATACCATCAAAATGAGGGTACTTCTGAGCTGTAGTGTCACTAATAAAATGCTATTCATGAAATTATTATAATTAAGATGATCCAGTAATCAGAACTGTACAATAAAATAAAATTAGTATTTTGTGCTCATACTAAATTTTAATAAAATGTATAGTGAAGAGAGAATCCAATCATATCAAGAACAGTGAGTAGTTTGGGATTTTTACCCTGCTTACAAATTAACAGATGAAAAAACGCAATTCGTGCATGATTCTGAAGCTATTGGGTCACAGATGAATTACAGGAAAAACAGTCCTCTGGAGTATCAGCACATGTGTACAGGTTATCCTGCCTCCAGTGATGGTGGAGTGATGGGACTTACTGAAAGTCACCCACACTATGAGTTGTGGAAAACTGAGGAAGACAGAATCAATAATCAGTAAATAATCTAGTATACCTGCCTTGGAGAGTAATTACATAGTGAAGGAAGAACTGAAATGGTGGTGAGCTTAATGTATTACACAGATTTTTTTTTAAAAAAAAGAAAGCAAATAATCTTCAAATAATCTTCAGTGATGAAATAAGTAAACATTAGCCATTCATACAATAAAATAAACGAGGTAAATATAAAAATGAAAACAAAAGAAAAGGTTGAAAATGCAAATGGATATTATTTCAAAATACCATTCAAATATAATATGCAAGTAAAACAATGAGTATATGAAAATTTCTAGGACTTGGAATAATTTAATCATTTATGGCTCTCAGTTTCCTGCTTCTGCTTAAATCATACTCAGTCTACTCCTATAGCTACTTTCTCCTTGATCTTAATCCAGAAACAGAGCAAAGTTCATTTTATATCTTCCCTACTTCCTTCACTCAGCTTCAGGGTAGCAAGAGATGTAGCAAAGGTAATGCTGAAAGACTGAGAAACTCTGAAAATATAGTGCAGCTATAGAAATTCATGATCTTAGGAAATAATTAGACACACTACAACCAGGAATTTGTCTTTGGTCATATTTTTCACCAGTCATTGATATTATCATGTGCTCCCATTCTATGTCCCACTCTTTTTTTCCTGTCTCTGTTTTAAATATTCCTCCCCTGTGTTCAATTCTTGGAAAAGCCACACATCCATAACACATAAATTGACAACTGTTTATGCCTGATTAGGTAGCAGTTCTTTATTCCACTTTGTTTTTAAAAACTGTTGCACTCTTAACTTCCTTAATAGTCAATTAGAAACTCTGCCACTGGGAAATTGTCTCTGGCCTTATTTTCCTTCAGGTTTTAGTTCAATATCATGCTCTTCCTACCGTGGTCTCCCAATAGCCTTCTAAAATTGAGTTTAAAATTGCATACAGTTTATATCTAAAGTGAACCATAGTACAAGTTATTTTGATACTGTGTCTTACCTATGTGTGTGTCAAATGAAAACTATACTCGTTTTAAAAATTCTAATCTTCAAACATTAGCCCATAATTCAGTTGGAATCTTCTAGTGCCATTAGAACTCCTCCAAAGAAAACATTCCATAGTTCCTAACTGGAAATAAGGAGGAATATAATTAGGGGGTTCAGAAAGGATGAAATGGTGAAAAGCATTTCAAAATCACCACTTATTAGGCAAACAGAAATTATCAAGACAACCTACTATGTAATTTCTTAGTCTTCAAGATAGTAATCGCTAAAGTTATTCATTTAACACGATTTTCTGGTATCTCTGTGAGGAAGAAAGTACTTTTGTATATACTAGTAGGACTTGGAGAGGTTTCAGCTTTTTCAGAAGAAAGACTGATATCTTTATTGAACATGTAATTATGACATCAATAATATTATATTAAATATACACTTCATTATCACCTTATATGTAATAGATTTGTTTTTTAGGTATACACATGCAGAAATATATATATATATACACATATATGCATACACATACACATATATCCTCTGACCCAGAAATCCCACATGGGAAATATCCCTGAGAGAGAATTGTCATAGGCAGGGATTTATGTAGAAAGATATTTACTGAAGCACTACTTCAGTTGTGTAAAAACTAGAAAGTCGTCCCCTCTCAATAGTTACTGAGAATTCAGTAACAGAAATTCTAGAGATTACCTTCTCTCACTCTCTCACTTTCAAGCTCAAAAAATGAAGGTTAGATAATAAAGTCACACAGCTGGTAATTTGCTCAGTCATCTGGAATAGAAATCCACTGACACACAGTTTCATTTTTACTGACAAGGAATTTATGCACTGACATGAAATTCTCTTTTCAAAATTAATCTCTAAAGGTTGTTGAAATGTATACACCAAGGGTGCCTACATGCTTTAGGAGAGGAGAGGATAGGAGTTGGGTGTGGTACAACCTCTGTGTGGGGAAACACATTTACTTTCTCTGCTGCTTTATTAAGGCACAGAAACCTTTTTGATTAATTTGACAAAATGAAAATATTTTAAAAGAAGACATTTCATAACAAAATCTAAATTAAGAAATTTGGAAAACAGATCAGCACAAATAATGCGTTTTAAATTGCTAAAAATGTTACTAATATACATGTGTGATATATTTTAACGGGGATAATGTGGTGTAAGTAATGTTTTCAGTCATTTTTGGAACTTTTTGCTTGCTATTATACTTTCAGATTTTAATAGTCGCATAATATCTTCTCAAGTAGTTGAAGTTTGTTTATTAAATAAATCATCTCTAGTTAGAATTTTAATGGCTTTCAATTAAAACAATTCCCCAAAATAGCTGCAGCTATCCATTATTTCCTCAGCGTATATCCATGGAAATATAAATTAAGATGAGAATTTGGATTTATGTAAATTGACTTTACTTTGGTATTGTGAGTTTTAATTAGAATTTTTTTTTTAAGGCAAAGTGTAGGCAGGAATGAAAGGAAGTAGGCAGACAGGCCAGAAGAGAAAGGAGGCAGAAGTATGTATTTATTTTTGTTTAGCAGTTCAGCTTGGTAGCCCCCCACCTCAAGCCAGTGGAAGGTACATGAACTACAGCAGGTAGACTTATCTATTAAGCCAACAGGGCACAACTTCAGTAGTTTTTAAATTCAGGCTGTATATACAGAGTCATTTTACAATGGCTTCAGAAGTATCTGCTTATTCATCAAATACAAACTCTTTTATTATTAAATAAAAATTAATCACTAATTTCATAAAATGTGAAACATCATTGTTTTTCTGGATATCTGTTAAGTGAATATTAAATAGAAATGCATTATGTGACCTGCATTGCTCACATTTTTATATTTAGTAACTATTTTATGCACTTTACAATATTTCTTCCTTTTCTTAATTTTGCATTTATATTGCTTTTTTCTCTTAAGATTTCCACACAATTTTTCTTTTCTAGATATTGACAAAGAAGTCTCTCCAAATATACTTATTATCAATTTTGTTTTCTCTGTATATAGACTACTTTTTGTTTTCATAATCATTCATTTCAATCTCTGACATTCATTTTGCTATTAATATACACTGCCTTCAGAAGACTAGCTCATATTCATAATTTAGTGATAACATTTCACCCCATGGTTCACTCACAAATATAGCTTTGGCCACTTCTCAGATATTTCCATATAGTGTTACATACTAACTTAATTTCCTTAAATTTAGATTTCCTGCTTAAAATAGTATTTAATAATATAAAATGGCCTTGTTCTCATACAATATCTTTTGCCATGGTTTGTGTAATAGATGCATATCAATTGCTTTACATTATAAGTGTTACTTATGTCTTTTTTTTCAGATTATTCAAATGACAAGATTGTCAGTTATTTTAGTTTGTTTTCAGTGTTGTAAAGAGGAATAATTATTACAGAAATTTTAGGTGGGAGGTGAGTTAATAGACATGGTTTGGTGCTCACAAAATTATGAGAACATTCAGAGAGTTGGGCATTCATGCTTCCCCTTATGAACCTTGTGAATATTTTCATCTTTTATTTTTAAGAGGTTGAAGCAGGCAGAAATGAAAAGAAAAAGGTAAGCAGGTAGTTGTAAATAAATATATAAGTGCTTCTTCTCTCTTCCTTTCTGCTCGCCTGACACTTGACTTCATTTCTGCCTGTTTTCTTACTCTTAAAACTAAAATTATAATAAAAATGTTCACTCAGTTCATAATCCCTGATCTTCCCAATGTTCTCGTGATTTTGTGAGCACCCAACTGTTGCTTTTCCAAGGTCGTTTTATGAATGAAAAATTGCTAAACTCGATAATCACAATGTTTTTACAAAATAATAGCTTTTTATAGGTAACATATACAGAAAACAGCAAACAATCATTTAATATTAGGCACAACTATTTTAAAAATCAATAGAAAAAGATGAAATTAACTTGGCAAATGCCTATGATTCAACTGACCTATATAAATTCTATTAGTAATTTGTGTAATGATTTATATGTGCATTTGAGTAATAAGTGATCCCTTAAATATGTCCACATTTATAAAGCGTAGTCAAAATGATGAGGCGTATTTACAACAAACTGAATAGTAAGAGTTATCTTTACTAAAAATCTCATTAAATCTAACAAACCCACAGGAATACATCAGGATTAAAATGTTATCAGGCTGCTGTGTTTTAATCAAAAGAAACAAGACAAATACTCTGAAACTCCTAATCAATAATATTTGTAGTAGCAAAGAATCAGGAGACAGAAGACTAAAACTAGACTAACTATGACAAATACAAATGATGTGAGTAGGCTGAAAGAATATAGGAAAATAATTTAAACCATCTCAGGTGTTAAGAAAACTCTTGAACAAGTGGGCATTTATAGATCCTAAGGTATAAATTTGAGTAACACATATTCATTTCCTGAGAGTTTGTTCATCCTAAACCATCAAGGTCACTGAGTTAAACAAGATATTAGCCTGTTAAATTATAGGCAGAATATTAATTTGTTTCCATGGAATTGTGCAAAGCAGGAACACAACTCTGACTGGCATGTGTTTTAGTTAATACAGTAGCATAGAAAGTAAGAACTGCCTGTACTTAATAATAGATTATAGTTCAATATTTTTATTATATAAAATTATTTTATTGCTAGCAATTTCCCTATGGCTTGTTAGAATCAATATATTTCTTTCTGTATAAGTGTATGTTTACTTTTATGGACTCAAGAACTACATTGTCCAAAAATAACTCTCTGGAAATTACTTTCTTAAGAAAATTATCATTATGCTCTCAAGCTTGCTATTATTCTAAAGAACATTATGCAGAAAATTGTCCTATCCATTACATGAATATTATGAAAAATTGGAATCTAACCAATAATAATTTCCATAGAAATTTTGTGTAATAGACTGGTAAGAGCTAAACTGACTCACTTTTAGTTTATATGTCATGTATGGCCAGTGCCTTCTAGTGTCCCGTGTTAGCAAATTTTAATAAGGTCAAATGTGAAGCTGTACTGCAATATTCAGCTAACTGATAGGGCATTTTAAACATAGCCCAGTTTAATATTATTTAGCCCAGCAGCCAATATTCTACAAGTGCTGTGCCAGAGAAGTTTCTCATCCAGGATCTTTTCACCAGATGGTTTTCATCCTACCATATGCTGCAATGCCTAGATAAGCATAATGATACAATGCCTGCTACTTAATTCAATAGTGAAATTGTGTGAATTAATACATGCTGAGGGTAAATGATGAAGCAATGGATATAGAAAGAGTATAATAAAATGAGTTGAAAGATAATTTCAGCAGTGCTTTTCTACTCTATGCTGCTCTATTTAGGAGAAGCAGGATTGAAAACATAAATTGGGACTAGTAGAGAATATTTTGTGCTTTGTAAACTTCTATAACATTATATACATCAAATACTTAGAAACTAAAATTTTCCATGCATAAAATCTTCACATTATAGATTATGATTACCCAGTAATTATTACTTATTGCTTTAAATTCTACTAAGTTTCTGTGTTTCCTTGGCAAAGTCTTTCCAATGCCCAAGATGGCCAATTCCTTATAGCTAAAAAACAAAACAAAACAGGTTTTCATTTTTTTGGCGAAGTACAACTGGTGTTTTTTCCATCACTAGTATATTGGCTAATGTAAGAAAGTCATTATATTCTAGTCAGAGACAATTATTCAATTGCTTCCATAACATAGTTAAATGATGTTATTAGGTTATTTGTTTATAACATAGTTGCAACTTTAAAACACTAATCCAGTTTAATGTCTCAATAACTTTACATATGCTTGTTGTTACTTTTTCTCAAAGTGTGAAAGTTGTTCAGAAAAAAAACAATAACATTTATTTTCCATTGAAGACAATGAGTTTATATGCTTCAAAAAACCCTCTTTCCAAAGTCCTCTTTTCAGTTAATGACAGGCCTTTACGTGTCAGCTAATCTTGAATTATAAAAATACTCACTGAAGATTTACCTCAGCAAGATTCCACACTTATAAAAACAAACTGTCCACTAATTAAAACTGGTTTGGAATTACTCAAGACTCTGCTATTCTGCAGCAACATAGTGAAGAAAAAAAATCAAATAATTACACAGAAAGGTTGGAAAGATATTTCAGTACATAGCCTGTCCCCAGGTCTGCAAATCTTAGTGCCAAAAGGAACTTCCTAGAACGCAAAATTCATCTCAGGGGAAGAAGAGACTAGAACAAGTAAACAACTCCCCTTACTAGTTTTTGGAGGACACTCACTGAAGGAACTGACATAGTTAAGGTATCTGGAGATGTTAAAGATCAAAGAAGAATGGGGGATTGTAACTACTAGTATTAGTTGTAGGATGGGGGGGGTGGGGGGACAGAACAACCATCCTAGGGCTCTTTTCTTCAGATGACAGTCTCTAGGGGTCTGTCATTCAGTTCGACAGCCTTTACTACTGAGGACCAATGCATCCATCACACATGCCACAGATCCCCAAAGAAGACATATCATGTGTCATCCTGAACCAGAGCTGCCCTACTCCCACCCCATTTCCAAAATCTTATGCACACCTGAACTCCAAAGTCACAGTTGTGCCTGAACTCCAGACTCCAGCTCCACAATCATTTCATAATTACCGATGATTCCAAAGCTTTCACCTCAGACACTAGAATTAATGCAACTCAGTACCACTCATGATCACTGATCATACCTGATCATACCACTTATGATCACTTACTGAATCCATTCTATCAGTGCCCATGCTTTGAGCATCAACACAGTAGACATGCCTGCATTCAGGACATCAGTGCTCCCATTTCAGCAGAGTAGTTTTTGCTCAGACACTGAAGCTACCACTGCTTAGTGAACATCTATACTTCAGAAGCCAGCTCCCCAGCTACTGCATAAGTGTTTCTTCTCAAACACTGGCATATTGCTGTACAGGGCTCACCTTCTAAGTGTCCACCAAAGCTACCACTTCAGCAAAAGCACCTCAGCATCAGCTTTAGCTCCAAGGTGGACACAATTACCCATGAATTTCCTCCACAGTGGAAAAATAAAACAGAAGGATCTCTGCAACATTCACTACTGAGGACTCCAGTAGCTTTTGCTCTTGCTGTGGATACTTAAACCTTGCTTGTTTATGACATCCAGTGTTTTTATCACTGTTGACATTGACTGATAGAGCAATATGGAGAGTATGCTGCTGTACTATTTCCACATCTGTTAATAGTAAAAATACCAGGTAGCATCTTTGAACTCATATACATATGCCTTTTCCACTAAAAGTATTCTACAAACTTTAGAAGAGTGAACAACTTTTTCAATTGCATAAAAATGAACACAAACTACAAAACCACAAAAAATCAAGGAAACATAAAAACCAAAAAAGGCAGCATATATTTTTCTAGTTACTAATATCTCCAACAGTCTCAAAAGTAATGAACATCTATCAATTGACAGTGAATTATTTAAAAAATCTTCTTAAGGAAGTTCAATGAGTTAAAAGAGAATATAGACAACTAAACAAAACAAGGAAACCAATACATTAACAAAATGAAAAGTTCAATAAAGAGATAGTAAACACAAAAATGACTAGAAAGGAGCTCTGGTGATGAGGAATACAATGACTAATCTCTAAATTCAAGAGTAAATTCAACAGTAGACTTTATCAAATGAAAGAAAGATCCATCAAACTCAAGGACATATCTGAAATTATCAAGGTAACAAAAGAAAGAAGGAAACAAAAAAGTGAAAAAATTTTGAGATATTCATGAGGTACTATAAAGTTAAATAATTTATGCATTATGGGAGTCCTAGAAATAGCAGAGAAGTAGAAAGAAGAGAAAAATTACCTAAAGATGACATAAAACCTCCAAAATCTAGGAAAAAGTAATGATTATCTAGATTAATAATGACCAAAGAACCCCAATAGACTGAATATATATGATCATCATCAACACACATTATATTCAAATTTTCTAGAAACAGAAAATTTTGAAATCAGCAAGTAAAAAAAGGCCACTCTTCATTTTTAAGAGGTTCTACATAAAATTAGGAACTGATATTTTGGTTCCAAGATAGAAGACTATTCAGATTTCCTGATCACCTCCTTCCCTAGTATAAAACAAAACCATATCAGTCAATAATCACAACTTTTGAAAAATAATGGGGGCCAGCATCACTATGAAGAGAAAACACACAGATCATCTTCAATGATAGAAGAAGACAAAAAGTCTGTGTTCACTGCATACAACACTGAGACCCTGGGATTCATATGGAGGGATTAGTGAAATGGATGGCCATCCAGAGTTGATGAGATGATGCTCTTAGCAGGTATCCCCACACTGGAGAAATGACCTATGAGCACAAATAACTGGATGTGAAAATCAGAGGAGCTTTTCTATGGAGAGGAATTGTCTTCAGAGTAACTTCCTGGGACAGACTATGGAACAGAGAGCAGAGAGAGCCAATATGATGTGCATAGACATGATTGAAGGACTCTATAAAGTGCAGAATCAAAACCAACAGTAGGGTGGGAGTTAAAAAGAGGGTGGTAAACAAGTGGTGAATAAGGACACTGCTGGGCATCCTCCTGCCTGTGATCCCTTATTTGCACGGTGCTTGTACTTGAGAGAGATTGCACCCAGGGTGAAATGCCTTGCCCTTCAGCCATTAGCACACTAGTGGTGACAAGAGTTGCCTGAATGTTTGGGGTCTGAGTTATAACCAGAAGTTCTTCTGATTCCCAAAACAGAGAATGTCTGCCACCAGTGGGGACAAGCAGCCAAGACTACACACCAGGATAGATAGCAGACTGATTTCCTACAATGAGTTTGAGACCCAGGGATGGGGAGAACAATCAAGAAGAACAACTGACTAAAATAAAATGCTTCTTCCTCTTCTCTCCTAAATCTGCCTTCATGTCATCATTCCTGCCTACACCATTCATTTAAAAACAAACAAAAACAACTTCATCATCAACAGAACTTCCTTATATGAATTACTTAAGGAAGCTCTTCAAATCAAAAAGAAAGCATCCAGAACAACACCAAAAAAAAAAAAAAAAAAAAAAAAAAAAAAAAAAAAAAAAAAAAAAAAAAAAAAAAAAAAAAAAAAAAAAAAAAAAAAAAAAAAAAAAAAAAAAAAAAAAAAAAAAAAAAAAAGCAAAAGCAAAAAAGCCAAAAGCATATGAAAGCATAAATCTCACTGATGAAGACTAATGTATAGACATCTACAGATTAGTGTAACACTATAATGGTGGTACAAATTTACTTTTTTACTGTAATATAAAAGACAAAGTATTGTCAATGGTTATATAATATTAAAATAGCAAATTCTCATTGCTAGAATACAAAGTGGAGGGGGTAGTAAATACAATTTGAATACAATTTGCTTTGAATACAATTGAAATTAAGTTATTATAAACTAAAAATATTATAGAACCATATGATAGTTTAAAGAAAAAAATATAATGACCAAGATAAAAGGAAAAAAATTAAAGCATATCACTATAAAAATCATCAAATTATAAAGAAAAACAGCAAGATTGACAACAACAAAGAAGGAAATAATTTACAAAATGGTAATAGTAAGTCCTAGCTTCAATAATCACCTTAAATGTAAATAAGTTAAACTCACCAATAAAAAGGCAAAGAGTAGCTGAATGAATAAAAAAATCAAGATTCTGATAAATGTTGTTTATAAGAAAATCATTTTAGATAGATGGAAAGACAAACACAGGTTGAAAATTGATGTATTTCACTCAATAGGCAGCCAAATGGAGATCAAAATGTCATTATCTAGAGATCAAGTCATTATATAATGACATAACAGAAGATTTAATAGGAAAACATAACAATTACATGTCATTTATGTCTGTGTGTATGCGTATGCAGCATTAGAGCAACACATAAGAAAACAAATATTAGAAGAGCTAAAGAAATAGACAATAAAAAGTTAACAGAGAACTTTAATACCCTACTTACAATAATAAAAAGAATATTCAGACAAAAAAATTTACAATAATAAAAAGAATATTCAGACAAAAAAATTAATGAAAAGCTGACTTGAACCACACTATTTATGGAATATATCTGAAAGATACATATAGACTTTCCCCATAACAACAGAGTACACATTCTTCTTATGTGCATATGCACATTTTCTAGGAGAAATCATGTGAGGTCACAAAACAAATCTTGATGAATGAAAGATTGAAATCATTCCAAGGATCATCTCCACTCAAAATAGAATGAAATTAGAAATCAATAACAGCAAGAAAAACATAAAACTCACAAATATGTGGAAACTAAACAACATAATGTATTATTGAATAATGCTGAATCAAAGAAATAAAAAAGGAATTTAGAAAATATCTTAAACAAAAACATGTTGAAATCTAGGGGACACAACAAAGGCAGGAAGTACTAAGGAAAGTTTTAGTGACAAATGTTTAAATTATAAAAGAAGAAAGATTTCAAATGAACAACTTATTTTGAACAAAGGAACTAGATAATTAAGGTAAAAACTAAACACAGAGTTAACAAAAGGAAGGAAATGTTGAGGATTACAGCAGAAATAAATGAAATAGAAACTGGAAATATACAGATCGAAGAAATTATGGATCGGTTTCATGAAAGATGACCAAATAAACACTTTTGTTAGTCTTACGAAGAAAGAAAAGACAGAAGACTCAAATAAATAAAACTAGGAATCATTGAAGAAGCATTACAGCATATGCCTCAGAAATAAAGATAACCATAAAAAAATATTATGAACAAATATATGCAAATAAACTAAATAACATGCAAGAAATGGATACATTTCTAGAAATACAAGCTTACCAAAACTGAATAAAGAAATGGAAAGTCTGAGCAGGATAATAACAAAGAGATTGAATCAGTGACAATATAAAAAAATCTCCCCAAAAGAAAAGTCCAGACCCAGATAGTTTCATAGGCAATTTGCCATTTAAAGAATACCAATTTTTTCTCATATTCTTTCAAAAAATGAAGATGGAACACTAAGCTCATTCTGAGACCAGCATTATCGTAATATCAAAAGCTGTTAAACACAATACAAGGAAAGAAAACCAGGTCAATATTCTTGAAGGACATAAAAGCAAAATTTCTCAATAAAATCTGAACAAATGGAATTTAATAGCCAATTAAAAGGGTCATACATAATGACAAGTGGAATCTATCTTTGGGAATCAGAATGGCTCAATATAAGCAAATCAATCAGTATGATACAACATATTTTAAAAAGAAAGAAAAAATCCCACACAATCTTCTCAATATATACAGAAAAAATTTAGCAAAGATCAGCATACATTCATGACTAACACTCAAAAAAAGTAATAGAAAAAAGAACACAGAAAAGTCCATAAATCGTACTGACAACTAACAACATATACAACAGGAGAAAGTGGAAAAATCCTCTCTAATATCTGCCAGAGGAAAGGATGCCCCTTCTTGCCATTATTTCAGCATCACATTGAAAATCTTAGCCATAGCTATCAGACAAGAAAATAAATTAAAAGCATCCTAATCAGAAAGGAAGAAGTAAAATGATCTATATTCGCAGATAATTCAATTGAAAACTGTGGATATGTAAAGAAAAGGAATAGCTTGTACACTATTGTTGCAAATATTAATTAGTAGAGTTATTATGGGAAACATGGAGGTTTCTAAAAAATTAAATATAGAGCTGCTCTATATTCCAGCAATTCTATTTCAGATATATAACCACATGGAAGAAAATTACAATCTTAAGAAAATATCTGCATTTTCATGTTTATTTCATCATTATTCATATTAATCAAGATATGGATGCAACCTAAATCTATGCGAATAGATAACTGAATAATAAAATGTGATACACAGACACACACACATGGAGTATTATTCATTCTTACAAAAAGAAGGAAATTTTGCCATTCGTACAACAAGATGTACCTGGAAGACATTATTCTAAGTAAAATAAGTCATATACAGAAAGATTTATGATGCATGATCTCACTTGCATGTGGAAAGTAAAAATATCAAAATCATAGAAAGATTAGAATGGTGTTCACCTGAGACTGGGGGGAAGAGAACAATGGGGAGATATTAGTGAAGAAGAACAAAATTTTATTTATGTACAATAAATTCTGAAGTTCTAATAAATAGCAATGTGACTGTTTAACAAAAGTATGTTGAACACTTGAAATTTGTTAAGGTGTTGCATCTTAAGTTTAAAATCATTAAAAAGGAAGATATGAGATTTTATGGATTTGTTAATTATCTTGATTGTGGTGAATATTTTGCAATGTATAAATATTTTAAGTGATCAAGTTGTATACTTTAAAATATATAACTTTAATTAGCTGTACCTCAACAAATTTGAAAAAAAATCAGATATAATCATTGATGTGTCAAAATATATTCTAATTATTATCAATGATCATTATTATTTTGCCAGTAGATGATTTATAAATTCTTTAGACTATGAATAATAAGATTTGCTGTTTTTATCATTTTATAGTTTTTAAAACCACGTTTTTAGAAACCTTCAGTCATATTTCATGCTTTCATTTTCATTCATCTTTTGTTAAAGAAACAAGTCTATAATTAGCACGTAAATCAAAACCAAAATCAGTGCTGTTTATGCCCTTTGAAAAATCTTATATATGCTTTTCAGCAAGAGAGTTTGTCAAAGTGAACATGATATTCTTTCAACAACGATAGCTAATTGAAAGTGGTGAAATATTAATATTACATATTCAAAGGAGAATTCTTGCAGCTGCCAAGTTAGTCTCCTCTAAACCAAAGTTCTGCTACTGTTGTTCCCTTGCTCAATAACCATCATGTTAAATTCTGTTGCTTACCAGTTAATTAAAATTGATGCATTTTGATACACAAGGAGGACACATTTGTCCTCAATCTATCATGCCAGGGTTCTTCATTATAGGTCCCTTAAATTGTAGTATGCCTTTCTTCTAAATTAGCAAAGTAGTAAATAAACACTCTTGACTCTCCTAAATGTGAGTCTCTTTGTTATGCCCTCTTGTAATTGGATCCTCTCTTGCTATGAATCATTGCCAAAAGAAAATGCCCTCTACTTCTATCTGAAAGGATACTTCCTCCAGCATATCTTGGGTTATCTTAACCATACCACCATGTCTTCTCAGAGTTTACTGTCCCAATTTCATGTTAAGGCTTTAATGTCAACTGTATTTACATGTATAATTTTTTATTCTCTTTAAGACATTATTTTGATAAATTTGTCCTAATTAGATACCACTATATAAATCCATCTCAACTTTTAACTACAATGTCTTCTCTGGCTCAATTCTGTCATTCAATGGCTTTGTATATATTTTAGTAAGTTTAATTTCTCTCCCTCTTTCCCCTCCCTTCCATACATATGCCTTCCTCCATCCCTTACTCACACTTCTCCATCCCTTTTCCAATTTGAAGATGAATATTAAATACTAAACTCTGATTTCATCAGCTGAAGTCTTTATCTAATTCATGGACAAGTATCTCTTGTCTAGTCATAGATTTCCTCCTTGATGTGCATCTAAAAGGATGCTTATATGTCATTGCCTGGAATTCCTGTAACCAGATCAAATCTCTGAATGATGAATCAATCTCTAATCCAGATTCGATTAATGTATTTTAATATTTCTTGGTGGATTTTTGTATTTGAACTTCTGAACTTTTTTTCCCTTAAAAAGGACTAGACTCTCATCCTTATCAATTTTTCCAATATATCCTTTAGCATTTCATTCAATTTCTCCTGTACAACAAATAAATCTCAGTATTCACCATGCACAGAATTTCACCAAACATGTCAGGTGATTTCATTTGAGAGATGTCATTTATTTTCAATGGTTTCAGTGAAAGATCTACCTAAAATAAATATTTCAGAAGCTTACATCATCCTAGTGCAAGCTGGTAAATCAATATTCCAAAGGAGTGATTTGTGCTCTAATTTTACTTTTAAAATTGTTTGCATTAGCCTTCGAATTTGTGTCACTATATAATTATTGCAGTTTTTAACCTACTTTTGGGGTAAACAAACTGATGCTAAAATGTGACATACAGTTGACTTATGCAAAACACATGTTTATATTGCACAGGACCAGTTATAGACTTTTTTTTAAAAAACAAGCATGTTAGAAAAATGCATTGATATTTGAAACAAATTTACAAAATCTTAGATGAACTCTGTAGCTTAAATATTATAAAATTAAGAAATTTCTGTCATAGTCTATTTTGTCATTAGCTACTACAAAATAAATAAGTCTATTATAAAGAAGTTGAACAAAATTTATTCAAACACTTTTGTATTGAAATAGCATTGTTCATGTGTAATGCAAACAAATGTAAACCTACAGTACTGAATTGTAATTGCATAAATTTATAGTGCATATTGTACTACTTTCATGCTTTTGTACAATTTCTTGTTACTATTGCCAACAAGAGGTCAAGTGTTGTGGGTATCCGTTTAAAATGCTGTGTGATGTCAATCATCTCTGTATGAGCAGTTTGTCTTTCCAGCAAATTGTATCATCATTAAAAAAGTGATTTTTTGAGATTCTTGGGAAAATTTCACTATATTTACTGCAATACTATAAATCTTGAATAACCATCCCAAGCAGCACTAGTAAATGCAGATATAGTGTCAGGACATAGAGAAAAGTCATGGCATTACAAGGAAAACATGAATTGCTTGATATGTGCCACAAAGAATATTGATGTATGTATTGACAGGTTAAGATGATCCATCTTGTAAATAAACTACATACACTTAAGATATCAATATATGCAGCAAAATACTATAAATGTTTTTCTCTTCCTTATGATTTTCTTAATGTTTTATTTTCTCTAGCTTACTTTATTATTTATATATATATTATATTATATATTATATTATATATTATATTACCTATATAATGTATATTATTAATTTTATTGTAAGAATACAGTATATAATATACATAATAGAAAAAATGTGTTCATCAACGGTTTGTTATTGATAAGGCTATGGTTAACAATAGACTTTCAGTATCTGCTTAACAGTAGTTAGGATTTGGGGGAGGAGTGCCCTGATAGCCTCCTGGATAAGGCCACCAGGTATAGTTCAGATGCAACCCAAGGACCCAGGTTCAAAACCCAGGACTGGGGAAAACCACCAAGATGAATAGTTAAATAACATAAACAAACGTTTCATACTCTGGTCTCTCCCGTATGCTACCTATTCATCTTCATTCTTGCCAGCACCTTTCTTTTAAAAAGTATTTCGGTTAGACAAAAGTTATGCATAGATTTTGCATGGGGTTGGCACCAGTGACCCCAGACTGATCAAGGGTCAACAGTAGACCATATTTGCCAATGGCACTGAAATTATTTTCCCCAACTCCTTTTTCTTTCTTGTGCAGTTGACTCCTACTAGATATTCAGACTAAGTTAATGATCACTTTCTGTTAGAATTTTCCCTGAAAATTTCATCAAAGAACCAATCCACACATACATTTTGTTTATCATGGTGATCTACATTATTTTATTCATAGGATTTATCACCTCTTGAAATAAATTTGTTTATGTATTTAGTCACATGCATATATTCAGTGATTATGACTTAAATAATTTCCCTTTATGCTATATTTATAAGTCGTGTTCTATAAGGAATTAATAATTCTGTCTGAAAAAAGAGTAATATTAAGGAAGACCTCAAAAGCATGATGGACATTGAAATTGGTCTCAAAAGTGAATAAAAATATCCATGTAGATAGTGATGAAATATTTGTAGATAATGTTTTTGTTGAAACTAACTTTATATGTTCAGATGGGATTGCTTTCTCCACAATGTGCATGTATTTCTTGACCACATTCAAATATGAAATCTATTTTTGGTCCATTAATTCTATAATAATAGAGTGGTTCAACAGCACAAATATTTTTTCATTTCAAACCTGTTCAGTTATTTTTATATTTTTGATTTTCCACCTATCATTAAACATTTTAATACACTAGTCAGTATTAAGAGAATTGAGAACATAAATTTTGAATTAAAAATTACATTTCTCAACTAGTTCTCATATTGAGAAATAGTAATTTTCATGTCATTTTATGTCCACGTCTGTTCTTATTGTTCTTTTATTTTATCTCTATCCTGGAAGACTTTGCCATATTTTTTTTCTAACTTTGTGATTATTTCAGATAAACTGCAGCTCTAACAAAGTAATCTGTGTTCTCTTCCTCCCCAGCCCCTCTATCCTTGTCCATTTTCTTCAGTGTCTAAGATGAGAGGTCAGTATCGTTTCTAAATCTAATGTCATTCATTCTATATCACATGGCAAGGTGTATTTCATTTTGTCAGTGACTATTACTTTTCTCAATATCAAGTTAAAGAAACAAAGATAATGTGCAAGCATCCATCATTTTTTATTTATTTTGAACCCTTTACTCAGTTCCTTGTAGATTTCTATCATAACCTATGACTTGTCAATATTTTCCCTCATCAGGATCAGATTTCATAAACTTTATGTGTCTTAGTATCAATTTTGACAAAGTTTTTTTTTAAATTGAAGCTTTTTTTGAGGCAAATATAGGACTTCATATGTGGAGAATGCATAGTGAATTATTTTTTGCAACAAACACAGATTTAATTTTATTTTTCTGTATTCCATGGATAGAACAAAAGTGGTAAATAAGTAATTAGGACACAAGAAGATAAATATTTCCCCCCAAAGTAGCAGTTCCAAAACATTACTTTCTAGTTTTGTAGTCTGAAATTTAAGTGTAAGAACTCTTTTAAAGAGCAAGAGAATTGACAAGAGAAAGAAATAATATTAGAGGGAATTCATCAAAAAGAATGGTTGATCTTGTGTGAAACTCATGGGAAAATGACTCAGATATTAGCTAACACATTATTTTGTCTATTCAGTTTTGTTATAATCTTAATGTCTTCTTTTCATCTCCTTTGAAAAGCATTTTCCTCCTTATTTGTTCCATTCTTTCTTAAAAGAAATTGTAGTCTGAAACTCATTTTCAGGATTAGAAATAGCTAGTATATATGTGTAGGTGTTGAACAAAGTTGTGAATAATGAAATTATCCATTTTATATCTATATTAAATATAAATGTGCAAATAAACCAGCCAATGCAATCATTTATTAATCTAATTTTCCCTCTGTATACAATTTTCTTATTACCATAAAAATTTAACATGAACCCCATAAACATCAGTAGCATTTTGGGGCACATAAACTTTTACTACCTCTGTACCAACTATCTACATCACTAAAATTTCCCTGCGACACTAATTTTCCTCCTATTCCCAACCCCTAGGAATTGCTCACAAGTTTCTTCAACTGGCATTCTTCCATGGTTTCCATCACTATTGACATCTGGAACACCAATTGTTGTGGACCTCCCAAAGTAGTGGCATTCAAAATGTGACTGATAAGCAAAACCTTTCTTTCCAACCATCATAGCTGACAGAGAAATTGACTCTCTTCTTTCAAATTGGAAGATTCTTCTTTTTCTGTGTAATCTTCTTTCATTTTTGCTCAACATAGTTGGAAATGGGTTTTTATGTCAACAATCACAGTTGCCTGAATGGAAATACCTGTTACTTGCTTTATTTTTCTGTAACCACTTAGTTGAAGACCTTCAAAAACCTTCTATGGGTTTACCTAAGTGACAAGATCACTGATTTTCCATCCTTGTCTTTTAAGTCAGTGTCTTACATGTGTATCACAAATCCTACCACGATGCTCATCAGTTAAAAATTAAAAGGAGCAAAAAACAAATTAAATAGACAAATATATGTCATATATATACATATATATATATATATATATAATCTCATGCAGATAGACACCAAAGAAAAAGTGAGATGTTATCAACCTAATAAAGTTTACAGGATCCTAATTTAAATTTCATGATAGGCTCATTTGAGATTCCCCATTGATAACACACACACACACACACACACACACACACACACACACTCACTCAACAAAATAACCCATTTTATTTAATGAATTAAATTAAACACATTTTATTTAAATAATTATTTATTATGATCATCCAAATGACACATTAACACTGACATATTAAAACTACTCTATATTCAATTTTTTTTTTTAGATTATTTCTCCTGCTATAAGTGTATTCATTAGTTTGGGCAGCTATAAAAAGTCATAATCCTTAAAGGATTCTACTTCCAATTGCCATCACATTGAGTTAGAAGTTGAAGAGGAAACAGACATAAACACATACGTAATAACACATGCACGTCTATGATACATACACATCTACAACACATACAAATTATAGCACATACTAATAACTTCCCAGTATTTATATAATCTTAGATTTTTTAATATTGATAATTACTCTGACTGCTTTCAGTTATTACTCATTTATAAGCATTTATTTCTGAATTTCCTAAACTTCTGACCTACAGGTACCGTGTATCTTATTCTATTCTAATCATACATTTTGTAATTCTTTCAAGTAATGAGTAAAAAAATTGGGAACTACTAAAAAGTAATTAGGTCTATAATTTTATTTTTTGGCTCAAATAAAAAAGTAAACTATATAGTTGACAGGTTTTGACTGTCATCCTGGTTTGATGTTAAACTTCTACTAGAGTTTCAGACTGTAGGAAATTCAGTGTATAAGTACTTACTGGATTTCTTTTCTTTTTGAGAAAAGGAATCCAATTGGAATAATTAAAAACCCAAATGAGACACTTAGATTGATACCACATGTATCAGTTTGAATCTTTCTAAAATTGGGAACTCAAGTTAAGAATCAAGAGAAAATATATTAACCTCTTGAACTACACAGACTTTAATAAAGGGCAAGGCTATACAGGAATATTATTGAGTCATAAAAAGAAGCAAATAGAAAAAATTGATGGAAACTGGTGGTAAAATAAGTCCTACAGAAAAAGGCAAATGCTATATATTCTCACTTATGTTATAATATTAAAATAAAACAACTGAACAAGAAACAAAGATGGTTAACTTGGACTGATGATATTAAAAATAATCCTCCCAAGTTGGTCTGAAATGTCTTGAGCAAGCGGAGGAAGGAGATTGTCTTAAGAGTTTTATTATGGTTAAAATTGTAATTGTAGGCAGGAGACTTGGTAGACTCTGAGCATTGCGAAGGGAGGGAGTATTTAGACTTTGTTCTTCAACTTGTCCAAACGTGGGCAGAAAAGAAGAAGGATGGTGAAACTTCAAAGCTCACAAGATCCAAACAATAAAAACTCAAGCCAGAATCTATTATAGTTGTTAAGCAGGTGCTTTTTCTCCAAGCATTTGCCAGATTTGATATTGACACAGATCTACCAATTTTTATATATTTTCTACTACAATAAAATAAGAAAACCGTATGTATGAATCACACTTGTCAGAATCATTTCTGCAAAGTACTAGTTTTCAGTTTGTGATTTGGTATTAGTGATATATCAAGTTATTTATATCAGTAGATACTATAACAAAGGAATATTCATAGAGAACAAAATTTAGTTTATGAAATGAAGATCATGTCGAAGGTTTAAATGATGAGGAGTGACAGGTAAAATTAAACAGCGATAAGAAACCTAATCTTATCCTGAAGGGAATAAATGTAAATGTTTGTAAAATAGATTAGAAATTTAAAGGTAAATCTTGTAAAATATATAATAAATGCTATCATAGTTTCATGGAAGAGTTACTCATCTTACATTTTTCTGGAATGGGAAAGTATGAAATATGTGAACAAAACAAGTGTAACAAAAAGGATATGCTCTTAATACATACATTGATGTGGTTCAATTCCAACAGATATATTTTCAACAAACTGGATATGTAGGTTCATGTAAAAAGAGTGCAAATATATCAGAAAATGACTCAGGAAGAAATGAAAAGAGAGTAATGTCATATATTGAACACTGAGAACTGACAACTAGTGTCAGATGGCATAGTCATCAGTTAACCTTCTGTATTTTGTGCAGACAACTATTGTGAACATCAACTTCCTTATCTGTAAAATTAGCAAATAAGACATATGAATTCTTTTTGTAAATGTTTATAAAAATGAGAATAATATTATTCAGTAAAAAGAAATGAAATATTAATAACACATGGATACAAAACATCATGCTAAGAAGCTGGGCACAAAAGACTAATTGATCCCATGTTAAGGACAGCAGGGTAGGCTGCCTCAAAATAGCCCATGCTGGCTTATTGTTTAATATGAATTAAAGTTATTTAAAAAACAACAGGTACAAGAAGGGCTGCCTGAACCTCCATTGTTCTTGAAAGCAGGAGATAATTCCCATGTGCAAGGTACCCTGCCTGTAATTGAAAGATACAATGTATCTATATAACCCCAGATAGGGAAATTAGGGCCTGAAAGTCTGTTATAAACAGAACTTGTTACTTTTGCACTAGCCTACTTCCAGAAGCTCAAAATCATTTTCCTTTTTGATCAGTTCTTTTGTTTAAAAGTTTCCTGTTGGTTTACTTCTTTGAAATTTATATCTTTGGGGTCCCTGTTAATAAGAAATGTCTTTCTCCTATTGATCTGTTTTATAGCAAATTAATTGTTAGATCAAACAAATATCCAATACAAAAACAGATTAAGCTTATATGAATTTCTAAACACAAACCTATAAATAGAAAAACAAATTAGCAGTTTTTGGGGTAGGCAGGGGGAGTAGGGATTGACTGAAAATGACCAGCAGGGATTGTTTAAGGGTGAAGGGAATATTGCTAGATTCGATTGCAGTTGTTTTACACCAGTCTCTAGCACTTAAACTGTACATTTAATTGAGCACATTTTATATGTATATTATACATAAATTAAGCAATTAATAGCAACAAAAAATAAAATACACCAGAAAAATTCATAATCCTATGATAAAAGTTGGACAGTAGTTTCACATATTACTCAGATATACTCCTGATAAATTTTAAGTATATATTATTAGCTATATTAGCCATGCCAAAGGTTAGCTCTCCAGAATTTAACCAGCCTATGTCATAGAAACTTAAAAGGAGAGAAATTATTATTAATGATGAGCCGCATGGATTGTTTAGGACTTTAAGATGCTCGCCTATTATCCTTTAACACGACATCTGAAAATTCTCAGCCTAGTAGACTCTTTACTGAGGAACTTTACAGCATCCTCATCAAAGAAGTTTACAAATGTCTCATTCATATGTTTTAGAAGAATTTTTGTGTTGACTTCACAAGAAAAAAATAATATCCCAATAATGGGAACACATTAAAATGCTAAATATGATCAGCATAAATCATTGTGCTTCACTACTAAGCACAGTATCTTGTGTTTTACTAAAATGCATAATGTATAGATATCTATTCTTCCTATACTACATTTTTCTTTAATTTTTTTAACAATCACCTTGATTCCCTTTTTTGTAATACACTATGCATTCAATATTTCTTAATGGTACTAGCAGAATACACTGTTTTCCTGAAGTCAATTATTACTTTATGCACTTATTCCTTAAACTCTACATTCCTGTTCTCTAGCCATTTATGATTGATTTCTCAAATTGCAGTTCCTTACTAGTATCAAGCACTTATATATAATTGCCAATAATGTACTAACATTATTCCTCTAATTTTTTGCAGTATTCAACTGTCTTTCAGCCACATTACATAAAATATTTGAAACAGTATGCTGTTTTGCTCTGTTATCAACAGATGTCTAGGTAATTGGAATTTCTTGTAGTTGGGACAACTGCATTAATTTCCAAAAAATATAGAAAGAACGCAACTATATATGTTTTATACTGGAAGTAAGCAATAGCGATCTTTTTTTTTAACATTTCGTTTATTTTTATTCAATTGTTCACATTGGCTGTTCTCCCTGGCCCCAGGTCTTGAACCCAGGACCTTGGGCTGTATGTGGGACTGCTCCCAGGGTTTACCAGACCACTAAGCCACCAGGGTGCACCTAACAGCTCTATTTTTGAAAGCTTGTATTGACACTGCTCCATTTACATGATTTATTTATTTATCCATATTTTTCTTTCAAAAAAGTAAAACACTCCATTGGTTGGTATTGTTCACTTTAATATAAATAAGAATTCGTTCGGCTCTGAGGGTGAATCACGGAAATACGAAAAGTAGAAAAGAGACACACTATATTCAACGCTATGACAAAACAGAGAAGATTGATATTAAAAATTACTGGTTTTATAATAACCATTTACTTGGGAGAGGGACAAAGCAAATAATTGAACTCATTTCTTACATGCTAAAACTTGAGTCTAGAAATTGACATCAGATTCAATAAATTTGTAAATGATATAACTTATTCACATAATTTTATAGAAATTAGAATTTTACATTATTTGAGGATGAATTATAAAAATATGATGTCATAAAATTTATTAGACATATATAATACAAACTTTTAAAAATATAAGTTTACATTTTTATCAGATTATATGTATTTTTTCCAGTTCAGATCACCTTTGAATTCCAGATTTGTATTTTTAATTACCTCTGCATCACAACATGGGTAACACTCTTTTGTTTAAATCCTCCAGTTTTCCTTTTTACAACAATTAATAGTCTCAATTATGCCCAAAAGTTCTGTGTCATTAGGTTTCTCTTAACTTAGTTACATTTTTTTCCTGCTCTTTGTTACAGCATTTGTGTGTCTTGATTGCAAAATATCATTCCATTTTTCCATTCAACCCTGTACCCATTCTCTTTGCAATGTTACTTTGCAATTTCCCTTTTTAAAAGATAAAGGCAATTTCTCCAAGCCTTGCATCTGAACTCTTCTTTGTGATTTCTTCTAGCTTAATAAAATGTTTCTAAAGCAAAGTGTGCAACTTTCAAGGTTATACCTCAAATGCCTTGCCCACTTTTATCAACTCTCTTGGGTATCTGCCTCCCTTGTGCGAAGAAACTAATCTGTCTGAAAGAAAACAAGAGATCACTTGGAGAAAAACCCATTTGTCCCAGCCAAGGACATTTGAAACCAGTACATAACCAGCCAAGGCCTGAATATGTGGGAAAAAGTACTCAAACAAATTTAGCAGAACTGCCTACCCTTGATCCACAGCCAAATAAATAAAAACACAGATGAGCATAGTCAAAATTCCAAAAGCTACCCAGAAGATCCATAGCCATATAAATGCATATATTAAGACTCATGGTAAGTTTTCTTTTGTTGTTATTACTATTTCTCGGCAAATAGAATTATCTTATTTAGGTACTAAATATATCATATAAATGATTTGAATGCTGTTCAGTATAATTGGAATGTTTTTTCAAAAAAAATATGCAACTACCTCAAGGTTTTTAGCATCCATACTGAAACCTTTAAAAAACTGTAGTTTGAATATGTAGATTTTTTTACATTTTCAGGAAAAACATTGCTTAGTAGAAATAATAGAAGCCATGGTGCACTCCAGTGTCTTAGAAGGTAAGGTGCAGGCCTTGTAAAACCCAGGGACCTGGGTTCAAGACCTGGGGCTGGGATAAGGAAAAAATTATAACAGAGGTTGTAGTGCTGATTAGACCAGAAAAAGTAAATTTCATATCATACATTTTTGGTGAGACTATAAAAATCAGAATTCAGATCAAACTTCTCAAATGAGTACAAACTGATATATTCTGGAGATCATAATGTGACACTAAGTACAATAAAAAAAAAATTGTTATTTATCCCAAAATCCTTCTCCAGGAAAAATTTTCAAAATGACTCCTTACACAAACTCTAAAGAATGATTTGCTAGAATGTTCACCATTGTTCTAATTGCAAGGTGTATAATGGTAAAGGAAATAATAATATTCATCAGTAATGGAATAAGTAGCATTGGTATATAAACAACCTTGAAAAATATGGAAGGTATCAAGATGAGCAGGTGGGAACTTGTAGAGTCTAAAATCATGATTCCTACTGAAAAAGGTAGGAAGAAAATAAAGTCGATATAATATCGCCATTTTATTTTGGTTATTAAAGTCTGTAACCATACAATAAAATTATATAATTTATAAGAACATGCATATGTAAAAAGATTCTCATTGAATATATTAGTATAACTTTTTTGGAACGAGTATTGAAATGAGAGTAATAAATGGGAATAATACGGACTGCATAAATAAATGAGGGAAAACGCAGACCATTTTTGATACTATGCCACATATAAACTGTGATTAACTCTCCACATCTTGCTTAAAAAAATAAAAAATAATACCAATGAAATATGGTAGGTGAATTGGAAGATAAACAAGTCAATTCTACACATTGCAGATTTTTTAGACTAAAAGAAAGAATAGTTGATATCTGTCTCTATAATATGTTTTGAGTTGGAAGAAGGGTAAGACTTATGTTTTGCAAGGGGAATTTATTCTCTGATTCTTTGGCTTTTACAATTCAAATTGTTATACATTATTAACCTTTGTAATTTATCTAATTATGTAAATGATTCTGAATAAATGCACTGAAGATTTAAGGAGAATTCTTTACTACTACTTGAGAGAAATAAAGGAGTCAAGCACTCTCAGGTAGTTCAGAGTCTCTTATTTGGCTACCAAGTTTGATATTTAATTTCAAGTAATTGCTCATGTATGCTAAATTTAATATAAAACAGATTTTCCTGAATTGATTTGTGCTTTCCTAATTATATTTATTGGATTTAACATAAATTTAATAATATTTTTATTTTCAAATACTACCATTTGAAATGTTCAGTTCATCCCATTTGTGCTTTTTGTCTCCGTCATGTTGATTTTTCATTTTCCATGTGCGTCAACAACCACATCACTGTCAATATCAAGGTCCCTTTCTGTTTGGTTGGTCTACCCTGCTTCTTTAAACAGTAATGATTCCTCGTGTTTTGGAAATAATTTCTGATTTTACTCCTAAGTCATTTGATACCCTTCTGAATTCTCTTTCAATTCTTTTTTTTTAATGAATTTCTCTCATTTACTCTACTAAGTGTTAGAATATTCAATATTCAGTATGGGGACTTCTCTCAATATGTTATTGAACTATCCATTTATGTTTTGTATAAACATTTTAAGCACGAGTTCATATGGAATGTTGGATTGTCATATTACTTGTATCTTTTAGTGTCTTCTCTATATCTGTTAAAGTTATCAGCTCTGATCAAATTTCACAGTCCAGAAATTTTGTTCCATTTTCCTTGTCTTACACCTTATATATACTTGTACATAAATCTTGGCATTTCTAGCTCTATATTATATCTCAAATGCATTAATTTATCTTCATATTTACTGGTATTCCATATTCTAAGTCAATGTCATCTCTAGCCTGAACTGTAATAGTGTTCAACTTGTCTCACAGCTTCTCTCTCTCTCAACCTTCATCATCACACTTAATGAAAATTGCTGCTCTCAAAATATTGAATAGCTTTCTCACTGCTCTGTGAATAAGTGTTTTGCTGACCCACAATTATTTTTCACTCACGGTGCATTCCTCAGATTGTCTAGCATCCACTCATGAAAGTATGCGAGTCAAATGAAAGATGAAATTTTCTTCTCTCATCTCCCCAAATGCCATAATTACAGGTGATGTAAAACATTATGTAGAAAAGCAGTGCATATTATCTCAGGATCCAAAGGGGAGACATAGACCAAGGACATTCTGTCATTCAGACAAGAGAACACTGCCTTTGGGCACATATTCAGATACAGAGAAAGAGGGAAAGGCAGGTTATTTTCCTTCAGGACTCTGTACATTTTATAAAATTCTGTTTGAGGCTTTAGGTTCTGGAGTATATAGCTCCTGACCTAGCTAGACATTCCCTTGCCATACTGGGACAAAGATTGGGGAGGAGGGGAGACATGTTTCTTAACTTAATCCTGAATGTCCCAATAATAATATATTTCTCATAAAATTGATAGTATAATTGACCATTCTGTAATACTGAATATGCATCATTAAAATCAATTATCTGAATAAAGAGGTGGGAGCCAGTTCAAAGGAAAAATAAAACTTCTAAAAAGCCATTATTTTGTCTACCCTTTGTCAATACATCCCAAAGAAGAGCACAATTTCACCTCTGCCACATAAGTTTTCCTTAACAAGTAGCCATAATTGTTCATATGACTTGGTGCTAGTTTGGTTTGATTTATCTTTGAGATGTACCCTCATTTTGCATTTTTATTATAAAAATTCCCTTCAATGCATGAAGGAACAATTCATTTGACACAGTGATAGTGTCATCTAAATTATAGAATTGTATCATAAATTACTAAGGGTTTAACATCAGGACTCTTAAAATAACATCACTCAAAGCTGCTTTATTCAAGAATCCCAATGTGAACAAGTGGCGAATTTGATTTTGATAATATATGCATGCTTTAAAAGCAGTTAATGGATTAACTTGTCTATGATATTTCATAATTTCATCCTAGAGAGAATTTTTAAAGATGATTATTTATATTTTAGGATTGGTGTTACAAATCTTGCACTGAAAGGAGAGATGAAATAGTCAATATACTTCATCATATGTATTTATTATATCTCTTCTGAAAATTTCTACCAAAATATTTCATTTAGTATTCATTTTACACATGGAAACTATAATGCTGGATATTTTTATCATTTAGGTGCGTGTCATTTAGAAATTATTTTATGGCCTGTGATTTAATTTTTTAATGAAAACACTAATGTTAGAAAAATTTTATATGAAATTGGAAAAAAAAATTTTGAAAATGACAAGAATCCAGTAAGAATTCAACATTACTACAGGTAGAAATACATACCACATATATATGTAAAATGCTGATGTGAATTATTAAATTAAACAAATTATAACGGGCTGAAGGATAATCAAATCTGCATTATGGTTAACTATCACTATGATTATTTCTAGGAGCAAGTCTTTTTGATCTTGTAAACACATAACTTTCTTTGTACTGTTTTACTTCATCCTCCTCTCAACCCATGAAATGAACGAGTAAAATAGTATAAAAGACATACAGTGTAGCGCTGTGTCCATCACCATAACTAAACTGAGGTGTTCTCACCTTGATAAATTCATAATAATTTCACTTAGGCTTAGAAGCATTGTCTGATCATCTATAATTGTGGTGGTTGCTGCAGAATGTCTCTAATACAAGGCAACATGACTGAAATGGCCAGGAAGACTAGAGAATTTTGCATGAAAGTACTATTTAACTGCTGCATGCTGAGATATCATGGTAGGATGGGAAGACTACCTCTCTTTTAATCCATGTTTGCATAGCAGTCATGAGACTTTTATCTTGAGGATTTATTTGGAGGAATGTAATCCAAGGCAATAGTGAGGAGTAGGATGTTGTAATTAAACCTAAGCTAAGAAAGAACAGGCAAAATATATAAGGTATCCTTCCACAATTGGATGGTTCTCATGAATAGAATTAATAACCTATTTCAAAGTGTAGCCCCCTTTACTCCTTGGAAGAAAACCTACTTTACTCTAGTAAGAATTAAGAATCTGGTGAAGCTCTGCAAACAGAATGTGTCAAAATTCAACCTCAAAAATATATAGATTAAATCACCCTTCAAGAAGTGATCTCTAAAATAAAGTCTCTCCACCAGGCAGTCCAACTACTGGGTGGTGACTTCAAATTTTAAAACACCCCTTATCTTTTCATGCTGACTTTTAGAAACTTCCCTATTTGTAACATTTTCTATACTCAGGGAATTGAATTTTTTTTTTTTTTTGCCTGTCTTTTCACAACGGACTGATCTTATCAAAGCCTAGGACTGCCTCATTCATTTTTATATTGCAGCATGTGGCACATTTTCAAGCCTCCAGATATACTTTTCACTGAATGAATGGATAAAGTATAAAAGGAAGTAGGAAGAGGGAAAATATCATAGATGCTACCAAGAATATAAAAGGCAAATTTTCACAGATATTAATTTCAAATGATATTTATTATAATCAATAATTCTAAAAATTAAAAAAATTAAAAAGTATATAAAAGTATATTTTTTTCACATAAAAATTCCAAAGTTTAGAAAATGTTTTTGAGATAATGTTACATATATTTTGCTACCTACATTCATTCATCTTTATAAAATTCAGACTATATATATGTATTTCAGTCATCTACATAAAAAGATTTGTGAGGAAACAAACCAGATTTAATATCAAAAAAAGTGTCAAATCATGAATACATCATCTAGGATTTTGAGTGAGGCAATTAAATCTTAAAAACAAAATATTACTCCTAATATGGAATAACTTTTTCATGACTGGTCTGCTAGTTAAGCTTTCACTTTGTTCCTGCAGGACGCAGGCATGCAATCTGTTGTCTTTTTTTATTAGTAGCCGGCTAGCCCACAACTCACACTGTTCCCACCTGTTTTCCTGTTTTGTCCAAGTCTGCAACAGATTAGAATACTGTGTCTTCAGCTTTTTTTATTTATTATTGGTTTATAAGATAATAGAGACAACTTTAACTTAAACCTGTTTACTATTAATTCCTGAAAGGAGATAAAGGAGATCAATAAAAATAAGCTAGCTTAAAATATAATAGAGAGGGAAGGTTGAGAAGTCCTCAATATCTGACAAAACTGTCATTATTCTGTTCTATAGACACTTGTCCCTGCCTCGCTTTTATAAACAGTATCCTGGAACTTTCAATGATATCTTAGTGTTGCACTCTAATAAGCGATTAGAATTTCTTTCTCCTTCTTCAGTGTTATGCAGGGAGAAATTTAAAGCTATTTCCCTCCTCACAAGATAACTTTGCCTTTGTTATTCAATCAAACACAAGTCAAAATTTAGTTGGGAAATGACTGCACAGATGGAATTAAGGTTATCAATCAGCTGACAATAGAAGATAATCTCAGATTATCTGAATAGACCCACTATAATCATAAATCCTTTAAAAAAAAAAGCAGAAAAGGAAGAGAGAAGAGTTAGTCCAAATTGCATCTGCAGAAGTCAGGAGAGATGATGCAGGGGAGTTGCAGCTGATGAAGGAGTTCACCTAGAAACTTTGAGAAGAAAACCAGGCAGCCTTTGGCAGCAGATATTTGCCCTAGTTGGTAATGGAAACATCAGACTTCGAACTGTAAGGAATTTAATCTGATTTAAAAAAAACACACAAACAAAACACACACACACACACATATACACACACTGACTTTGGGAGCAGATTCTTTGCAGGGTCGTCTGATAGAGTGCAGCTTGGTGATACCCCAAGAGTCCAGCTTTTTCAAAACCAGAACATAGAAACCAGCCATGTCTATCAGGACTTGTGACCTACAGCATTCTGAGATAATAAACTTGCATTATATGAAGTCACTACATTTGTGATAATTTTTAGTGGCAGAACTAAAAATCAAATTCGAGTACCAGAGCTCTACATTCAATTCTTTGCAAACTATTTGTACCCTTTGACCATGCTTTCTTAATGACTGCACATACAAGCACATGCACACACACACAAACACATACACATACATACACACAGTGTACTGGAAATATTGAATGGATTCAGATATAATGGTCATTCATCCAGCAGCACAGGGGGCTGCTGGCAAATGCACAGAATTTTCTGAAGACAATTCTGGAGACAATTAAAAAATATTAATTATTTTATTTCACTTTTGATTGGAAAGTGATATCTCAGACTGAAAGTGCGAGAAACCTTTCAGTAAGTAAAAGAGGGGAAAGAAATGAAGGAACCATAGACACAGTGGCAAATTGTTTGTAAACACAAAACAGCAGTTGGTTTGGCACATGATTTTTTGAGTGTGTGTGTGTGTGTGTGTGTGTGCGTGTGTGTGTGTGCGTGTGTGTGTGTGTGTGTAAAAGGGAAAGGAAAGGCTTAAAAGAGAAATATCAGATTCTAAAAATCCTTCAATTGTCCAACAAATGAGCATTTATTTTTCACATACTCTGACAGTCACACTGGAATTTCAATAGAAAGAAAAGAGGAAGCATGATGTCTGTGTGGTGGAGCAGTCAGCCCAGGGGGGAATCTGAAGCATGATCATACCACCGTAGTGCTAGTCACTACTTCTACAGCCCCTGCACTCAGGCAGGGCCATGTCAACCAACTTCATTTTTTTAATGTATTGTGTCATGGGACAAGAAAGAAGTGATATTTATTGGCCGAGATGTGATAAGTTAAATAGTGATCTATTAAAATATCTCTGTCCCAACCCCGTGAACAAGAATAAGTCAATTTATATGGGAGGAGTTTTGAGATGGGATTATGGTAAAAATTGGAAATGGGGTTATTATCAGGGATCATTTAGACAGTCCCAATATACAGATAATACTTTACACGAAGGAAGCAATCAGAGTTAGAAGTAAAAGATGAGGTTCAGCAGCAAAAGGAAAGGTTCCTGTGATATGAAGGAACTCAATGAAAGCCTCTAAAAATTTCAGAAGAAATCAACTCTGCTGACTTTGACATTATTCCAGTGAGACTTATTTTAAACTTCTGACCTCTAAGAAATACAAGATAATAAATTTTGTATCAATACATTTGCGGTAGTTGGATACAGCAACAATAGGAAACAACTTCAGCAGGTGAGAGGGGACGTGGGTGTGTATGAGCCTTAACAAAGATCTAGAACACTGTAGTTATGGCTCATTCACATCTCAATTTCATTGCACCTCCACCAATGAACTCTTTGTAGATTAACTATTAATCTATGTGTTAGTAGCACTTCTAATATGTGAATTTATACTCTACAGACTCCATCTGTATCACAAGTAATACACCTTCTCTCAGGTCCTTCCACCTCCATGACACCCTTCATACTAGGCAAAAACAAAACAAATGAAACTCACAAAAAAACCGAAGTCATTTGAAATGAACAATTTTTTTATAATTCCATAAACTGATTCATTAGAGAGATTAAACAGAGGTGGGTTATGTACAAGACCTTGAGGATGGCAAAGGTGAGAGAGTGGATTCCAACACACCTGGAAAACATCCAAAAAAGTTGAAACATTCACATTGTTCCCTGAAGTATCTTGAGAAGAAAAGAGTTGTCCCAGGACAGCTGATGAGGTCTCTCTGGGAAAGCTGACATAGATCCAGTGCCAGAGCTTCTGAGCTTAACAGTTTCTGAACTACCATATGCCTCATAAACAGGAGACTCCAGAACCCAGGTAGGCTGTGACAATAAAGTTGATATTTTGAATGGACTAGAAACTTGAGACTCCTCTTTTCTGGCCATTATATAAATGTCCCAGACTTTGTGCAACCAGAAGAAAGGTATATGAACCCCAGGAGTGACTAAGAATATTTTTTCTCTAGATATTTATAGAGACTTGAAGCTGAATTTATGATCAGTTTAAAAATATTGAAAGCATAATAATTCGAAGAATCAAGGTTGTTCACATATAGAGCTGAAGAGAATTTACAAGTTATTGACATTATGAGGAGAACTCTGCATGGTTTTACAAATAGAATTTTTGGTAGATATGAAAATAGGCAAGATTTGTAAGAGGGAACTTTACAAACAATAAGTTATTTTAGAGATAAATCTACTTTATTAAAAGGTATTAAATCAATGCAAATATTATATTGAAGGATAATCAAGCTCAATATTTTAAATATATATCCATTCACTACCAACTGATTTGCTAAATTAAAGAAAAATCTTCAATAATAACTCAAAATTGTTCTTCAGGAATTTAAAATATAGAGGTGAGTCCAAAGAGCCTGAAGATCAATGGTATGTTTCCAAAAAATGGTATGAGATAACTTGCCCTATAGATATCAAGATTAATTTTAAAGCTACAAAATGATAGTTTAATATTAAAATTTAAAATTAGTGCAATGCAATTAAAAAGAGTAAATGAAAGATAGAAACATAAATTAAATTTTGATTTACGACTACGATGGAATGGAATATCTCTGAAGAATGGTGACCTGATTCAAAAATGGTGATTTATTCACAAGGGAAAACAAATTAAAAGGTAATTGCCAGTGCAAATCACACACACATAAACACAAAATAGTATAATATAGAATAAGTACAGTGACAATTTTTAATATTTAAGAGAATATTTGTATGGTCTTACATGGCAAGCATTTCATAAATAAAAAGCAAAATAAACCATTAAGAAATGACTAACACAACTGTATACATTGAAACCAAAAACTTAGGTTTCTCAATACAATCTCAATAAAAATCTCAGCAAGTATATGGATATTGACAAATTGATTCTAAAGTTTATAAGGAAATGCAAAAGACCCAGTATAACTAATGCAGTATTGAAAGAGAAGAACAAAATTGGAGGACTGACCCAACTTGACTTCAAGACTTATTATATAAAGTTGTAGCTGTCATGACAGTATGATATTAGTGAAAGAATAGACTAATAATTGGAAGATAATAGAGAGCCAAGAGATGGACACTCATAGTCAACTATCTTTAGCAAAAGGTCAAAAACAATATAATGAGTCAAAAATAGTCTCTTCAAAAATGGTGCTGAACAATTAAATAACCACATGTAAAAAAATAAATCTTAGACATATCTCTTCTTTATATTTTTCATAAGAAATAGTCAAAATGCAGCATAGGTCTAAATGTGAAATACAAAGCTATACAACTCCTAGAAGATAGAAAAAACCTAAATGAGCTTGGGCTAGGTGATGTCTTTTTAGATTAACACCGAAGTCACAATTCATGAATAAAAAATTGCTAAGTTGGAGTCATTAAAATTAAACACTTCTGCTCTGTGAAAAACAATGTCAAGAGAATGAGAATATAAGCCACAAAGAGAAAATATTTTTAAGACACACATGCAATATAGGGTTGCCATCTAAAATACACAAAGAACTCCTAAAATTCAAGAATAATAACCCAATTAAAAAACGTACCAAAGACCTTAACACAGACACCCCACTAAAAAGCATACATGACAATAATATTAAAAGATACTTCATATCACAAATCACCAGAGAAAGGCAAGTTAAAACAAGAAGATATTAGCACATATCTATCAAAATGGCCAAATTAAGGTAAGTTAAAATCAAGCACTGTCCAGAGAATGAACACTCAGATATTGCCAGTAAATATGCCAAATAGTATGGTCACTTGGAAGACAATTTACTGGTTTTCTCAAAAACTAAATATACTTTTGCCATAAGACTTATGAATTTATTCCTTGGTATTTAGTCAAAGGAGTTGTATACAGATATTTACAGCAGCTTTTTTTCTACTTTTCAGTTTTTGAAGCAACCAAGATAGTTTCAGTAGGTGAATGGATAAATGAACATACAGACAATGCATAGTTATTAATTACAAAAAAGAAATGAACTACCAAGTCATGAAAAGACATAGAAGAAATTTAAATGTATATTAATAAAAGAAAAAAAGTCAATTGGAAATGGTTATGTACTGTATTACTCCATCTGTATTACAGTCTAGAAAAGTCTAAACTATGGAGAACATGAAAGGATCAGTAGTACCCAGGGATAAGAAATGAATGTACAAAGTACAATGGATTGTTAGGCTCAAAGCCAGAAACTATCCAACACAAAGCCTGAGCAATATGGGAAACTATTGACTTAGCGTGATTATGATATGCCAATGGAGGTTCATCTTTAATAAGAAAGTATAACTTAGGTGAGTAATGTTGATAATGGGAGAAGTTATGCATCATTGGGTGCATTCAGTGCCTTCTCAATTTTTCTGTAAACCCCCAACTGCTATTAAAAATCTATGGCCTTAAAATAAAGAACTTATGTTCCACAATAGAGGTGTAACACTTCAAAGAGTGAACAATACTAATTTCAGCATGCAAAAACATAAATAACAAAGTTAGATAAACAGAAACAATTCCCTTCTGCTAATGTGATTATTTATTGAAAAACAATCTGCCATGTGAAAAACAATCATACCTTGTCTTTATGTATATAGTTTTTATATTTAACCAGTCTTACAAATGATCAGTCTTTAATCACTTTCCCAATTTCTTAATGTTACATAAAATAATGCAATGTACAAGTATTGGTATCTTAAGATGGGATAAAATATGAGAATAGATTTGAAGACAAGTGAATTCTATATCATAGAACTTCTAATTTCACAGCCTAGTTATATTCTGATATAAGCCATTCTTTTCCTAGCTACCTTAGCCCTATCAATAAAAGTGGAAACAGAATGAGATAAATACTAGCATGACAGGAAAGTAAAAAAAAAAAAAAATCTGTTCCTTTCAAGAATGATAGTCTCTTTTAAAAGAAATATATATATATATATATATATATATATATATATATATGATGGTTATCCTTATTGCAGTAAAACATTTTTAAAAATATCTTCGTGACATTAATAAATAAATCAGTTGTACTTAATAGTAAAGAGAGTTATTAAATTGATGTCCAATGTGAAGTGCTGTACTTACAGATGATCTCTGAATAAATTATGGCCAATATGGCAAGTATATAGTAAATGCATTTTTAAAAGGGATGGCATAAAGATGATTAAACAGTTGAAAAAGACAGTATATTTCTGTCAGTATGGAAAATAAACTATACTAACATACATAGATAAAAAAGTAGAGGGAAAATTTGAATATAATGTTTTGCATGTAGAATGTTTCTGCCTTCTTGGATACAAAAATAATGAATGAATGTGCATTTTTGTAACTTTGCTCTGAGGTTGTTTAACATAGCCAAGGAACATTCTCAAGAATTTCTGAAGGAGAGGATGTAGACTGGGGTAAGTAGGAAGGGCATGACTACTTCACCTGCAGAATTCCTTTTTCATGTTATACTTGTCAGTGGAATGATCTCAGTTCTACTTTGTTGGGCCACAATTCTAATGCTTATATAGCAAATTTTGCTGAAATATTAAGATAAAAATAAATTTTTGCTCTATAATATTTCTGCTGAATGCATTTTTACAAGGCATCTTTCTTTTGTGAGAGTCAGATAAATGCAATCCGATGTGACTGTGACTGAAAGGGAACACACCATCTCATTATAAAGTTTGGTAACTTTCAATGTAGCACATTGTAAGGTCTCAAATGATGCACCATTACTAGTGCATTCCTGACTCAGCTCCACCCTTCTCTGTGCTGGAGGGCATCACAGACCAGGAGTATCCATTCTGACCACTCTCCTAGTTACATCACTTTAGCTTCCCTTTCAATGAAGAGAAGACACCTTAGAAGTCTCAGAACACACAACAGTTAAAATGGTAAATAAATGAAAAGCAAAGTAATTGGTCAGTTTGGACCTGCCAGCATTGAAAATTATGTTTCTGGATATCTGTGAGACCTCAAGCGGAATGCAATTATGCTAAGAGACACAGAGAAATCAGGGCTGACTGTAGATTGCATGCCTCCCAAAATGTTAGGTGTGCAGTCAGGAACAGTCAGACAATTTAGAAGACCCAATGCAAAATGGAACTGCAGGATCCCTTTTTTAAAAAGTTACAGACACACCCTGGTGGAACAGAAGATGAAGCCACCTCTCCGGCCATACTTGGTCCTAATGCACCCCAAGACTTGCATCTTAGAGATGGGCAAAACCGAGATGTACAACTAAAATAAAAATAAATGAAAATGCTTTAAAAATCATGAAGGATTTCAAGACAACCACAGCAAAACAGTAAACCATGCACAAGACCCTCCTGTGCTACTGCAGCACAGACCCTGTTCCCATGCTGTCTCCTGTGAATTGTAGAACCAGAAACAGGTTGATTCTAGGTGAAAATAGTACATATCCATTACAGAAACCAAATTCAAGCTTTCACTCTCTTTACTAATTTAATTCCAATAAATGCTTTTGAGATTTGGAAAAGTCCTAAATTAAAAAAAATACATGAAACATAAACCCATATTCTTTTCTTTTAGATACATTTGTGCACTTCTGTATTTAACTTTCATGTTTTGTGCATGTTTTCCCATTTCTCCTTCATCTTTACTTGCATGTACAATGGCTTCAATTCTCAAAGCAGAAAAACATGTTCACCTTAAAATAGTTTTTCGAACCTATTTTCTTTGACTTCATTTCCTCCTTTCAAATCCTTAATGATGCTTATCTCTTCTGTTTTCCCAAAATATTTTACATTGTGTTCCTTATTTCTCCACTTAAAACAATTATTTTCCAGTTGCAGTGTTCAATTTTAACTTTGAATCTAACCATAACGTTCATAGTATGGAACTTGGTGTCATGCATCCAACAGGACCCAATAAATATTTGATGAGAAAATTATCATTATTTTCTCTACCACTGTTATACTTATTTGCATTCCTTGCAATGAATCCCTCAATTTAATTAGACAATACGTATCAGAGTATGAGCATTATGTCGGTACTAGTTAATTCTCAAAACAATATAACTTGCTTGGAATTTATATGCTTCAATTACTTATTCAAATGTGTATTTTTATATCTTAGAGAAATTTATTTTTTGTTGCTCAATCTGGAATTCTAAAATGAGTGTAGAAGGTACAGTAGGTTTAAGACAATTTCTGAAACAAAATGCTTCTAGAAACATGATAATGTATCGTTTTCTCAACTGATGACTATTTTGGGAACATTTTTTAATTGTGTATAGGGGGTGTGTGTGTGTGTTGTATGTGTGTATGATTCAACTTGAGTTATTCTATGTTCCAAATCCCATTATATTTTAATCTTGAAATGCATTATACTAACATGGAAAAGATGGATTGCTTGATGACTTTATAATTATGTTTCATATATATCTGGTTGTTATGACTAGGAATATCAAATTATTGACACCCCATATTCTTAAACAATATTATTAGCACAACATTATACTTGTGTGAAAGACCTTACTAGCATACACATATGTCTGCATATCTTATCTATAATTGTAAATGTTATTGTAGTAGGAAGCCTATTCACCTTATACAGTGAACATTTAAAGAAATACTTGTACTGAAAGAAATAATATTAGGCTGATAATTTAATGAGTAGTTTGATTGCTTTTTAATCTGGTTCATCAGCTTTCTGCATCAGTGCTATTATAATTTGCATTCTGTGATAAACTTTAAATAGATGAAAAAACTCAGAATGTTGATAATAAGCATTAAATACAAAAGTTCCCCAATATTGGATTTAATGTTGGTCAGGTATCTAGCCTTAAAAAGATATTATAATTTGAATAACTTTGTCTATTTAGACAAAAAAAATCTTACTGCTTATTTTTTCTTTAATTAAGAATCCAATTCGTAATAAAAATGTATCATAATAACCACTTGATATTAAAAATATTTTCTTATACAGTCATCTCTTTCTATCTATGTTTCTATCACCACATATATGTAATCCACTGACATTAAGATAAATTAATTACATCAAATACATAGATTGACAGATGTGTGGAGATGGATTCAAAAGGAATATTACCACATATACCCAATGAGACACTATAATATGAAGATTACTGAAAGTATCTATATGCTTTAAGTTTAAACACAAGCAAATTAATTTCTAAATTTTGTTTAATGAATTAAAGGTCAGAACTATAGCTTTGTGAATAAAATGATAATAAACTTGACAAAAAGTTAAAACTAAGTTTTCGAAGACTACATTCATTTTACATTATGTAGGAAAATTTTATTTGACTGTAGCATAAAACTATCTCTAGGTGTATACTCTACAACAGGAAAAATTGAAAAACAACTTGAAGAAACTGGCAAAATATCTTTAGTAGAAGAGAGGATTTGGCAAACCAAATTACCTAGACTTGTCATGAGCATTGATTTAATTTAAATTTGTAATCACACAATAATAATCAAAAGGAGAATTAAGGAATTATTTAGTCAATTTTATCAAGCTGCATAATCCAAAACTAAATCTTTTTAGATCTGCAATCATCTGAGAGGGTTTTAACATGTACATTGTTTTCATATAATTTACTTAATTTTTTAACTCTTTTTCACATCCAAAGCCAAATTCAGCTTATATCAAATTGTCATCTTCAAATGTTTTTTAGAAACTGCAATGACATGGAACAAGTGCTAAAATCAGTTCTTTTAAAATAATCTATTCATGAAAATAGATAATAAAACATTAAAACATTTTACATGTGTTCCTTTTGCAATGATAGGGAATAAATACCTTTTTTCTGTTTATAATAGAAAAATGTTATATCTCATGAAACAAGTTTGATTTAGTACTAGCACTGACTGGTAAAAGAGTAGTAACTTAATGGCCTCGTGCTGTTTGAAAACTATAATGTGGGTGTGTGTTTGTGTTTTTAATTGATAATGCTAGTACCTCCCAACAACAATAACAAAACACAAAAACATTGTGTGTGTGTGTGTGTGTGTGTGTGTGTGTGTGTAACACAATTTAAAGAGTCATTTTGTTTCTTTAGGAAACTGGCAGATTATAAGAAAACAAGTTAAATATAGTATACTTGCTACGGTAATTGCATTACATAAAAAAGGAATAAATTAAGGCATTACACATGTGGTATGCCATCTGTTTCTTTTTTTGTTTATTCACTCATCACATACATCTGTTCTTATTCAGTTATAAGGAAGCAGTTTTTCTTAATTTACACATCAAAATAATGCTAAAAATCCTCAATTTTTTATGTAAAAACATCCTTATCCTGAAATGTATGTTAAGATCAATGAGAAACAAATTTTCAAATTTGAAAACTCTACCTTCAGAATGAAATGAAAAATATTATCTAGCTAAAGAGGAACCAAATCATTCATGTAATTTTCTTCAAATCTATTAAAAATTATAAAGTATCATGCATGATTTATTTATCCTATAGACCCAAGAAAACTGATCTTAAAAAAAAAAAAAACTGGACTATACTTTTGTTAATATGATCCGGACTGCAACTGATTTTAAATAATAGGGTATATTCACATGTCTATAAGAGTGTAAAAGTGTGTGTTTAGTAATGATCACCCTGTTTTATTTTTAATTAAAATGATTAGAAATACAATTTACATTCAGAAAACAAAAAGAATCAAATGAATCTACCCATATTCAGTAAATAAAACAGTAACACAGAATAAAAAAGAAATACTAATCCAAGTAGATTTTTAACAATATACAAATATTTGATCATGTATTTTCAGGTAAAGACCAATTCAATTATGAATAAATCTTGTAAACTAATAAGTAGGTTTGTTGTTTATAGCAGTATTTGTACAGCAATGTTATAACTTTGCAAGTATTGTAGAACTAGCAAATCAGTAACTGTTTGATGTTGTTGGAAGACAGTGTTCTAACAGTGTGAGAAGAGAATGATGACGGTATACTCAAATACCAATGAAATAAAATTTTAGAGGAATCAATAAAATAACATTAATTGTGCACATATACACATGCAAGTATATACACAAACATATTTTTTGCTATTTCTCATCAATGAGTATAAAAATAATATTTGTTTGTAAATTTCTCATTAAAAAGTTCGATACTTGGAGTAATGTTTTTTTTACTAGAAAACCAAAATTATAATTCTACAAAATGGCTGGAAAATAATTTAAACTCTCAAACAACACATGGATCCAGTTTCAAAATGACAAACTCTTAAGATCTTTAGCTCAACTCCTCCCCACAGGTACAGTCAAAAACACACATGCTTAGCAATGACAATCTTTGCAAAAGAAAAGGTACTAGCATCTTCACAAAGAGAAAAGACACACAACTTCATAAATGACGAAAGTCTGATAAGGGCCTCAGGAAGAGAAAAATGATGTAGATACACTCCCAGAACAGAAGGGTTTTCACCCTTAGTGAGTGTCCCTATAAATGAAAACTGGATTTCACTTATTGAACCAAAAATATCCAATTGAGGGTAAAGAGGGATAGCCTACTGGTGAACCAAGAAACTGCTTTAATGTGATGTGGACACTGGAGGCCACAAATGCAGAGAAACGCTAAAGGGAAACATCGGTCCCTTCTGCCATTAGTACATATGGGTTGAACAGTTAGTGCTTAGAGCTACCTTTCACAGGCATTCCCACCAGCCTGGGGCTCCAGCTAAACAGCTTCACTGCCTTCTTGGCACTTCGTAAGACTTACACCCGATGCCCTAGGGCTTGTTTCCCATCACCTGCTGGGACAGTCACTCTGGAAACTGAAGAATTTTGATAATGGAATGTGCTCCAATAAGACCAGTTTTTAGCACTTTATCTTCTGTGGGCTCTAATGAGACTGCAACTTGCTTATGAACTGGACCCACAAACTTGAGCCTCTCACCTTCTGCCTTTATTGTTCATGCCTGTGACTCTGGGGCTAAACCTCTGCATTTCCTACCCTACTCTAACTCTCTAGGTTGAATTCCCTGACCTCAGCAGAGGACAGGATTTAGAGCTTAAACATTCCTGATAAGTGCTGAGATGACACAAATGAAGGAAGCAAGCTTACAGAGACCAACATTCAGGCCTATCCTCTGCAATGTCTAACCTTTACCCAAAGTCTTTACACCAAGGAACCCTAACCTATAGAAATAAACATAGAATGCCAAAAACTTGAAGTGACAAAGAAATATACATGAAATGATGAAAAAAATCAAAACGCTAAGAGAAAAATCTGTATACAACTGAAATAAGTAAACTACCCGATGAAGTGTTTAAAGTTTTAATCATACTCAGTGAAATCAGGAAAACAATGGAAGGACAAAAAAAATGAGAAAATATAAGGCAGTTCAAACATAAATCATGAAGCTAAAGAATATGATAGATGAGTTAAAGGATAAAATACAGGGACTCAAGAGTAGGGTAGAAGAAGCCTCCAATATAATCAGTGAGCTAGTAAATAGGGTAATGAAATGCACCTAAGCAGACTAACAAAGAGAAAAATAATTAAAAGAAAATCACATACAAACCTTTGGAATAACATCAAGAGAAACAACATTGCATCATAGGGGGTCCAGAAGGAGAAGAAAGGAAAAAAAGGGGCAGATACTGTATTTGAAAATATAATAGCAGAATTTCCCTATCCTGTGAAATCTCAAAAGAGATTCCAACAAAAGAAATTCAAACTTACACAAAGACACATTATCATTAAAATGACAAACACGAATATTTAAAAATATTTAAAGAAGCTAGAGAAAAATGAACTATATGCAAAGGAGTCCCCCGTAAGACAATAAGCGGTTTTCTCAGTTGACAATTTACCTGCCAGAGAAAATAGAATGAAATATTCAAAGGAAATAAAAAAAAAAAAAGAACAAAACACCTTCCAATCAAAAGTACTGTACCTTGATAGGTTATCACTTAGATTTTAAGTAATGATTAAGAGCTTTAGAGACAAACAAAAGAAAAATGAATTCATTGCCTTGAAACCAGTCTTACAAAAAGACTAAAGGAAGTTCTATAAAATGAAAAGAAATACCACTTAGAAATAGAAAGACACTGAAAACATGAAATGTAGGGAGGATGGAAGTAAAATTGTGAACTGTTAGAAAAAGTTCAAGACAAATTGACTTTACTCATATAATATTTTACATAAACCTCAGGGTAATCATACTACATAAACCAATTTAAAAAAGAAGAAGAAAATGAAAAGGAAAACCAAACATATCACAACTACTTTCACAGAATCTAAAAATGAGAAAAAGAACAATAAAGGTACTGTCTGAAACAACACCCAGGAATTAATTAACAGAATGACAATAGACAATAGTTACATATCAATAATTATCCTAAATATCAATGGATGGAAATCCTCAATCAGAAGGCATAGAGTGGCCAAATGGATTTAAAAACATAATCCAACTTTCTACTTCATAATGGAGACTCTTCTACATTTGGAAAATAAAAATACGTTCAATGTCCATCGTTAGAAGACAATCCTACGTTCAAATGGAAATCTAAAAGACTGTAAGGACAGTCATAGTTATTGCAGATAAAATACATTTCCAACTAAAAAAGGTAACAAACAACTACAACAACAAAAAACCAGACTGGAAATTGCTTAATGATTAAAGAGTCAATTGAGCAAGAAGACAGCTCTTAATTAGAAGAGAAATTGAAGAGAAACACTGGCAGCAATATAATAATAGTAGGAAATTTCAACACCTCACTTACAACAATGGGCAAATTATTAAGGCAGAAAATAAAAAATGAAACACAAACCTTAAGTGACAAATTGGAAGAGATGGGATTAGTAGACATTTACAGACACTTCACAACAATAGAATTCAATTGTTTCTCAACAGAGTTCAATGTGCTACTGTGTATGTTGGTAAAGAAATGTCTCAACAAATTAAAAAAAAACGAAATCACCAAAAATCATAGCAAGCCTCTCCTCTCACAATGGCATAAAACTAGAACTCAACCACAAAAAAGCTGTAAAATTTCACAATACACAGAGGTTAAACTATATTCTACTGAATTAATTTTGGTAAAAGAAGAAATTAAGTGATTCAAACACAAGACAAATTAAAAACAAAACAAATAAGAATGAAGACATGAGCTACCAGAACTTATGGGATGCAGCAAAGACAATACTACAAAGAAAGCAATCCAAGCCAACCTCAAGACAAAGAGAAATTGGAAATTAAAACTTAACTCTACATCTAAAGCAACTAAACAATGAAGAACAACTTAAGTCAAAAGTCAGTATAAGAAAGTAAATAATAAAAATTTAAGCAGAAATAACCAAAAATAAAAATCACAGTCAATGAACCAAAAACTGTTTATTTTGAAAGAAAAATAAAATTGACAGAACTTTGACGAGGCTCTCTAAGAAAAATGAGATAACTCTAATAGCTAGACTCATAAATGAAAGGGGAAAAGTTACAATTTATACCTCAGATATACAAAACTTCATAGGAAACTGCTGTGAACAGAGATATATCAATAAATTGAACTGGACAGATATTTTAGAATTATACAGCCTATTAAGAACCAAATCATGAAGCAATGAAAACTTAAACAGATCTATCACAAGCAAGGCATGTGAATAATTAATTAAAATTCTCCATCTAATAAAAACCCAGAATCAGATGGATTTACTAATGAGTTTTACCAAACCTTCAGAGAAGAATTAATATCTTGTCTTCTCAAACTCTTCCAAAAAGTGAAGAGTAAGGTAAACTTGTAAACACTTTATATGGAGCCAATATTACACTGATAACTAATGCAGACAAAGACATCACTATAAAAGGAAATTATAGACAAATGTATCTTATGAACAAAGATGCAAAAATCCTCAACAAAATACTAGCTAGCATGTTCCAACAATACATCAAATGAATAATCCATCTTGTTCAAGTGGAATTTATTCCAGGGGTGCAATGGTTTAACATGTAAAAATCTAATAATGTAATATACCACATCGCCAAAAGTGAGGAAAAATATATGATCTTATCAAAAGGGCTGAGAAAGCATTTGACAAAATTCAGCTCCCAGTTCTGAGAAAAATCGTACATAGAATTGAGATAGAAGGCACATACCTCAGCACAATTAAGATAATATAATAAAGGTAATATATGATAAACCCACAGTCAACATACCACTCAGTGGTGATAAACTAAGAGCATTTCTCCTAAAACAAATATTTCCTCAGAAATAAGACAAGGCTGTCTACTCTCACCACTATTATTTAAAATTATACTGGAGGTCCTAGATGGAGAACTGGGCAATAAGAATAAATAAAAGGAATCCAAAAAGGAAAGAAGTACAACATAACTATTTGCAGATGACAATGACAATATATGTAGAAAATCCTAGAGAATGCACTAAAAAAACTACTAGAATCAATGAGTACAATAAACTGGCAAGTCATAAAATTAATATGCAAGAATCCGATGCATTTTTACATGCAAAAATGAAAGAAAATAAAATTAAGAAAAATATCCCATCTACAGTAAAAACAAAAAATTAAATATCTTGACTTATACCTAACAAAGGATGTGAAAGATCTATATAATGAAAGCTATAAATCTCTGCTAAAATAGGGGAAGATAGAAAGTGATGGAAAAATACTCTGAATTTGTGGCTGAAAAAAATTAACAGTTAAAATGGCGGTCTTACCTAAAGCAATATACTGACTTAATGCAAAAGTCATCAAAATTCCACTGGCATTTTTCAAGGAAATATAATATAATATTTTGGAATTTGTATGGAATCTTAAAAGAACTCAAACAGTCAAAGCAATCATGAGATAGAAAGAATGAAATTGGACATATCACTCTCCCAGACTTTGAGATATAATCAAAGTGATAGTGATCAACACTGTATGACATGGGAATAAAAACTAAGACATAAATCAGTGGAATAGAATTAAATCAAAAGAAATAGACTGACATGTACATGTTCAGTTAGTGTATGACAAAGGAACCAAAAACATAAAATGGAGAAAGGAAAGACTTTTCAACAAATGATACTGGGAAAACTGGACAGTCAGAAACAAAATAATGAATCTAGACAACTTTCTAAACCATACACAAAAATTAATTCAAAATAGATTAGACTCGAATATAAGACTGGAAAACATGAAATGCTCAGAAGAAAATATAGGCAATTCTTCCTATGACATAGTCATTATACAAGTTGCTAGAGACTCAATTCCAGCAAAGAAAACAAAACAACAAAAAAAATATGGAACTACATCAAACTAAAAAGATCCTTCACAGCAAAATAAACTATCACCAAAATGAAAAGACATCCTACTAACTGGGAGAAGATTTTTGCACATCATACATCCAACAGAAGTTTAATATCCAATAAGCATAAAGAATGTGTAAAACTCAGCAGCAGAAAAACAACCCGATCAAATTTAACAGAAGATGTAGTCACTTCTCCAACAAAGAAATATAGAAACCACTAGGCACATGAAAATATCTGTATCTTTTCTGGTTACTATGGAAATACAAATAAAACAACAATGAGTTATCACCTCAAATATGTGAGAATGGCTATTATCCAAAAGACTGAAAAACAACAAAATGGCAAGGATATGGAGAAAAGGGAACCCTTTTATACCTTTGATGGCAGTCTTTATGGAAAGTAATTTAGAAATTCCTCAAAAATTTAGTGGAAATTCATTTTTTACATTCCAAGACATCCTACTACTGGGGATTGACGTAAAAAGACATAAAAGATACATGCATTCCATTTTTATTGCAGTGTTACTAACAATATCCAAGAATCAATAACTACTTAAGTGCCCTTCAACAGCTGAATGCATATGAGATATATATATATATATGTATATATATATATACACACACATATATATGTATATATATATATATGTATATATATATATATATATATATATATATGCACATTGGAAAACTACATAGCCCTGAAAAAAGAAGAATCCTAGCATTTGTGACAGGATAGAACTAGGTAGTATTATGATAAGTGGAATAAGTGAAAAGGTTAAAGACAAATACTGGATGATCTCAATCATATGAGGAATATGAAGAAACAAAGCAAAGAAACAGACAAAAGAAAAATAAAACCTTGGACACTGACAAGAGAACTGGGTTATTAGTGGGTAGGGAGGTGGGGGATGGGAGAAAGTGGTGGTGGGGGTTGAATGAACAGTGATAGAAGACTTAGTAAGTTGGTGGTGAGCATGATGTGTTATCATATATATGTTATAAATTGTGAACCTCCAAATCTAATCCTTCATTACTGTGTGAGTGGAAATTACCTCAATAAAATTTAAAAAATTAAAAATTCTTTAAAAAAAACTTTTCTGTACTAATAGCTATATTGTTTTGTGTTGTGTTGTATGATATATACATTATCTATCTATCTAGAATTAATCAACTATTTGCCAATAGCAATGGCATTCAATGGTAATTGCATTAAACATTCTTTGTAACCAATACATTGTATCCATACTCACACAAAAGAAAATAGAGAAGATTTTTCAATATCAATCTAAATTATATAAATACAGATATTCAAAAGGAACTTCCTCCCAACACACACACACACACACACACACACACACACACACACACACACACACACACACATACATACATACCCTAAAATGTACTACAGCTCTCTAAGACATTCAAAGTCCTTGCTGTTCACAGATTTAGCTATGGAGCTATATATCATTCTTTGAAGTAGTTTTTACCTTACAGTGATGATTGTTGAAATGTCAGGAGATTCCTGGTTAATGGTAAATGAACAATACCTACAATGATAACTCTGCCATTTATCTACCTTCAAATAGCTCATAAATTTAACCTCATTTTGCCTACAAATACCCCAGTCCTTTGTTTCTCACCAGGAAAACTGTATTATCTCTCTAATTGGGAACACAGATTCCACATTATTTCCTTAGCAACCTCTATAATATTGTCTCAAAACTTTTTCAATGTTTGTTTTAATATATTTATCTGCTTATAAAATTACAGTAAGTTTTAGCAAAATAACTTCTGTGGCATACAAATCTGAACTTGATATTATCTGTAAATAATAGAAGCTGTTTACCTTTTCAAACTACATTCTCATGTGGAAATGGAGATTAATTATAACTACTGCACAGACTTTTGCGAGGGTTTTGAGTGACGTTTACATATAGTACTTTCTATGCAGCATACAATCTAGTAAGTCTTCAGTGAATACTGATTTTTATGTAGGCTGTTGCTCATGGTAAATAATTTGGAATCTTAAGAAAAATTAAAATAAGGGAAGTGGAAATAGTACTTTCCAAACTACGAATGCCTTACAGCATTTTCAGTATTTTTCTGGTCAGTGAATGTAGATGGTACACTGATCATCGTTAGTACTATAGCCTATAAATTGGATTTGTCATCTCTCACTGGAAATAATTTACAATATTTAATCATTATATATTTTAATAATAATTTCATCATTATATATTTTAAATTCCTAATTTAGGTACATAGAAAAAACATGGTTTGAATATTTATCTTCTATTGATACTCTAGTGATTATGCTTATTATTTTGGAAGTCAATCTTATCTGTAAATGTCAATTTTTCTACTTTGGTTTATTATCATTTCTGATTTTAAGTCAAAGCCTATGGGTATTAGAAAGAATAAGTGAATTCCAAAAAAATCATACTAATATTACTTTTGCATTGAATGTTAATTTGTAGAGTGAAATCCAGATTTAAACTAATCTTTCCTTAAAGTTTTTAAATTGTTCATCTATTATATTCTATCTAAAGAACCAATAAAGATACCAAAATTACTTTTTTATACAGAAATGTTCTATTTTTGAATCCTATTGCAAATGCTGTACATACTTTATTATATTACAAATTTATGATTGCTTTATCATCTACAAAATAGTCTTCTGTAGCTCTAATAGAAGAAACTTTGAACTTATGTGTGTAGTTTATTGATTAAATTTATTTGATGTTTCAGCTGAATTTGCTAGTTTGCAGCTCATTCTAAGAGGATTATGCACTTAATTATTCCATGTGACCATTAAGTTGTGTCCATAACAGTTCTGCAGCTTCACTTTTGATTTATGGATGTCTGTGATCAAGACAAAATGAGATAGTTTAAAAATATAATAGATGACAGAAATGTATTTAAGTGATGTAATTATAGTTCTCAAGATACTTGGATAAGAATGTTTTTTCTTATTCTTTCTTGAATTAATAACTGTGTATTTTTGAATGTATTTATTGAAAATTAGACAGTCTTGTCTTTGACTACAAAATTTACTGAATTTTGTATCTAGTGTATTCTTCTATTTGTCCTGAACAAGCATTCCATTCAGATGTAGTTAGAACTCCTATAAACACATAAACGAAAAACCTACGATTTAAATTGAAGGTCTTTGATAATTTTTTTATCATCTGTGAATAAATATGTGTACCTGTGAGAGAATCTTGTTTGAAAATTTTATTCTTGGAGGCATATTTCCTGGAGGCAAAGTAACAGTAGTGCAATCTCACAGCGCTCACCTACTTACTAGAAGATTCTGTTATAAATCAAGTACAATCTAATAATGACTATGAGTAATCTAAATGCTTTTTATGGGTTTCCAACAACATCTAAAATTAATAGCCCAAATATAGTCCTGTTCTTCTCTCAGGTACTCCCACATCAATACATGAAAAAGTCATCCCTCTAGCTACTAGTTTTACCACAACTGTTTTAACACTTCTCATTTGAATCATTTCAACAGTTTTGCTCCTTGCTTCTGCTTTTTTTTTTTTTTTTTGATAATATATTCTCCACAAGGAAACTAAAGATTAAAATGCAAAACAAACAAAAATGGTGCTCACCTATATCTTGTTCATTAGTAGAAATTCCTGATTCATTAAGGATTTTATTTGAAAGTTCTTTCTCTATAACTTTTGGATGAATAAATTACACATGAACAAATTATTGAAATAAATCTAAAATTTAGTTGACTTTAAAAAATGAAAAAAAAAAATATCTCAACATGAAATAAAACTGCAGAGTTACGAGGGATGTCTGGAGGAGTGAGTGCTAAGTGCCCTGTGCTCCATGCTGTCTGATAACATGGACACCATTCATCTTGTGAAGAATTCTGCAGGCACAATTCAGTGGATCAATGAACTTGCTTGGGAAAAGTAATTACATTTCTATTTTCAATAACCTTTAATAAAATTTAAATTTTCTTCGATTATGACTATTGGCAACAGAATATAGTATCCATAGTACCTGTGACTCACCAAGAGAAAACATAATTTCCATCACAAAGTGGTCTTGATAGGGTACTTATAAATGTTTACACTTTTCACTACTGAGAAATTATGCACTTATTAAACCTTCTACTAGATCACTCATGATTGTAATACTGTTCCCTGGTAAGCTGCTTTTGTAACAAAAGGGTATTTAGGAATGACATTGTGTTGCTTTCTTTCATGGTGTAACTCTAATTTCTGAGAGAAATTTCTCCAATTTTCTGGCATATGACTAATATCTGTGTCTATTGCCCTGCTGATTCGAGTACTTAATTCAACTAATCAATTATTCTATACAGGAGTATTAGTGTCTGAATTTCGTGGCTGTAGAATGGAAACAGGTACACTAAGGCTCATTATGTCAGCTTACTTAGAGCTAATAAAATGATATCATTAACAAATTTGGTCAACCCACTCATGAATCCATCTAAAAAGGTTCTACATACGCTTTATCGCCAAGAACAAATAACTCAACTTGGTATACAGAGAACTTTTCCACTTTGTCTATACCTCTCCTTCCTGCTCCCTACATGATCTTGCATCAATAATCACAATCATAGAAATAGTAATAATAATAATAATAAGACTTTATTGAGGCTAATAATAAGACTTTATACCAAGATAAGTGCTTATATAAATGATCTCATGCAACTCCTACAACAACATTAAAAGGGTATGTGTTATTATCTTTAAATTACAAGCAAGGAAAATGAAAGTTATGAGGTAAAGTATATAACTAAGATCACTCAAGCAAGTGATGTGAATCTAGGATTTGCAGCAACACTCTTTGACTGCAGAGCCAGAACTCATTACCCCGTACATTATAGCAACACCTGGTGAGTCCCTAAGCACCTTCACATGCTCTTGGCATATCCTAACATGGCATTTACATATTGTTATGTATTGAATTAAAAGTCTGCATGATTAATGAGAGGTGCTTATATCTTTATATCAGTATGTGTTTTTATGCTGTATATTTAAACCTAAAGTATGAATATTTTATAATTTAACAGTAAAAATTAATTCTATTGAGTATGGACTTTCCTAACTGAATTAAGACAGATTCTGAAGAGAAACTCTGATTCTTAAGCATAACAAAGTGAAGCTATGCTAAAGGGTTCAGCTGCATTTTTAGAAGTCTGCATTTTAAATTAGAACAAAGGTAAAAAATCAAACTATAGCCATGAAATTGTTTTGCCCCCAAAGATCACCTCTCCCTGAAGGTTTCCCTAGAGCTATTTCTTATTTTAAGTAGACAGTCAAGCTTTGCTATTGCTGCTTCTCAGGGGAACTGAGATGCAACATCCTGATAAATTTAACATTTCTTAGACTGAGAATGTTTCCCAGGAGATACAACCACTTGCAGCATTGGATACAGAATCTTGGTAAACATGTGAAAGCAACTCTTAGAGGAAACCAAAAGTACTATCACAAGCTTCTTCTCTCTCCCCTGAAGCTAATATTTGACTTCTGGCCCTTCATCCTCTCAAGAGTTAGAGAGAATTTACCTGTCTATATAGATCAGCTGGCAGATACTAAATGACATATTCGTGAAAAAATTTTATTTCTTATTTATTATGGTAGTTAATGTGTTAGCATTTGTTTTATTCAAACTCCTGTGGTGGATTTATTTTTAAAATAATTGTATTGAATAAATATTGCATTAAAGTTATATGAGTTACAGGGATACATCCTCATAAATATCTGCAGATAAAATAAGTTAACCAATAAAAATCAGATTCTAGTCTTCACCATATAATTGACTCCTTTTACTTGATTTGCCAACCTCCCTTTCCACTTTGGGCAATCAATAATTTACAGATTAAAAGCTTGTTTTTGTTTTCTATAGTTCATTTTTTTGGTTTCTCTATATATCACAGATTAGTGAAATCATAGTGTTTGTGTCCATTTGACATGCTCACTAAACAGGTTCATCCATGTAGCTTGTAAATGGCAAGATTTGATCCTTTTTTATAGCTAAGTAGCAGTCTGCTGTATACATAACACATCTTTCATGGACACTTAGGTTGCTTCTAGCTCTTGGCTTTTATAAATAAAAATGCAATAAATATAAAGTTTACACATATATATTTAAGTTAATGTGTGTGTATATGTGTGTGTGTGTGTGTGTGTGTGTGTGTGTGTGTGTGTGTGTGTGTGTGTGTGTGTTGGGTAAATGCCCAGAATCAGAATAATGAAATCATATGGAATTTCTATTTTTAACTTTTTGAAGAATAGCTATACTCCTTTCAATGACTGCACTGATTTATACTCCTACTAACAATATATAAAGATTCCCTTCTCTACAAATCCTCTCCAACACTTGTTTGGTGACTTTTGGATAGTATCCATTCTCACAAGTGTGAAGTGATAGCTCATTGATGTTTTCATTTGTATTTCCCTCATAATAAGAGATGATGAGCATATATTGCCATGTGCCTGTTGACCAGTTCTGGCTTCTGTAGAGAATTATCTATGTAGATATACCCTTCATTGTCTTAATCGTGCTGTAGTTTTGTCTTGCTGTGTTGTTGAATAATATATAGGTTTATGTATTTTGAATATTGATACCATGTCAATGCATGATGTGCACATGTATTCTCCTACTCAGTAAGACAATATTTTGTTTTTAGGATAGTTTCTCTTGCTGTGTATAATTTTTTTAATCTAATAGCACCACATTTATTTCTGTTTCTGTGTCCTTTATCATTGGCATCTCTAAGGTGCATAACAATGATAAAATGGCCTTTGTTTTCTTCTATGTGTTTATGGCTCCAGGAATACTTCTAAGTCTTTTATTCATTTTAATTAATTTAGCATTTGATGTCACATGCTAATCTAGTTTCAACCTTTTGTATGTGGTATTCAATTTTCCCAGAAAGAACTATTGAACAGACTGCCCTTGCTCCATTGCATGTTTTTGACTACTTTGTCATAAAATAATCATAAATAATGTGGGATACAATTGGACTGTTGGTGGTAAATTTAATATATTGCTTACAGATGTTGATTTATGATGATGCACTCCTTAATTCTATATCATGTTATGATGGAATGTTAATGCTCCTTCAATAAACTTGTTTAAAACTCAAAAAAAAAACTTAAAAAAAACTTAGTGCAGATACCCTATATACTATTCCAGTGTCAGAGATGGTCTCCATTAGATATTTAGAAGCTTCTGTGATAATTAAACCAATTATTTCTCCAAATTCCAGGTTCTGAATTTTCATCACTCATTAATGTAACAATTTGAAAGGAAAAGGCAAAAGCTGGCTATGGATATGCTACTTAGAGTAAGAGGCTGAAGTGCATTTTTATTTCCAGAGTGTGGAATTATTATGACTAGTCAGTACAGCTTAAAATATTGATTAGAAATGGTCAGAATCACTAAGTGATTGCAAACTTAATATTTAATTACCTTTCAGGTGATAAATGCGAACAATCAAGTCATAGGTAGCAAGTAAAAGCCCAGATCTGGAGAGTACAATGTCTCTCTGTGTACATGCTACATAATATGTCAGATTATCATGTAAGGTATTTCAGTGCATGAAAACCAGCAGTGTTAAGAATGGTGTACAGTTCTAGGACATCTGGCCAATACAGCCTCATGCATCCATCTCACGTTATCAACACATCTGCCATGTAGTATAAAACTATTTGTTCTTAGGCCAAGGCACGCTCTTCCCTTTGAATGTCTGCCTGGGCATCCTTGTTATTTTCATGTGACTACATTTTTCTAGTTCATTGAAAAGTAGTCCTTTTCTGAACGAGATTTTTTAAATTATCTAAATACTTTCACATGAGCTTGTAAGTCTTATGGTTTGTAATGGCTTGACTTATTACCAGTCTGATTCAAAATGTGCATAAATTTCTTGTCTCCTTTGAAAAGCATATTTCTGTTATTATGAGGTTCTTAAGGTCATGGATGGCACAACCAACAATTTCATTTGTTCCCTACAAATTTATGAGGGATCCATTTGCATATTTTATTGAAAATGAATATTTTAACAACACAGTTGATAAATCTCTATATCTTATTATCTGCTTTATCTCCAGTACTGGGACCCTGAGAATCTCGATTGTATTTAAATTTTCAAGAATAAGAAAGGGAACAAAGATAATCATATAAAACCTTAATCCAAAGGATTCATAAAATTAACCCGATATTCTTTTGTATTATATTCTTTTGTGTTATATGCTGCTTAAAGAGCAATTATTTCCTGGTATTATAAAAACAAGACTATGCTTTCATCCACAACCATTTTACAATTCCACTGCTAATCTCATTATTCATTATATGCTATATGATTCAGACAATAGTCTGAGCTGTGGATGATCCTGCTGGTTCAGGGTTTCTTTAAAAATACTACTCAAAAGTATACAAAAATAGTGTATGATTAAATTTCAACTTTGAATTGATCAATGAATGTACAAATGTATATACCATCTAAAAGTAATAAAAATGTCCTTTTGATATTGAATTTCAAATGTATTTCAAATGAATTTCAAAAGAAAGTTGGAGTCGAAAAAACTGAGTCATCACAATGTAAAATGATTCACTGTCTAATGAGAAATGATATGTAAATTAGCTTTTGCTATTCAACAAATATCTTCAGTTCTAGTGACTTAAGACAATAGTAATTTAGCTCAACATGGTGATGTTTCTAGATTTTCATCATACCTAAACAGCTTCTCTCACAGGACTAGTGGTCAGAAGCTGCCTTTTTGGAAGCTTGATTTTTTTTTTTTTTGACCCCATTTTTCAGCTTATCCACCTATGCTGGTGCAAATGGTGGTCTCAGGCTCCCAAGTTCAATGAAAGAGGACAAGACCCGTTGCACAAAAAATGTCAATTTTTTGCTTATATAACATATCTTAATGTTCCATTAGCCAAAGCATTTCAAAAGGTTTGGCAATTAACTCTGCCTCTTGAATAGAAGTTGTGAAAGTCACACTACAAATAAAGATGTTAAAAAAAAAAAAAGGATGGTACTATAGCCATTCCACAATCTACCACAAATGATATGTTTTATTTGTTATAGAAAGCTCTAAGAGCAAGTTTGTTTAAGACAAGGCCTAAACACAACATAAACTGGTAATGCTTACCTAATGCTCAGTCTTCCTGACACAATCATACAACTCGCTCATAGGGTTTTCAGTTTGTTAACTTGAAAAGTAGTGTTATACTCTACTAGAAAATTCTTCCAGCAGCTGCCAGCTGGTTTAAAAATCATTTCTTTGCTGCCTGAGTAGTATCTTTATATATTTTACTTGCTGACATGCTCATGATGGCAGGATAATTCTGGCAATTTTAATCTATAATTACTCCTTGTTAACCAATTACTCTTTAGACACTTAGGAAGTTGGGTTCAGTGGCTTCAGTGTTGTTCGTTCCTTTAAGAAACCTGATCTGTCTGCTAGCTATTTCCTGCATGCCTTCCATTGGTTTCCTTTCAGCCATCATAATTGTTAAATAAACTGCAGCTACTGACCCTTTTAAAAGGCTCTTCCATTACATGACTGTACATTCATACCACTCAGGGGCACTTAGGAATATAACTACTTCATCCCTTATAGGAAAAAGAACACCAATTAGAAATGGAGAGTATATTAGGATATGTGATTTGTAGTTGGAGAATGAAGAGTTTCAGCCAGTATCCCACTCAAATCTCAAGAACTGAGCAAGTCTGTTATTTTAATGCTTTTTAAAATGGAGCCTGCTGTTTAATGTCTTGCTCTTTTTTTTTTTTTTTTTTTTTTAATTCCACACTTGCTGGATTGCTCCCAATGAACAGGAGAGAGGAGGGGGCACTGCAGGAGATTAAGAAACACAGAGAGATAGAATGGTGGGGTCAGGGGGCCAATAGCCTCGTGGACTGAGAGACTTGAATGCCCTGCCTTCTGCCTACTTATTGAAGTCATACATGGAATGGCCTTGGGAAGCTTACACCATGAGCAGTTTATGCTAGAATTTTATTTTTCACATTGGATTAGTTGATTCAGCCCTTTGTTCTTTGCTGCATAACTGCATCTTCTTTTTTGAGTGAGCAGTTACAGGAACACGCCCCAATGGTTTTCCACTGTGGTCTTCATCTGATTTTCCAGACAAGGTGCTCCTTATATTCTGCTGACTCCCACTTTGTCTTTGCTCTACCCTTCTGCCCCCAATACATACTCATTTTAGAAAATATTTTACATGGGAATTTTTATCCTTTATTTAAATATGTTCCCTTTAGTCCTTACCTGAATAAGCTACAGCAGGACTTTTGTCAGATAACTGAATTTCCTGGTCTAACATATGAAAGATTGACAACAGCATTAGAACAAGAAAGTTCTGTGGTTTTGGTACTTTTCATTACTCAAGGTAGAAGTTTTGCTACTCCTTGTCATTTGGTTTTTTCCTGTCCTTTGGGAAGTACTATGTAGTATACAAAGTGGGTAAGGGAGAGAGTGTTAATTAAAAGAATCTTCAAAATAAAATATAGGTTGCTTATCCCAATAGAGAGAAAACAGTAAAAAGGAATTTTAAAAGCATAAAACACACAGTAGGTGCTTGACAAGTGTTTGTTACATCAAGTGATCATAGTGGGTAGCTGATCTTGCCAGTCCATGCTTTTCCAAAGCTTTCACTTTCCAAATACATGGTAAATATGTAAGATGACCTTATATTTTATTGTACAGAATGAGTATATTTTGAGATTTCAGGGGGTACTATTAATTTGTTTCAATTATCCCAGATGGAAAAAAAAAATGGATGGTTTCCTATAAACATGAGATCATTATAATCCTCTAAGTGCTAGCTTCTAACACCAATGAGATCAAGAAGTAACCAGTTTTGGCTTGAGAGAGAGCTCCAGAGCAATTGCTTTCTAGAAACCGAGGATGGAAAATGAAACTATGTCTGCTCTCTTACAAGGAGAAGGCAGCCTGAGGCAAATTAAAATGAAGCCATTATAAGGAAGATCAAACAAACAAAAAACTCCACTATAACAGAGATGAGTTTATTGAGAAAGGACTCTTCAAGTTCATATAAATAACACACTTTTCAATGGTTTTGCTTTTTAATCTTTCAACTGATTCTTATTTTCTTGGTCTATAATAGTATGAGATTAATTTCTGTCATTTGCTACCAAAATGATCCAAATAAAAGTGTGATTATATAATCTCTATCAGACATTTTATTTTAAATAATCACATGACGCACTCAAGATTAGAACTAGAAACCTCTATAAAATGCATTGAATACTAACATCTAGAAACATTACTTGATCTAATACCACATCATGATTTATTAGTATTATTTAAACAATTCCGTAATGGTCTCATACCGCTAACTCTCACTTATAATAAAGTTTCTTTTTTCCATAACTATATTTCTATGTACTCCAGGATATGAATAATATGGTTTGAAAATATCTTGGTTAGGAAATGTAAACCATTTCATACCCAGTGCCTCATTAGTGATAAGATTGAAAACCAGGGTCATAAATTCTTATTTTTCCCCATGGAAATAAAGACAATAATAAAACACTTGTTATAGTATCAAACTCATAAATATTTAGGAAATATTTAAGTATAATTATTTATTGAATGAAAAACTAATTCATGTTTTATATACTTAAACTAATGCTACTGGGAGGCTGTTTCCTTCTGACCAGTAAGTCATTTATGATAGGAAGGGGTTAAATTGGAAATACCAAACATGGAAAATAAATTATGCTTTAAAACCCAGAAGGGACAATTGATAAAAGTGACAATATTTGAAACAAGATATAAGTACCCAGGAAAATAGCATCTGTGGGGATTAAAGTAGGAGGATAAAGGGAAATATATCCCTCACAGGTTGTGTACTCTCTGATTCCTCTAAATAAAAGTGCAAAGTCTATATGAGCATTAATACACTTAAGAGGGTGAAACTTCCTATAAACTTCAAAGTCATTCCTTAGAATGACTCAGTTTTCATGGATATTCTCCTGCTTGAACAACATATATAAAATTATATAAGGTGTTTACTGAGGAAGACCATATTATCAAGGAAATTAAAAACATATTTCATCTTCTTTATTTTACTCAATAGCATAGACAGGCATACTAGACCTACAGATTGCTTTTCCAAAGTTTTTGATGGTAAAAAAAATACAATTTTTATCTATATAACCAAAATGATTATTAGGTATAATATTTGAAAATATAAAACTGACTCATTCTTATGAGCAAGAGTTACCAATAAAATAGAAAAATTATCAGGGCAACAACCAGGTCTTAAATATTTACTCACAGACATCACAGATCTGCAGAGTACATCTCATAAATACTCAGTAATTAATATATTATACACTCTGTGTCAATTGTAAAGTGTTTGTACTGTAATACCCATGTCACTTAGGATCTATATATATATTTCATATTAATTTAAATGCAAAGTCAGAATATTGTAATGAGTCAGTGACTTTTAATCTTCACTGAACTAATTATAATTACATGAGAAATTTTTATTATATACAGCTTACCCACTCTAAGAAGTTGTAATTCAGTTGTCTGGAATGGAACAAAAGCATTGGTATTGTTTTTAAGTTCTCTGGGTGATTATAAATTCTATCATGTATGAGACCCACCAAACGGTGGTTTAGGACTTGAGTTTTCAAAGCAAATAAATGCTCTTGGGAGCTTCCTAGGGGCCTCGTAGTTTAGTACACCTGGGGTAGTCCCACATAACATTCCAAGGTCCTGGGTTCAGGCTGGAAGGAACAACCAATGTGAACAACTAAATGAAAATAATAAACTACCTCCTAATCTCTCTTTCTGCCTGCTTGCCTGCTCACCTTCATTCTTGCCTGCACCTCTCATTTAAAAATAAAAACTACATCTATGCTCTTTCTTCCAAACAATGTCTTACTTTGTCTGGCTTTTAGAACACGAGGATTATGGGTCCCATCAGATAAACATAAAATGGTATTATAATGTATTAAATTAAAAATGATTTTGAAACGAGAATGTTACTGTTATTCTTATTGACAGTATCATTCTGAAAACAAATGTTCTCAATTTACATGATTGACTCTTGATTGTCCTTCAAATTGCAACTCAAATTTCCCCTTTTAGAGAAGCTTTTCTAATAACCCTTTAAAAAGCTGAATCTCCTTTTCCATCACATGTTCAAATCATTACTTCTTGTCATATTAATTTGATTTGTAATACTTATTAAGCCTTTATTCATCGTTTTTGTTTGTGATCACTCCACACTCTCAGAATAGAGAAAGCAGGAATTTTCTTACTGATAAACAGTCTTCAATACTTGGAATACAGGTACACTGCAGATGTTCAGTAAATATTTATTGAACACTGGCTTAGCAAGGTTATATCTATAATTTCCATAGTCTGATCTAAGAAGAAAGAAATTCTAATACTAATACGTCTCTCACACACACAAACTCCTTTGATTAGTAATCCATAGAGATGTTGATACAGCAGTTGAATAAGCAATTAGCATTATTTTGCATAGATTGAACTTTTCCAGCATCAAGTGTATTAGAGAGGAATCACAGAGAAATTACACTTTAAAGTAGGCATAAGGCCTTGCTAAAATGATGTCTTTATCATTACAACAGAGATTAGATATCACTCAAGCAAGAAAATGAAAGACATTAGATTCCACATTCTTTCTCTATCTCTGTATTGAGCTCTGTCTCTATAAGTCACAGGATTATAGTAGATTGGTTTCATTTGAAAGCCAAATCACTTATTGATTAGGATTTCTAAAGCTTGTGAAAATAAGAATTGCTAACATAAATGAGCTCTACAAAAGAAATCGTCATGATGGAGTTACTGTCTTGTCTGGGAAATGGATAGAGTACACAAAGTGCACCTAAAAGCTGCAAGTGCTTGGAACATTTTATCAGAATAGCTAAAATATTCTGAAGAATGGAACAGATGAATTTGCATAGTGGTGTACTACACCTCAAGCAATTGAAATTCTGTACCCGGTCTTATAAAAACGCTTTTTTAAAAATGTTGACCACCAAATTATATGGTAAAGGCAACTAAAGGTTTAGTTAACTAACTCTAAAAAGGTAAAAGCCATTTAATAAAAACAAAAGTCATTTTGTTTTTGGTTATGGAACATTTGAAGCAAATTCAAAAGAGTAAAAATTTGAGATCCTAGGCATAATGTGAAATAAAAGTGAAAGTTAAAAAAATAGAAAACATTCTTAAAAAGGAAAGGAACAATAATTTAGAGAAAAACTTAAGAGAATAGCTAATTCCTTTAACCTTGATTATAACAAATACAAAACATGCTTAAGAAAAAGTGTTTCATTTATTTGTATCTATAAAGAAAAGACACAGTGAGGGAAAACAAAGTACTAATGGTAACAGTCTATAAAATCTTCCCCTTCAAGGACAAAAATTACATTTTATAAATCAGTGAATCATTCTTGAGGACAAAGGAATCATACTTCCCAAACATCAAATTTCATAACTGACTTTTAAAAATCTTTTAGAATATACTTTATATGTTCTGTAAGGATTTTTAAAACTTGTCCTTGAAATTGTGAAAGCAATTCATACACCAATCACTTCATTCTGGTGCCCTTTTTTAGAAACAATTATCTATACATGTTTTGCTTATTCTTTTGCTTTATAGCTATTCCTATATCACATTTTTAACCACTTTAAATATTTATTTTTATTTTACTATTTAAAACTTTTTAATCAAAGTAATATTCCATTATATAAGTTGTATCTGTGCATCATCATAAATCAGCATATCTATATACTACAGTAAGTTGAAAGTCTTATTCCATTCATTGCTATATACTTGACTTTACCCAATTTACTACCACCTATCCCATCCCAGGTAACCTCTAACTGGTCTTATGGTATAAGGTGCACAGAGATAAAGGATGTGTAATCTAGTGTCTTTCTGATTTATTTAATTAAGCATAAAATCCTCCAGGTACATCAACATATTTGCAAATAACAGAATTTCATTTTTTTATAGATGAGTAATATTCTATTGTGTACATATAACACATCTTCTTTGCCCACTAATATATTGATGGGTTCTTAGTTTGTTTCCATTTTTTGACCACCGTAAATAATATTGCAATAAACATGAGTGATATATATATATATATATCTCCATATATATATGGAGATATACATATGTGGAGATGTACATATATACTATTTTCTTCTATATATTTACATATAAATTATGGTTTCTGTCTTAAAACTGATTATTCATTTCCAATTAATATTTACTTATGTTAATTAGATTGTTGTTCAATTTTACGCTTTTGGACATGGCTGTCTAGTTTCCCCAAAATCACTGGTTGAAGAGATTTTCCTTGTTCCATTATATAGTCTCAGCTTCTTTATTGTAAATTAATCGTCAATATATATTTGAATTTAGTTATGGGATCTCACTGCTTTTTCATTGCTCTATGCGTCTGCTTGTATTCTAAGAGCATGCTGATTTGATTACTAATTATTTCATAGTGTAGTATGAACTCAGGGAGCTAAATAACTATTTTAAATTTTTTGTGGGGGATAATTTTTGTAGCTCCAAATACATTTCATGATTATTTGTTCTATTTCTGTGAAGAATGTTGTTGGAATTTTGATAAGGATTACATTGAATCTGTATATTGCTTTCTGCAATACAGCTATTTTACCAATGCTAACTCATTTAGTACATAAGCACAAAATATCTTTTCATTTCTTTTAACATTGTCACATGATCAGTGTACAGGTCTTTCACTTCTTTGAATAAAGTTGTTCCTATGTATTTCATTTCTTTTTTTTTGATACTGTTGTAAATGGGATTGTTTTTATGATAATTCTTCTAGTTCATTACGTATGAAAATACAACAGATTTTTACATATTAATTTTACAATGCAGCAGATTGTTATATTCATTTACTCTTTTAGCAGCTTTTTGTTGGAGTCTTTGGGGTTCTTGTTCCATGTCATCTACAAAGAGTGATGGTTTTAACTATTTCTTTTCAATTTAGATAAATTTTATACCTTTTCTTATCTAACCACATTACCTAGGAATTCCCACACTATATTGAATAATAGAGGTTGGAACGAAAATCACTGCCTAGTTCCTTATCTTGCAGGAAACTTTTCAATATTTCACCATTAATTATGATGTTGACTATATATAAATATATATGTATATATATGCAGCCATTATTAAAATGATTTACATTCCATTTATGCACATTTTTGAGGGTTGTTAGCACAAAACCATTTTGAATCTTGTCAATGCTTTTTCTACATCTTTGAGATAATCATATAAACTATGTGCTGTTTTAATATAGCATATTACATTTATGGTTTTGCATATGTTAAACTATCTGTGGAATAAAGCCCATTTAATCATGTAATATAATTATTTAAAGAATGATTCACACAAATATTTTGATGAGTTTTTAAATTTGGTTTATTAGTATTTTGCTATATTTTTTGGTTGTAGATATTGGCATCCATGTCCATCAGCATCATTAGTCTAAAGTTTTATTTCTTTCTGATGTTTTTACCTGGTTTTGGAATCATGATAATGTTAACAAAATAAAAGTTGTTTGGAAGTTTCCTTTCTTTTCTCTTTTTGGAAGACTTGTGAAGGGTTGATATTGATTCTTCTTTGAAACTTTAGTAGTATTTGCTAATGAAATCATCTGGTCTGGTGTTGCTTTTTCAGAGGCTTTCTATTACTGTTTCAACTTCCTTACTCAAGATTGGTGTGTTCAGATTCTCTATTCTTCCTGAAATAGACTTAGCAAGTTGTATGTTTCTAAGAACTTATTCACGTAGTATAGATTATCTGTTTTCTCCCTTTTTTTTGTGTCTATCTAAAAGTTTACCTATTTTGTTTTTCTTTCAAAGACGCTTCCCTGGTTTTCATTGATGTTTTGAATATTTGATATCTATTTTGTTCATTTCTGCTTATATTTTCTTAATTCTTCTCTTCTACTACTTTTGGTTTCACTTCTTTTTATTCTAGGTTCTTGAAAGTTTAGGATTTTAATTAATGGAGCTTTTCTCCTGAATTGGTCTCTATTGCTATAAACATGCCTCTTAATACTGCTTTTGCTGCATCCTATTAGTTCTCATTAGTTGTTTCTTCATTTTCATTTGACTCCAAGTATATTTTGATTTTAACTTTGAGATCCTCATTGACCCATTTATTTTATTTAGTTGCTCATTTTGGCTGTTCCCCCTGGGACACAAACCCAGATCCTTGGGCTTTATGTGGACTTTCTGAAGTCACAGACTTAATAACCTGAGTTACCAGCACATGCCTGCATAGCTTTATATAGAACACTTGATTTTTTATTGCATTCTTAACATACTTAATCTCTTAGTTTCTTATTTAAAGTTTCAATTTTTGCTTTCAACTTTTTAACTTTATTTTTGAGATACTGACTTATTTTGCTAAGTTGTTTGTCTCTTTGAATTGCTTTTTGGATAATTCTTGTATATCTTTGTGTTTCTTTTATATTTTTAATTCCTTATCTATTAAAAATATATAATCTTTCATGTTTTCTGATTTGGTTATTGGATAGAAGTTATTTCCTTGTGATACAACTATACCTTGCAATTTCTGATGTCCTGTATAGTTTCCTTTTGTCTTCCCATTTTTAATATAATCAGCAACTTAGAAATAAAGCTACCTATCTTTTAGTTTTTCTGCAAGTAGAATTTGGCTTTATTATATTTTATTTTATATTATTTATTTGGCCTTATCAGATTTTCATAGGTGCTTAGGCTCAAAAACAGCAGATTTCTCAGTGAGGGCGGGGTGGGGTGTGGGAGGAAACTGTCATCACTAGAGAGGTGCTGGTTCACAAGGGTGGCACCAGAGTTGATCCTCTGCTCTGGGTTCCCAGATCTGTGATTTGGCAGTCTGTCTTCTGTTGGACCACTTCCAGATTTGAGTATGAATCCTGAGGCATGGGAGAGAGAGTAGAGCCTAAAGTGCTTTCTCTGTTGTCCCCCTTAATGTGGTGGTGGCATAGGTAGAACAGCTTAGTTCCTTCACTTTTGGCTTCACATAAGTCAAGAGAATGCCCCACCATCTCTGCTCTCCTCTCCTCAGTGCCTCAGGCTAGGCCAGCAAGCCTACCATCTGTGGAGGTCCCCCTGACCATCAGCTTCTAGTCTTTCTCCACCTACCTTTCATCACAATAATACCTGAATCTTCTCTGTGCCCCTTCTGAAACAGTTTGTATTGATCTCTAAGATGCAGCGTATACATCAGCCTTCTGGCTGCGCCGTAGGAGTCCTTCAGTGGTGTCCCAGTCCCAACAGGTTTTTAGTTTTAACTCATAAGAGTGAAGCATGACCTCTGGCCCAAATCTCTTACAAGTAATCTAAAATCACTATATTTTTCTGTTAAAATCTGTTTCTGATATTTATGTCTTAATACTTTATGACTATCTCATGTCACTCATTCTTTATATTTATATCACAATAAATCCTTATAGCTCCATATAACACAGTATGGAGAGTTATAAATCAAATTAATCACTGTGCAAAAATAAGGGTGAGCATGGATCTAAATAAACAAGCCTGTTATTTTTCACTGAACATACATCACCAAATTTAATCATTTATTTTTTACAGCTGAAAATTTTCATCTCTCATTACAAAAATATAGAGAATTCAAATATAATGTTTAAGTGAAATACTCAAACATTTAAAATATAAAGTAAGATGATATTGGTTAAATTTATGTCTCAGTTTAACAACATTGTATTGCAAATATTCTCAATACTAAGTTGTATTTTTAAATTGATTCTAATGGATGATTGACTATATAGATTGTACATTTATTTTTATTAATTGACAGTATTTTTTAGCAAATTCTAATGTGGTTTTAATTTTTTCATTGTTGTAAATAAATAATACTGGTAATATAAGCATTATTACATGTATACTATAATTCAGTTAATATTCTAACTGATATTCTACATTTTGTTTGGAAGGCTCATGTACATGTCAGTTCCCTTATTAGGGCATAAACCTATTTCTATCAAATGTGTCTGCCATGGAATAACAATTAAACTATATAGCAACATTTTTATGAGAAAAAACTGGAGTTTTGATTTCTCTCAAAGAAAATTTTTAGAAAGAAAATACAATGTATACTTCATTTTGTCACCCAGTTAGTAATTGGATGTGCTACTATATACTAATATATTTTTTACTCAACATAAACATTTTAACATTAAGGTAGTATTATGTAGACTCAAAAGATAGGATTTAATGTTCTCTATATCATTATTTATTTAGCAGAAGAGTAAGTTTTATGATGTCTGTGCTGAGTAACTAGGAAGTCTAAAAATGATTCTGTCTATAGCTACATAGATACAATAATGGGTACAATCCTTCAGTTTCTTCTCTTTGTTCCTACTACAAATTTCACCATAATTCATTCATGTACTTATCTGTCTCACTACACTATGAAAGTTTTTGAGTCTAGTTACTATGATTTACTCATGATTTAAACAGGGCCAAACAAGAAATTGTGTCTTGAATAATAAAATAAAGAACTGAAGCAAACTGTTATTAATTAATGTTTAAATCCAGCTAATTGATAGAACTAGTTTCTCAGATATTACTATATAGAATGATGAGACAATTTAATATGAAATTTGAATAGTGAAAGCACAATATAGAAAAACACATCTAACTGGCATCTAAGAAAATAAATAATTTAAAATAAGATAGAAACAGCATATTTTTATCTAAAAAAATTGAAGATAATATTTTCATGGTCTTTATATAAATACAAATAAACTTTGAAATCTGAAATCATAATTTCAAGGCTGTATTAATGGCAGTAAGAATAAATATTTCAGAAGATCCAGTGCAACAAAGACCTATTAAAATTTTTCACTCAAAATGCAAAATGGAGATATTTTACAACAATGTAATTTTAAGATATGTAACACTAGTAATCCGTTTCTGTTTGAGTCGAAGTGACTCCATCTTGAATAACTCCATTGGTGAGCCATCATTGTTGGTTACCCACTTACAGCATCACAAAAAAAAAAAAAAAAAAAAAAAAAATCCTGGATATTTTGACTCACTCATTCTTATATTCTAAGGATGTAAACTAACATAAATATTTAGGAGAAAAAATATGCCTGTGTTATAACTCCAGCATACTGGCATCAGTACTTTTACTTAAATCATATACCTAGTTGACTCAAAAAGAAAAATACATACCAAGTAAGAGTGTAAGAAAACTCTTTAACTTTGAGGCTGGTGTAGATCTTGCCTACCAAATCATCCACCAGTTCTGGCATCCAGGTCCCCTCTATGTGAGTTATCCTAATAAAATGCCATCAAGTCTCATGGATGTGCCTGCCTCTTTCTTTGGGTTCAAATAACCTCAGTTTAGGGAAATAATAAATTTCCATAGTCTCATAGCTCCTTAATTAAGAAAAGGAAAGCCATCCTTGAATAAAAGTTAGTAATCATGTCTTAAATGTATTTTTCAAAGAGGAAGGGAAGTACAGGCATCCAGCAGAAAGAAAGAGAGAAAAAAGAAGCATTTTGTTTATCTTATTTGCTCATTTCCCAGTTCTAGGCCATGAACCCAAGTCATTGGATTTTATATGCACTACATCACAGGCCTGGATTTAATGCCTAAGCCACCAGGGTGTGCTTACAATTATATTTGATAGAATGAACCAATATATTTTCTACATCCTCCAATTGTGTACATTCATCTGGAGTTGTACAGCTTTAAAATAATCTGGTAGTCATTATAGGGAATGGTGAGTTTGTTAGAATGTTTCTACCATTCATATTAGCTATCTAAGAAATCTGTAAAAACACTTTTTTAATATATAAGTTAAGCATGAATATTATGAAAATATCTGCTATATATATAGATATAGCTGCTAGTATGAAAGAAAAACGACATCTATAATTGACCTTAATTGCTATTCAAATTCTCTTTCTGATTGGGACACACTAAAATCTCATTTTTTTCAGTTAATTTTTAGCAATTTTTATTTCAACCCTCCTCTTTCTATCTGGGCCTCAGGAACTCCAGATTCTTCTATAACGCTATAGGAGCTGCATAAGAAGGTGCTGGAATACAGGACAAACCATGCTTCAACTCTTCTTCATAGCATCCTTTAGAAATTTGTTCACATTTCTGGTTGATAAAAATGATGCAATACATTCTACCAGGTCCACGTTCTCTTCTTTCCAGCTCTACAGATTTTCAGGGTTTTTCATTCACTCTGAACCCCTCTGAATTGCATCTTTTTTGAAAACATCCCGAGAGAGAGAATTACATCTATGAACTTATCTCAGTTCTTCCCTATCTGAATACACCACAAATACTTTTCTATGTGGCCCAAGATGCCATAACATGCCTCTTGCCTTCCCAGGCTCCACTTCAGCAATCAGGAATATATTTCTCTGAAAATCATTAAACTTCCCACCAAGAAGAAGAGTGCATTTGGGCTAAGAACACTTCCTGGGAAATGCAACAGCTATCTTCTTTCTTACAGAGTAGTTGGAATTGCGATTATTTCTTACCTATCACGAATTCTACTACCCACATTATCAAGTGTATACCTTATTCATTGAATATATTAAGGCTTTAGCTGAGTTTGTGATTATAAAACATTTCTTATAAAATTTTGTCACAGTCATACATTTAGAGGAATTACTTTAAAGCTCTATATTTATTAAATGAATTATTTTAGTTCCTCTTACTTTATCATCCTTCTTTATTTGAGATCATGAATGTCACTGATAGTATTAAAAAGATATGAGATAAAAGTTCTCAGAAACAAACAAACAAAAAACTTTCATTATAGAATATTAGTATTAGCAAATAAAGGTTATATGACATAAATTTAATTTTTTACTCCCCTAGAATGCCGGCTAGCAGGGTATTCACTAACCTTAAACTTAGATGTGCTCCCTAGGAAAGCAGAACTTTCCTCTTATTTAAAGTATAGTTTATTATACAGACTGTTTCAAACTTGATGGTTCAAAGAAAATGGTGGTAATTCTATTCATAGTTAAGTCAGCAGACAACAGAAAAATAATATGTCTCAAGTGATGGGAAAAATTGCCTGGAGCAATAGGCTGGCTCCAGTTGATAAGACAGATATTTACATTTCAGAAGCATCTCCAAAGGGTTCTGTCTTCTCAGGCACCTGATCCAGAACCCTAAAAGAATCTGTGAAGATGCCTTTTATCTAGAATGTGTAGTTGTGATCACAGAGAGAGGTTTAAAAGAAAATGAACAAGATTTATCAAGTAATTTCATATGTGTATCAGTCTCTTTTTTTAATGTATTAAATTATTTAACTTCCAAAACTATTTTCTTGGGCTTTCAGAAACTGTAAGTGAGGGATCAAAATAAAAATAGATGAAACAAGCATGACACATGTAAGGCAACATCTCTTATTAAAACCATACAAATTTTACTGCATTCATATTTATCTAAATAATGGAAATGTTCAAAAATATTCAGGATGAATTTAGAGACATTAAAAAGCAAAGAATTCACTTGTTGCTGTGCCACAGCCAACAAATATTTTTGATAAATAATCCATTTTATACCTGTCCAGATATTATTGCATCAAACAAAATAAAAACAATGAGAGTAACTGTAGATAAGGGAGATCCAGTCTGTCAATTGCTCTCCAAAAGCATGTTTTGCAAAAGTGTTACCTTTTAAACCTTCAAAAATAAATGTGCTCACAGGACATGATGTCATGTTAATGGAACATATTAAAGAAAGCACTGTGAAAACGAGTTCATGATATTCATAGAGATGATAGGCATTTGGGAGAAGTATTTTTATATGTTCCTTTCCATTATACTTAAAAATATAGGCTTCAAAGTACACTCGGTTATTCTTCACAGTTTGCTGTTAGAAAGTGTGCCTTCCAATGGGATAAACTAATCCATATGTAGGCAAACAAACAAAAAAGCTGTATTAAGTCTAGATTACCTCTGAATATGTGAATGTACTTCAGGAAGTTTGACTTTTTGTTCAACAGTGTCAAGATTCTCTAATAGAATTATTAAAACTATGATGCTCATAATGTTGCTAGGAGGGAAGTTCAATTCTGTTTGGTGAATTATAGAAAAAAACCAAAGTTTTCTAAGAATTGTAACATCTGTCATAAGCTTATCATAATGCCATACTTGAGTCTCCACAGCATGAAAAATGGTAATGAGAACCCTACAATGAAGCAAAATGGCTTAGTAAGACTCTAGCTAAATCTTTCAAGAGTTGTATCCCCATGCATTAATAGCTATCTTATTAAGTGGGAGTCATGATTATAGAGTAGGTCACAGCTCTTTCATGATACAGGCCTCATAGTCTCTAACTCCATCAGTTTTCTCATATTTATGATGAAATACATTGCTCACAAAGAGCTCATTAAATTTTTAATCCTTAAAAAAATGGTACAAGGTTACTACCATGTGCCCTAACTGACACTGCAATGAGACCAAAGAAAGAAGGGGGCATAAATATAACTGCAAAAGAGGGATGTGACCCACTATTCATTTATATTCTTTCCTAGGTCACAGCAATAGTCAACTAAATGACTGGTCACTAGCAAATCAATATCTGAAATATCATGTCCAAATTAAAAATAATCACCAAAAAATAACCAATTTCTAAATCATATACAATTAATTTTAAAGTATTATCTCTCCCTCAAATGTCTATACATAGATCTCTGAAGAAAAAAATTGAATATAAAAAATAGTTAAGCAGATGCCTTGAGACCTGATATTCACTGGATAATATAACTTAGAAATAAATCCTTAGTGGATGGACTACGAAAGGGGTAGGATGCCTTTCAAAGATTGGGTTGAATCCTTTTTCCTTTTGACATACTTAAACAGACTAGTCTGAGCTTCAACTTTGAGGTAATCATAATGATCTTCATATTGAAGCATACAGTTCTGCCTATACCATCATCAGGAAGTAGAATAAGTCATTTCAATTTTATAATAAGCAGTAACGTAAACTTTGCATGTAATAATTCTTCAAACTATAGTATATATTGTAAAAGAGGCTTTAAAAAAATCTCCCATTTATGGTGTGATTTTTTTGAGACACAGAGGAACTACTTACTCCACTGTGCACAATTAAGTAATCAGTTTAGATTCATGACAGTTCTAGACTGAGCTCAAAGGTGAGTAACTTTTTAACTCATGTATGCTCTAAGAGTTAATGGGGTTTCAAAGTGAACGGCTTTCTTAAAAATTCAATTTCTGTCCTGACTGAGTGAAAAATTTAGGTTTGTGTTACACAAAACCTTTCCTTTAGAATAGGACTCGATCTCATTCATGACCTTCTTCCAAGGGGGCAACAAGAGAAGGTCTATTTAGGACCCCCGTTCTCTTAATTTGAGTTTTACCTTTGGAAAAACCCTTCTCTACTTCCAAGTGATGAAAAGTGTGACTTGGGGCTAGTAACTCTCATTTTGAGAAGAAATAAGGGAGATCTGGACTGGATCAAAGCAATGTAAGAGGTTAAAAACATGGAGAAAGTCTGAGGAAATAGTAGTGACTGTCCTTCATTAACAAGATTATCTCCAAGTACATTGGTCCTTGAGATTCTATGTGGGGATCAACTTACGTTGGTCTTTCACTATATTCAGTCACTACCATAAAATCAATTTGGTATCTTCAGTGTAGTAGTAAAGGAAAATAATAGCTGACTTGCTATGGAATCAAAACCAACTTGGAAAGTTGTGGGGAGGTTCAAGGAAATGATTCATTTAAGATACAAATGTAAAATTAAGAAACAGAATTTAAGTGCTTCTGAGCCACCATTACACCACCATTAAAAACCAAAGTCCAGTAAGTAGCTATAAAAATCAAACTTGATAAGGTGATTTTTTTCCTTCCTAAAAAGTGAAGAGAGAATTGAATCCTGTCAGACTGTTTCCCAGGACCATCACCAGTAGTATGACCTTAATGAATCTCACAATATTTTCTGTATATTGACCAGAAAGGAGACAATACCCAGTTAGAACTGGTCATCAACTATTATCCATACTTGTTTTGGAATTGGTTGAAGACTGATTCAATATGCCAGGAATTAAATGGAACAACTAATGTTTTGAGACTCATCTCCTGCACATTCTCTCTAGACCACAGTCACTAAAGGCATTATAACCTAAATTATATATACTACAGAAAATGAGACATTTTATTCAAAGTTTATCATTATTAACAGTGCTGGAAAAAAAATTTAATTCCACTGTAGATATTATTGGATAATTAAAAGTCTAACCTTAACCTCATGAAAGAAACTCTGTAGGTCTGTTGCATAAACTGAAAAAATCACAGTGCAAGCTGTTCTATTAGAGCCAGTTGGAAGTTCTCCCCGGCATGGGAGAGCTCATGTTTCAGAATCTGATTCATATATTCATTTCAGTGCCATCTGGTTCACTTACTTTTTTTGAGTAACGAAGACTACCAGTAAAAATTCAAGGCCTATTTCTTACCTGCGGGAACAGGAAGAAAAAAACATAGCACCTGTTGGAGGCAGATGCAATGTGAATCCTCATGGGAGAAAATATTTTTACTCTAAATTATCTCTGAAGACTGGTATATTAATAGTCTCTAGCCAAATGCTGCATTTATATTGTGCTCCCAATTCCTGGAAGAAAAATAACATTAGAAAACAGAGTATAAATATAATATGCAAAAGAGAAATATGATAGACAGATATTCTATGAGGAGTGACAGGTATCTGGTGCCCCAGTGACCACAAGGCACAAACAGGAAGAAGGCTGTCTTCAGAGATAAGTCAGAGATAACTCCAAAACAAGTTATCTTTAGAGAAACTAAGAGCTCTTGTTAGTGTTTATCTATGCGTGGTCTTTTACCCGCCTGGATAAGTATCATAGCTGACACAGCACACTGAGGGTAAAAAAGTTTTTATTTGCAACAAAGAGAAAAGTGTCAGGGTGAATGAAAGGAAAGGACATTTGTCAAGATAACAGAAGTGGGTGGAGCTCCAGTGAAAACCCACACACATACTCCACTAAGGGTGCATGCATTTATGGGAGTCTGTTCCCTGGCTCCCCTTTCTTCACTCCACTCTAGGAGGCATTTCTGGAGGGGGATCTCTAGGAGATAGGCTATTAATGAGAAAGCCCATATTCAATCTCATGTTGTTTCTTATCAAGAGATAGAATGTAGGTAACTGTGTGAATTACTGCACTTGTGTCCCAGCTAGTTTGGGCCATGAGGGAATCTGCAGAGATGCATCACCTTATCTAGTCATTTTGAGTCACCCTATTAGAAATTTATTGTTTCCTGGACACTTTTAGTGCCTGGTTGTGATGCTCCCTTTGTACAACCCTGGGCCCTTTGGTGCCTGGTCTGTGTCTGTGCCTTATCTGATCATCTTTGGACTTTTTTTGTTGGGGTCCTTCTCTTCTTCCTGCTCCCCTCTAGTTAGCTTACCTAACACTCTGAAATTTTATCAATTTTAATCTGTATTTCTGGTAACATGGCTAGCCAAGAAAATGTGCTTCTTTTCTAATTAAATAATAATAATTGTTAGGTATAATAAAAGAAAAACTATTCAATGTACAAGTGACCCCTGGAAACTAGGGGTTTCGGGGCTCAGATTCGGGGTCAGAAATTAAGTGTCATAAACATGTACCATGCTAGAACGACACTGCCAGTGGAATCATTGACTCTTGTAAGAGGGGAGGTCATGGGTGTTTATAATTATGAATTAATCAGATGTAAAACTGATCCTGTAAGTACTATGAAACTTGCGGTTGGAACTGAGACATTTTTCAAGGATTGTAAAAGGGAGAATGAAATTATTTCTGATTACTCACACAGTAATATTAGAAGCATATTATTTTGTACTTAGATTTTTAGGAAAGAATAAAAACCTCCCCTGAGATAGCATAATCTTGAGTCTGGATTTTACAGCTATTTTTAGTCTGAAATCCTATCTGCTGTAGGGTGTGCATCTTGAGAAATAGACATAAGAAACACTGAAATATCTCCAGGTGGAGACAAAAAATGCAAACTTACAACTCAGGCATTATCGGTTGAATATAGGCCTAAAAATATTGCCATTGACAATGAGCTTAGAAGAAAATATTTAAACTTTAGGGAAAAATAATTAATCATGTGTGATATCAGCAAGTATTCTGAACAGGATAAATCATACTTTAATTGCTTAAGATGAATGAAAATTTTATTTGAAAAAGAAAGTAAAATAAATCTGTTTAAAGTCCAAGAGATATATAAGTAAAAAGCAAACCAAAGTAAAAGATCAAGAGATATGAAAGAAATAATTGCCAAATTAGAAAATAATAAACTTACGAACTTCTAGCTTAATATATATATATATATATATGTATCTACATATATATACTTGTCAAATTAAAACAAAACTAATGGACAGGGTAAATATCAGTTTAAATAAAGCTAAATAAAAAATCATAAACTGACATAATTTTAGGATTTGTCAAAAGGCATAGCTGAGAAAGTTGAAGAGTTGTCAAATATAAATGAAAAAATAAATATCATTCAAAATATGTCCAACACTATTTTAGGAGAAAGAATCAAGAAAAAGCTAAATATTATTAGTGGCCATGGCCCACTGTAAAACCATGACCTGCTGATGCTAAACAAAGGCAGCAGAGCAATTTCCAATTATCAATTATTTTCCAGAATAACCCAGGATGATGCCATTGTAGAAGAAAAGGAAGCCACAAACCCATTTTCTAGCCACTGTGGACCAACAGTGGCCACCACGCCATTAGGTGCCTGGCAGTCTAGACTGGCTGGAAGCTACTGACTAGATAAAAGGACTTTTCCTTTTCACCTGAGAATGGAACTCTATGTGCATTTTGCAATTATGTGACTCTTGTATGTTATTCATGTGAGGAATTCACAAATGAATAACTGAATTCCATTTGCAATTCCTATTCTAATTTACAACTCTCACTCAACAATAAAAGTGTACCCCAAAAGTATTTTGGGGCTCAGATTCTATATCTGGCCCACACGTAACAAAGCTGTCTTCACTACTTCTAAAAGAGCAGTTTGGATTTGTCGGCTGAGAAAGAGCTGTAACACCATGACGGCCTGAACTTGAACAGAGTGACACTGAGATAATTCTTGTGTTTAGAACTTTCCCAAAAGAAGATGAAAGTCAGATCCAGCTTGAACCAATTTGTAGCATCTGTGCAGAGACCCCAAATCTAGTCCTTGGAGTAACTCTTCCTCAATACAACGCCATTAGCGTGTTAATTTTCATCCTCTGTTGCACGACAGTTCCCACAATGACCATAGGGGTGAAAAGAGATGATGCCCTTTTTCCCAGAATCTTTGCCGACTCCCATAAGTATTAGCATGACTCCAGCTGGTTACCACCCCATTTCCCACTTCCCAGAACTTAAACTGTTCATAAGCGTGGTGCCCTTCCCAGCAAGGGGCCTTCTCACTAGGAGACATCCAGGGGCCTATTGCTCTTACAATAAACTTTCTCTTTCCTTTCAGGCTGTCAGTGTTTTGAATCTTCATTGTATTCTTGAAGTGAGGGTGTCAAGGGCCCTTCCCACTGACAATACTATTCACAATTTTGACTGAGAAATATAAAAAAATAATAGTTCAAGAAGCACAATATGGCACCAGGAGATGGTAAATGAAAAGAAATCCAATTATAATGCAGTGAAATACACTTGTCCTCACCCCAAAAAAAGCAAAAAAAAAACCTTTAAATTTAATCAAGAGAATAGATGTTATGCGCAAAGAAATGACATTGTTCATGCCAGCATCGATGAAGGCCAGAGGATATTATCTTCCAAGTATTGCAAGAAAACAGCTAGAATGACTATTTGTTGACACAAATAATCATCATTTTTTGACAAAGGAATAAAAGAAACAAAAGACTGAAGATTTAGATTTACAGAGTATTATAAAATAATAAATTATATGCTTTGTTAAAACAAATTAGGAAAGATGAGAATAAGGGGAAAAGCAAAGTAATCTTTAAATATTTTGGCAATAGTATTGAATTTAAACTCCATAAACAAAACAAAACAAAAAATCTAGTATTAAAGTGAAACTCAAGAGATTTCATAATAATAGTGTAAGATGAACAGACATTCTCAGAATTAAAGCAATACAGTTTAAATTGGGATGAGACAACTTTTCCTTAAGATAATTTTTTCAAAATCCTACTCGAAAATAGAGAACCAAAATAGAGAATCAATGACTGTTACAATACTGAATCTTTTAAAAATATAATTCCAAAGAATCACCAGAGGGCAAATTCTAAGAAAAGTGAAGGAGAGGTGGACAAATAATGTATGAAAGATATCATAGAAGAACTGTATTTTAAAGTTATACATTAGCATAGGAGCCTGGTGATATATTCAGAAGTAAATCATGCATATGTAGTGCTTGTTCCCTGGTTTAACATTAAATTTGCTAATGAAGTAATTTACCATATTAACAGATTAAGGGAAAAAGCACTAAACAGAGTAAATATTTACTGAACATCTCCTATGAGCTGTTCTCGGTCATTAGGGCAGACCAGTGATCAACACAAACAAAAATCTCCATTCTCAATGCTTTCATTCTACTGGAGGAGAAAGGCAATTATAAGTCAAGCAAATGAGTAAATGCAACATCAAGTTAAGTAAGGAGAAATAAGAAAAGACAACAAAGAATGTAAACAAGAAATGTAAGTTTGTAGACTGAAGACAAAACCAAAGACACAAATGTAAATCATTTCGGAGAGAACAGAAAGCAGTTTTACCAAACAAAAGTCCAGGAAATTTAAAAGTTTAGAAAAACTTCCCAGTTTTTTGGGAAATTTCAGTATTGCGATGTTGTAAATAATTCCTGATTATAACTCAATACCAAAAACTTCTTGACAGTAATTTTCATGAGATTATCTGTAAAATTCATACTTCAGTATAAATTGATAAGAATAAAGACAAGCATTTTGAAGGGGTCAAAATATGAAAGGCAAGAGAAAAGCTTCTTTCAGTGCTTAAAATAAGTCTTTGATCCTTGTCACAGTGTGGTAGTGTCACCTGGTGCTAGGTCATTCCCTCAAAATGCTTAAACTGAAGTTAGCATACCTCTCAGTTGGGCTTTGCAGAAATTGCCAAATCATTAGAGGTACATAACTGGTCAGGCTACAGAGAATAATGAGATTTTCAGCCACAGATTAGAAAATGATGGCCCCTGGACTAATCTGGACCCTGAATATGCAGGAGGGAAACTGCAGGACTAGCTAGGACTGGAAATTGATCAATATAGAGGCAACCAGGAGACATGGGTCAAGAGGGAGGACACATTAAATCCCCACCCTGCTTTGCCATCACAGCTCTGATTCATCCCCACCCTGCTTTGCCATCACAGGTCTGATTCAATCCAAATTAGGACAAAAAATAGGTGTGAACCCCTTCCTGTTCCTGAAATGCTCTGCCCTTTTATCCAGAAATCTGTAGACTTCAGAGACTTTAAACAATTCCCCATCCCTCCCCTTCTTTTGTAGAAAACATCACTTTATATGCAAGAGCCAGTGTGGGAAATGGAGAGAGATGTTAGAGCACAAGCCTCCTTCCCCCTTTTTGGCCAAAGAATACATTTTTTTTTTTTTTTCTTTTTTTGGTCAGGTCACACTGTGGCCCTCAATCTTTATTAGCTGTTGGGAAAAAACAAGTTATAGGATACTGGTAACAGCAGTGGTTTGCACACACAAATTTGCACACACAAATGAACAAAAGTGACAAAAATGAAACGTTCACAGAAGATACTATAAATGAAAAAAAAACGGCATATGACACAAATATATTACAATGCATATGTGTGTGAACATACAGTCCACAAGTATGGACATGAACTGTAAGAGGGAAAGACATGGTCCAGGAACCAACAGAAACTAGATTCTGCTGAGAGATTTAGGTTTAACATTTTAATAAATGGCTGTTTCCAAAATACATATGCCATTTTGCATTCTCAACGGCATTGTATGAGAGTTCCAGTTCTTCCAACATTCTTGCCCAAACTTTAGATATTGTAATAGGTGTGTGGTGCTTTCTTGGTGATTCTCATTTGTATTCCCTGATGACTGAAGAGATTAGCTGTCTTTTCATTTGTTTACTTGTCAAACACATATGCTCTTGGTGAGCTGTCTTTTAAAACTGTTGCTCCTTTTACAAAATGCATTAAAAATGTTACTGTTTTTTTGGGGGGAGGGGGATTTTTTATAGTTAATTTTTTACCATCAAATTATTTTTTCTTAAAGTCTTCAAAAACACTACAGACTCCTTCTTGATATATATCTAGACAGCTGTTGTTTCTACTCTTGTGAATTTATAAAGAGACAGCTCATTTTTTCTTTTCATTAAATATCTGCATGTCTACCTCATTCTCCCAAATCCTATTTTCCACCATGTATTTCACTCTGATCAACAGTTTAGATACAACTCTTCACAGGCCAGCACTATGAGAGCTTAATCATATAATGGAAAACATTCCATGAGGTTACCCTCAAAACCTGAGGTCTTGGTCATTGAATGACAATTCAAAACCCATTCTCCCTTGATTCCCTGGCTAATGTATTTCTAGAAGACAGAATATATAAATGTTTGGGGGGAAGTAGATAAGAAAAGCATTTGATCAGGTTAAGTGGTTCTGACTCACCCTATGGCCAGAGCAGGTGAAGAATGACTAGAACGAACCTAAAAGTGAAACTGAATAATTTTAATACTAAAATAAGTTTAATACCTCCCACCAAGAGGAGTTTCACCACCATTTTCTTGAACATGTGATGTAAAGCAAGTATAACCAGACGTGAGGAGAGCTGCTGCCTGGGCAGTAGACTTGGACTCTGCCCAGCAATCACTGCTCAGTCTTCACCCGCTTCTTCAGCTGAACCCCAGCAAAGCATCCTGAGAAGAGCACTACGGGAGGCAATGCTCTGTCTTGCTCTGTCCTTAACTGTTCCACAGAACAAACCCTTATTGTTATAGAAACTTTGGTTTGTAACTTTTATCCAGTGCTCAGGAAGGAAATGGATTCGTGTGTGGTAATACAACTTTTCTTTTAAAAGGCCTTAGTGAAGATGTCATTTAAGTAAGAAAGAAGTCACACTCCAGACTATTTGGTGCTATTACTATCAACCTCTTCTTTGAATAATCTATAATTGTAAAGAAGTCTTAATGAAGCACATATTATTTTCTCTTCATCATCTTTGAGTATAATGGTTTATTTTCTAATCCTTCTCCTTAATTGATTTGAAGATTTATTCCCATATCTATGGTTCTCTGTTGGTAATAACTGTTCTATTTTTAGAATGTGTCTAGATGAAATTGTACCCTATATTATTTTACTAAAATATCTTTAGTAACAAGAACTAATTTAAATTTGATGTACTTTCCTTTAGTCTTTAATGCCATGCAAGTACAGAAATTTAACTAATTCTGATTCCTCTATTCTCACTGTCCTTCTAATACATAGCCAGAATCAGTTTCACATGTAGTTTTCTTCATCAGTATACTAATCTAACTAAAAGGCACATTCTTAATGGGCTTTGCAATATTTTATAATTTTGTTGAAGAAAACACTGCATCATATACATCAACATCTGTCTATAACATGTTTAAGTGTCACTAATAGTTCAATTCTATCATTCACCCTATAATTGACTCCTTTATCCATTTTTCCCAGTCCTTCTTCCTTCCATTCTGATAAAAATTATTTGATTCTATAGACTAAAAGTTGGTTTTTGTTTAATTTAGTTAACTTATTTGTTTGGTTTGTCTATATACCACATATGAGTGGTATCATACAATGTTTGTCTTTCTCCTGACTTCTTATACTAAGCATAATTCCCTCTGGGTCCATCCATGCTTTTGCAGTTGGAAGAAGTTCACCTTTTTTATAATTGAGTAGTATTCTACTGTGTATCTCTACCACATCTTCTTTATCTACTCATCTATCAGTGGGACTTAGGTTGTTTCCAGTTCCTGGATAGTGTACATAATTTTACAATAAACTCAGGGTTCAAGTTTCTCTGCAAATTAATCTTTTTGTGGTTTTCCAATAAATATCTGGAAGCAGGAAAAAAGAATCTTAAGGAATTTCTGTCTTCAATTTTTTGAGGAGTCTCCATAATATTTTACATGTTTGGACCAAATTACACTCCTACCAACAATAGTGTCTAAGGGTTTTCTTGTTCTTCACATCCTCACCAAATCTTTATTTCGAATCTTAGATAATAGCCATTCTCACAGGCATGAGGTGGTATCTTAATGCTGTTTTGATTTGCATTTTCCTAATAACAGTAGAAATGAAGTGTCTTTTCATATGACTGCTGACTTTTTCTTCTTTGGAGAATTGTCTCTTCAGATCTGCCCATTTTAAAAATGGGTTGTTTGTCCTCTTGTGAGTTTTAGGAGTTCTTTATATATTTTGGATATTATGCTCCTGTTAGAGGTATGAAGTGCAAATACTTTCACCAATTAGGTAGGATATCTCTTTTACTTTTGGCAATAATCTCTTTCACTTTTGGCAATAATCTCACTTTACTGAAGATTATTTTATTTGAGGTAGACCCATTCTTTCATTTTGACTTCTGTCTCCTGGACATTAGAATCAAGTTCCAAAGACATCTCTTTGGCCTATGTCAGCAGTGTATCACCTATGCTTTCTTCTATGTATTTTATGGTTTCAGGCTTTACATCTCAGTCATTAATGCATTTGGAATTATTTTTCACGTACGGTAAAAATAGTCTAGTTTATTATTTTGCATGTTGCTGTCCATTACTCCCAAAACATATAGTGAAAACACTGTCCTTCCCCTGTCATATGTTCCTGGTGAATTTTTTTTTGTAAATTTGTTTTTCAGTTATGTGTGGGCTTATTTGTGTGTTCTCACTTCTGTTCCATTGATCTGTATGTCTGCTTTTAGTCCAATACCATGCTGATATATTGCTATTGTTTGGTTGTATAATTTCAAATCAGAAAGTGTGACAACTCCATTTTTGTTCTTTTTATTCTAAGAATTATTTTGCTATTTGTGGTCTTATGTAATTCTAAATATATCTCATGATTTTTGCACAGTCTATTTTTGTGATGAATGCCATTAGAATTTTGATGGGGATTGCATTATTCTGCATATAGTTTTTGGCAGTATGGTCATTTTAACAATAAGTATGGGATATCTTTCCATTTCTTTGTGTTATCTAAGACTTATTTTAACAATACATGTATTTCTCTGCTTAAATTTATTTCAAGGAATTTCATTCTTTTTTATTCAAATGTAAATAGGGATGTTTTCCTGAGTTTCCTTTCTGCTACATCATTATTTGCATCTATAAAATTTATCTATTGAATATATACTTTACACGTATTTTCTCCAGCTTGTAGTTTACTTTTGCAATCTCTATGCACTCTCTTTTGAAGAGCAAAATTTTCATATGATATACTCCAATTTAAAATAGAGTTTATAGGATGTGCCTTTGATACTACATGTGAGAAAAGTTGAAATCTTTTTGAATATCACAAATATTTTCCCTTAAAATTTTTCTAGCATTTCATTCCCCATGTAAGTCTGTCTCATTTTGCTCATTTACTTTTTTGTGTAAACTGTGAGGTATATTATGAGAAATGCTTTTTTTTTCTATGAACTTCCATTTTTTTCAACTCTGTTAGTTAAAAAGACTGTTCTTTCTTCATTGTATTGCCTTTGTAAATTTGTTAAAAAATCTGTTTATTTTATTTACATCAGTCTATTTATTGTCTCTGTATTCATTGACTGATGTGTCTATCTTTACTAATTTTTAGCTCTGGAAATTAATCCTCCACATATGTTCACTTTTCATTTTGTTGATAATAATTTTATGGTCTAATAATTTATACATTGTCACTCTACTTTGCCTTATATTTATAGAATATATTTTTTATTCTTTTTTGAGTCCAAATGAACATCAAATGAAACTCAGTTTTATGTGTTAACATATATATCTACTGATGAAACCATCACACTAGTCCTGTGAAGAACATTTCTCTTTTGGCATCCTATTAACTCCAGGATACAGTCTTTATTTCTGTAAACTCATAAGATTTTCTAACAGTTTTACTTCTTCCTTTCCTTTCTAGATGCCTTGTTTTATTTTATTTTATTTTAATTCAAGTGCACTGACTAGAACCACAGTACATGATTGGATAGAAATGCTAAGTGCAAGCATTTGTAAAATTCAGTGACTTCAGCATATTAAATAATTTTGCAATTATCACTATAATAAATTTTAAATCATTGCCATCACTCCATAAAGTGACTTAATGCTCATTAGTATTCAGTTTGATTTCTTCTCACTAATCCCAGTTCTAATCAACTACTGAATCAATTTTTGCATCTATACATTTGTCTTTTCTATAAAAGGCAATATTCCATAAAAATGAATTAATATGGCATATATTTTTTGTGCATAACATTTTCACTTAATGTAATGCTTTTTGATGTTCCTCACATTTAGTATGCATCAGTACTTTGCTATTTTTCTTGTTAAATTGTTTTTTTGTTTATGTGTTAGTTGACATTTTTGTTTCCACACTTTGATAGCTATTCATAATGTTGATAAGAACACATATGATATATTTTTATATGTATATTTATTTTAATTTCACTTGGACATAATTCTACCAGTTCTAGGATATATGGTCAATCACTGTTTAACATTTTTCAACACTGGCTAGCATATTTTCTAAAGATGCTCCACCATTTTATGTTTTTAACAGCAATATTAAGGATTCATCTCCTATACATTTTCATCAATGCTAGTTATTTTCTGTTATTTTAGTTAAAACCTTTCTAATTAATGCTAATGGTTTCTCATTGTGTTTTTGGTTTACATTTCCTTAATGGTTAATAAATTGCATATTTATTCATGTATTTACTGACTATTTGCTAATCTTTCTTAGCTAAAGCTCTGCTCAAATCCCTTGGCTATTTTTGAAATAGATTATTTTCTAAATTTTCACTTCTAAGAATTCTTTTTATATTCTGTATTCAAGCCCTTTTATCTGTGATTTTTTAATATTTTCTCCATTTTCTGTAATATCTTTCCATATTTTCATCATGTGTTCTTTCATATATATCTTTATGAGTTAACTTTTTTTCTATCAAGGATTCTCATTCAAATTGCTGAACTTCAAACTGTTGAACTTTTATGCATATTGTTCATAATGATGCTCATTTTCTTTGTTTTATAGCTTCCTACATATGAAGAAGTCATCAATTTTTATTTTCCCTAATTTTTTAGTATAGTCATTTAGAAAAAATACCCACCATTTACTGTTTTCACATCAAAACTCCATATATTCTAATGTTGTATTTTCATTTTTGTTTAGTTCAAACTAATTTTCATCCCTGTTTTTACTTCTTTTTGATCCACAGATTGTTTAAAATTTGATTATTTAATGTTCACATATTTGAGTTTATTCAGGGATTTTCTTTTATTGATTTTTAATTTAATTTTATTATGGTCAGACAACATAATTTAAATGACTTGACTTTTTAAAAACTTATTGTGAGTTAATATGAGATCTATAATTTGTTCTATCTGCATAAATGCTTCATGTATAATTGAAAATGATATGTACTTTGTTGCTTATGGGTATAGCATTATATAAACATAACTAATAATAATGTTCATGTCTATTACATCATTTTTTTCTGTTTTATCAATTATTGTGAAGAGTTTTGAAATTGCTAAAATTATTTTGGATTTTTTTCTCCTTGAAATTCTATCAGTTTTGCAACATCTATTTTTAAGTTCTCATATTAAATGCATATTATTTGGGGCATTCCATGTTATTAATCGACTATTACTATTAAATGATATTTTTTAACCTGGCAATGGTCTTTATTTTTGAAGTCATTTTATCTGAAACTAAGCTATTTTTGACTAACATTAATATGGCATATCTTTTAAAATCCATTTACTTAAGAACCTGTGTAATATAATTCACATGCATTTCTTGTAGGCAATATAGTTAGATTTTGTTTTTTCATTGTATCTGATAATCTATTTAGTCAAAAAATTTTAATCATTTGAAGTTAATAATATTACTAACATAGTTTTCAAACTATCACTTTAATATTTGTTATTGATTGGATTCTTTTGTTAACTTATTAGTTCAGTTGTTTTGTTAGTGTATGTTTTAGAGTTTATTATGCAAATATCCATCTTAATTCAGAAAGCCTGGAGGATTCTCTTTGGTCTTCTCATACCAGCATCTTGTCTTAGAAATTCTTTCTTCAATATGTGCTAGTATCCTTTAAAGGCTTATCTCATTAGTTAATTTGCTTTCTGTTTCTACAGTGTAATTTTCCTTTTTTGCTAGATGTTCAAATCTTTAACAAAATAAAAATACCACATATTTATTTTTCCATGATTTTATTTGATCCATGTTGGAGCCTGAATGTGGTCCCTGTTTCTAAATCTTGGTCAGAAGAAGCAGACTTTTAATAATTACTCAATATTATGTAAGTCCCTCTTTGTCAGGCACCATTCTAATTTTAATTATTCTACCAAATCATTATGGAATAACAACAATTGTGCTTGAAGAAAGTATGACTTTTAATATTCTTTAAATATCTCTATAAGATATTACAGTTACAAATGATGGCTGATACAAATGTTGCGAAGAATTTAGCCTTTGATTAATACTACTTTGCCATCAAACACTGGGTTGGTTAACTGGAGTTAACAGTGAAAAATAAGCTTCAACTAAATGAAATAATTGTCAACAGGTTTTTTACTTGTCAACCAGGAGAAAATGAGATTGGAAAAATAAAGTCGCATTTCCGTTCCCATCTTTATATCTTCTTTCTGTTGACAGGCAATTAGGTCCATTCACAGTTTTGTTTTTTTTCTTCACTGAGAAAATGAGACTTTTAAATTCTTTGTACTATAAATCAGAGAATCCAGGTTTGAAGTGGTTTTATTTCTGTGGGTTCCTGCATTTAACAGTTTAAAATAAAATTTAAATTCCATTTATATTTTGGCACTTATCCATCTACTTCTAGCTTATGATACTGTCATATATATATATATATATATATATATATATATATATATATATATATATATGGTTCTGGTGACAAATTTACTAATTTCACCCAATTTATATATTTGATCTATGTTTTAGAAGAACAGACCTTTGACCAGTATCACAATCTGTGCTGCTTCTTTCTTTCGGTCACAATGTATAAGATTCTTTCTCAATGCAATTTCTTCTTCCAATGACTTTGAAAATATCCCTCTATTATATTTTGTGAATCTTTTTTGTGTCTGTTATCTGATGCATCTTCTACATCTTTTGGATTCATCTCTGATGCTATTTCATTATTTTTATTCTTTGTGATGCTTAACATCTGAATAAGCAGCTCAAGCTTCTCCTGCTTTGTAAAGACCCCATATGAGCTTTCATTTATCTCTACCATAATATATTGAACTTTGAACTAAATGGTAACAATTTCTCCTGATGCCATCATTTACTAATTTCCAATTAAATTCTTGGTGCAGTGTACTCTAAATTATGTCTGTCTACTTTACTTCAGTAAAACTTCCTAAAGGAAGCCAACCTCTTTCATTCTGGCAAATTTAATAAAAATATCTAACCCTTGTATTACTAGACTTCCTGCTTCATGGAGGCATATAATATTTTCAGTCTTGTATGTTCATTTCTAGAGGTTCTACTCCAAACTATAATTATTAATCCACTCCTTAAAGGGATATTACTACACAGTTTATGATGAAAGTATCATGGTCAAGTAAATTAGATAAAATCTATGAAATAAACTTAGGTCACTGCTATTTACAGAAAATTTAAATTTCAACATAGATAGGAATATGAAATGCAGATACCAAAAATATGAACAATATTTTAAAAACAAATGACCATATATTTTTATCACATTTTGAGTCATACTATCCATTCTTGATTTCCATGACACTACTGTTTATGTTTTTAAATTTCTGTGTACTTTAAGTGCCCATGTGAGTCTACTTCATATCGACTCTCTTACTTCTAGCTCCTTTTACTGTAAGATTTCACTGTTACAAATCCCACATATTCTGATACTTGCAGCATGCTCTTATTTTAAAAAAAATGTATGCTGCACTCTGATAATGCGCATCCAAACTCACATATTTATCTGCCTGTTGCATAAGTCTATTTCCACTACTACCATAGCACAATGAATAATTTTAAACTGAAATTATTAAGTTTACCCACTGGCTCTGGTTTCTCATTCCCTGCCTCTGATAATGGCACCAAAGACAATCCAGTGAACTAAACTAGAAATCTGCATATCATCAGAGACATTTAAAATTCTCTAAGAACCCACACAATCTACAAATAATCAGTCACACCATTCAGTTATTATACTTACTGTTCTCAAAACAGTATTGACTGGCAGGATACAAAATAATCTTTTTCAATCTAACATGGCATGACATTCTTTCAATATTGCCATATTCTACTGGAAAGAAGTTAAACAGGGGAGTAGATCGTATAAGAGATTGAGTGTGGCAATTTATAGTTTGCCTGACAAAAATTCCATAAAGTATGGAAGTTTCAAAATAAATACTAGGCTGAAAGACTACTATTATTACTCAAGACTGTTTTGTAGAGGGAAACTTGAACCCAGGGCCAAAGTGGACTTTCTGCTCCACAACTAGTGAAGTGAACCTACTCAGTCATTCATGCGTCTCCTTCTTTAGGGATGGGCCAGGGCAAGGAGGGCAAGTCAGAAAGGAAAGCTGAAACACTAATGTGATAATTGATTGTTTTGATTACTATCACCAAAAGACTAGTTTACCAAGAAATCCAGTGAATTTATTCCACCTTACATATAGAAGAGCAAATTATTAATAAAGAGAAGGAAGACTTCCTATTTACCTGACAGAATTTTCTTAATAGGAAGTTTTTTTTTAAGACAAGAAATGATTTTTCCTTTACATCTAAAAATCCAAAGGTGACAACCATATTATCACGTGGGTAACATATGTGTTTTATGAAATTAATAGACATGTACTTAAATCTTATCCTTCTTAATATATTCTAGCAAGGAAAGTAACAGCCTCAGCTTTAGAAAATTAGTAAGTTCTGTTGTAAATTTTTCTTTGGCAAATCATCATGACGTATGAATTACCAATTTAATATTTGCTAATATGCAATACAGATCTACCACCTATCAGTCAAGCATGCTTTATAATCAAAAATGATATTATATTAAACCATAGACTAAGTTGACTATTATGAGTTTTAAAGTCTAATATTGGAAGTGAAATATTTTGTAACCAGAAGGAACAGAGAGGTTTTTGCAATATATCAGAATCTTCTGTCCCTCATATACTTCATATTCTTTCATTTCTCCAAATAAATTCATATATACATATATGCATACATATATGTTCATAAGATAATTTCATACATTTCAGTCAACCAATTTCATAATGAGCTTATGATCACATCTAACTCATGTTTATTTATTTTATAGAAAGATAGTGAAGTGTTATTCAGTGCTTCATTCAACAAAATAAAAGGAATTGATCAAACCATTGCAGGTGATATTTAGGTTAGCTTAAAGTTTCTCCATATATTGGATATGCCCAATGGGATGTCATTTTCAGTTGAAGAATTATTTACTTTGAAATAAATCACAAATAAAATATTCATAGCATTTTAGAAGACATTGAATTTTAATAAGAATTTTGAATTTTATGCTAAATTTAATGATTTAGTGATTTCATACTCTCTATTAATAGATAGGAACTAATTTATCTGTTTAGTAGTTACTTTCTTTTACTATTTCTCTTGTCTACCTGCCATACTCTACTGTCTGTCTCTCAGAAAAATATTTTTTCTTTAAATCAAATGCTATGATTTTGCATTATGAGAAACTACGATGTGTTGAGTGTATTTTTATTGTACATTTTCCAGCAAGGTGCTGAAATTTCAATTTTAAAATGAATATTTTTAGGCAATCATGTGTGAGATAAACAGTGTGTTTCCAGATGGTTTAAGCCAACTCAACAGCACTTTTTAAAGTCATATTGCCCTGTGCATCCCACATTGAAAAGCTGTTTCTTAATATTGTGGTTTAACATATCAAATATTATAAAAGTACATACTTAACAACTATGTGTTCATGATTATATACAAGAATATAGTAATTATATTTTAGGTAATATGTTCATTTAATTGCATCTACATCAACTTAAGCATTTCTTGTTTAAGTCAAACGTAATCTTGAAAAGACTATTCAGAAAGAGCTTGTAGTACGTCACTTCTATACAGAAATAGTTATTTCTATGTATTGATATATGTATCTAGTTATATAATAAAATAGATAGATGTTGCAACCATTTTAAAGAATTCAAGACCAAAACTACTAGAGGAGAATTTGCACATTCCTATTTGATCAGTTTAATGAAAAGGTCACTTAATAAATAGCCCAGTTGCCTAAAATTCTAATTTTCTAACGCTGTTTTAGGTACTACAAGCATAGACTGAATCAGAAAAAACTCAGGAATTCTAAGGTGATTATATTTAATGAGGCATAAAATATAATTAGTAAGTTAAAAATAATTTTTAGATTTGATAAATCTTATGAAGGAAATAGAGAGTAATGTCAATGCTGTGAAAGAAATGGACAGAACAATGTAATAGGAAGCTATGTTGTTGAAGAAGATTTCTATAAACAGGACCATGAGGAAAAACGTCAAGGAAAAGATGAGGTTTTAAGATAGGATATAGTCATATATATCATGTAAAAGAGCAGGTGAAGTATCAAAAAGTGAAAATATCTATTGTTAAAGTATTCAAGAAGCAGAAATATGATGGTGTACTGTGAACAAAGAAGAGATGCTGAAGACTAAAGCAAGGAGGATAAATCTACAAAATGATATCAATAACATTACATGATTCCACACATTTTCTTTATATCTTTAACTATAGCATATTGAATTCATTAGAAGCCTGAAAATCTGCCATTTCAAAATAATCATAATGATCATTTTTAAAAATTTTTGTTCTCATTAGTTCCAGGATTGAATTGACCATGGTAAGGTTTTCTACTCTGTTAATTGCAGCATGACTAAATTTCTACTTCCTTTGTGTTAGGTTTTGAATTTAGTTCTGTAGTTTGATCTTCACAATTAAGCATATATAGAATTGGCCCAGTTTTAAAGTTAGAAAACAGAGGATAATAAAATTTGCACAACACAACTAAGGTCTGAATGCTTCTGCAACAAATACTGTCTTCATTTAACAATTGCTATCAACATTTGACAGTTGTCAAAACCTTCTAGCTCTCTCTGTCTTCTCTGGATTCCTGGTCTAATAATCTGCTATAAGTTATTAGAGAAAGATTGCTGGAATCTAAATTTCAAAATGATGGCAAACTGTTTATACTACTCAATATCAAAAAAATAACTCAATCCTAACTAAGAAAAAAATTTTTATAAAAATAAATAGATATTAAGCACCTTTCCAAATTATACTATCACTCTTTATCACTTCTAAGTTAAATCTGTTTTCTATCACTGTAAAAAAATCTAAATCTCATGATAAACAGTGGACACAGACACACTCACAAAGTGGGTAAATATATCAGCTATGGATGACATAAATATCTATTCCATTAATTTCTCCTGGAAGTGACACTCTCTATCATTTTATTTGGACTTCTCAGTATATTTGGTGATATCCATATTGAGTTAAAGTGTATTAAATTTTGTGGGTATATCCTTTGTCAAACATGTTAAATGGTTATTCTCAAAAGTACACAGGTCAGGTTCACTTGGCTTGATTATTATTTTGTACTGATTTGTACTTAGATAATGCAAACAAGGGTATGAAGTATTAGGTATAAGGATAATTCATCAAGAATATTTGTTTAGTTTTAATACATTTAAAAATTTCCTAGTTATGTTTGGCATTAAAGTATTTGAAAATACAGTATATAAAATCATTTTAACAGTCATTAATTTCACCAGATCAAAAATAATAATTACCAAAGAGTAAAAGTACAAAAGCATAAGGGACAGAGTCAAGAAGGTGACATGGTAGGAGCAAGATTCAGATCCTCTCCACAGAGCAACTAGGAATTCACCTGTTCTCCAGAAACAAACACTGAGGAAAGGCAGGTGCAGAGGCTATGGAGACATAATATCCATCTTAACAACAAAGGTAGGTGAAAACATCTGGGTTCAGAGATACACCACAGATTTAGGGCTTAGAACTCAGGCCATGGTAGAGGGGGTGGAGCCATGGGAAGAAATGAAGGTCCATTTGTTCCAAAAGCATCAGAGAGCCCCCCCCCAGTGGGACTGGGACATAGAGGCAGTGGAGATAGTCCTGGTGGTGATGGTGACGGTGTGTCCTGGTGATCTCAGCTTGAGATAATGCAGGAAAATTATATTGGGTGCCACCATAACTAGAAGTCAGCTTGGGGAATACCCCCACCCTCACCTCTCCTATCACCACATTGTCCTTGAGTCTTAAGATCTGTCCACTTATATCCTGTCCACCAGATATCCTGCCCACCAAAATCCTGCCCGCAGGATTAAAGGAAGAATGTCCCAGAAGGGACAAACCCTCGATGCTACACTGTGAGTGGATGCAGAACTTCAGCCTGATTGCCAATAGTGGGCAAATAATGTGATCATTACTGTTTGGAGTTAGGACACCAGGGAAAGGCTCTGTATCCCTCACACAAACTCCAACCCCACAGGCTGATCTCTGGGTTCCAACACAGAGTTTCCCTAAGAATTTCAACAAATATAACCAGTGTTGAAGCCCAGTTCTCAAATCAAGATCTCGGCTTCTCTGATGTAAGTCGATACCTGACAAAACACCACTTCAGGGAAAAAATCCACAGAAAAATAAACAGAATGCCAAACAGAGTGAAGACACAGAGAAATATGTAGAAAATGATGGATCCAATTAAAACTCCAGGGGAAAATTTGAAAAGAATAAACATATGCAAACTGCCTGAAGGTTATTTTATAGTAACAGTGATAAACAGTCTCATGGAAATCAAGAAAACAATAGAGGGGAAAAAAAAGAGAACAACAAAGAACAGAGGGAAGAAATGAAGCAAGATATTAAAGAAATGAAGATTAAGATAGCTAAAGCAAAGAACTCAACAGAGGGCTGCAAGAATAGGATAGATGAATACTCCAACAATCAGTGAGCTCAAAGATAGAGCACAGGAATGTACTCAAGCAAACAATCAAAGAGATAAAAGAATGCAAAGAAATGAAGACAGCATGCAAGACCTATGTGATAACATCAAAAGGAACAATAGTTGCATAATTGGGTTCCAAAAAGGAGAAGAGAGAGAAAAGGGATATAATTCATATATGAAGAAATAATAGCTAACAATGTCCCTACCTTTGAGAATGAAGCAAGCTTCCAGATGCAGGGAGTTCAAAGAGTTCTTAATGAAAGAAATCCAAGGAGACCTACACCTAGACACATTGCCTTCAAAATGTCAAAAATACAAAATAAAGAATGAAACTTAAAAAAAGAGAAAAACGAGTCATATACAAGGTGAATGCCCTTAAAATTGTCAATGTGTTTCTCAACTGAAACAGAAAGTAGTGACATAATATATTCCAAGTATTAAAATAAAAAGATTTTCAATCTACAATACTATACACTGTGAGATTACTATTTAGAACTCATAGAATAAGAAAATGCTTCTCCAATAAGCAAAAGTTAAAGGAATTCATCACCATAAAACTGGTTCTGCAAAATATATTGAAGGATGTTCTATAAAGTGTAAGATACCCCACTGAAAAACAGTAAGGCAGCAAATATAAAAACTAGGCAGCAAAAGAGAATAAAAATGTGGATGGTTAGAATGAGTAGAATTAATCTGTTTTCAAATATAAACAGGAAATAAACATAAAATTTTTAATGCTAACTTCACAATAACCTCAAAACACATCTCTAGGGAAAAAGCAAAGAAGAAAACAAAAAGGGAAGCAAATCAAAACAACTACACCCTATCTACATAAGAAGAGAAAAAGAAAAATTAAAAGTATAGTCTGGAAAAACAGAGAGAAAAAAATTATAAAATGACAATAAGTAGCTGTAAGTCAATAATCATCTTAAATGTTAATGTAATGAACTCATAGTCAAAAAATGCAGAGTGACTAAATAGATTAAAAATCATTATGCAACCTTCTGCTGCACTCAGGAAACCCACCTTTTTACAAAAGATAAACAAAGGCTCATAGTCAATGGTGGGAAGACAATCCTACAGCTGAATGGCAAAGACATAAAAACAGGAACTGCTATACCTATATCGGATAACATATACTTCCAAGTAAAAACATAACAAAAAAAGAGATAAACATTAGATAATGATTAAAGGGTCATCCAACAAGAAGACATAGGACTGGATAATATATACGTACCAAATGAAGAAGCATCAAAATATATTAAGCAATGAAAGCAAGGAGACAATCCACATGATCATATCAAGAGATGCAGAGAAAACTTTTGAAAAGAACCAGCACCCATTTATTATAAAAATTCTGTATAAAATAGGAATAGAAGTTACATATCTCAAGACAATAAAGGCCATACACAACAAACCCACAGACAACATCATAGTCAATGGTGAAAAATTGAAAGTATTTCCTCTAAGTACAGGAACAAGGCAAGGCTGTCCACTCTCACCACTGCTATTTAACATAATAGTAGAGGTCTTAGAGCAATTAGGTATGAAAATGAAATAAAAGCAATCCAAATTGGAAAGGAGGAAAAAAAAAACTATCACTATTTGCAGATGACATGATTTTATATATATATATATTTGAAAACCCTAAAAACTCTGTCAAAAAGTATTAGAAATCATTGGCAAATACAGTAAACTAGCAGGTTCAAAATCAATGCACAAAAATCGGTTGTATAGTTATATGCAAAAAACATGCTAGAATAAATGAAATCAAGAAAATAGTACTATTTAAAATAGAACTAAAAATAATCAAATATCTTGGAATATGCTAAACAAAGGAGGTAAAAACTATAAGTCCTAAAAGAAATAATGATAAAAAGATACAGAAAGACATCCTCTCTGCTCATGGTTGGGACGAATCAACATCATGAAAATGGTCATCTTACCTAAAGCAATATGCATATTTAATGCAATCCCCATTAAAATTCCAAGGGCTTCTTTCAAGGAAATAGATCAAAAAATCTTAAAATTTTATTGAACAACAATAGAACAAGTATAGTCAAAGCATTTATGAGAAAAAAAAGAATGAATCTGGAGGGATTACATTCCCAGACATTGAGCTATACTACAAAGTGATACAGATCAAAATGGTATGGTACTGGAATACTAAAGAGACACAGATCAGTGGCACAGAAGTGAATCACCAGAAACTGACCCACTTATACAGTCAGTTAATCTATGGCAGTGGATCCAAAAACACATTATGGAGATAGAAAACTCTCCTTAATAAATAGTGTTGGGAAAACTGAACAGTCACATGCAAAAGAATGAAAATAGATCACTCTCCAACACCAGTCACAAAAATTAACTAAAAATGGACTAGAATCCTGGATATAAAATCAGAAATCATAAAACTCTTGGAAGACAGCATAGGAAAGACATTCCATGACATTAGCTTTAGAGAAGTCTTTGGGGATTCAACTCCATCAGCAAGGGGAACAAAAAGAAAATTACACTGAACTATATCAATCTAAAAAGCTTCTTCACGGTGAGAGAAAACATTACCTACTAACTGGGAAATGATATTTGTGTTACATATGTCTGACAAGGGCTTAATATCCAAAATATACAAAGAACTCATAAAACTCTCTAACAGAAAAACAGGAAATACAGTCAAAAAATGGGAAGAGAAATTTTTCTGAAGAGGATATATAGATAGCCAACAGGCACAAAAAGGAAGTTCCTACTTGCTGGCTAATCAGGGAAATGCAAATCAAAACAATGAGATGTGGTGATATCTGAAAAGACTGGCTGAAAAGATACCTGAAAGACTATTATCCAAAAGTCTGAAAACAACAAATGTTGGCAAAGGTGTGGAGAAAAGGGAATGCTTTTGCATTGTTGCTTGGAGTGAAAATTTGTGCAACTCCTTTGGAAACAGTAGGGAGAGTCCTCAAAAAGAATAGGGAAATTCCATATGATCCTGCCATCCTACTTCTGAGTGTTTACCCGAAAGATACAAAAACACTAATTTGCAGAGAATCAAGCATGCCCATGTTTATTGAAGCCCTATTCACAATAACTAAGAACTGTAAGCTACCTATGTTCCCAACATCAGATGAATGGCTAAAGATGTGATGTATAGATACACAATGGAACACTATATAGCCCTTAGGAAAGATAAAACCCTAGCTTTTGAATCGGTATAAATGGAATTAGAGAGGATTATGCTAAGTGAAATAAGTCAAAAACACTATGATAAATTCCAGATGATCTCAATCATACATGTAATGTGAATATGAACAACAAAGGAACAGATGAGACAAAACCAACCATTGGACACTTACCATAGGGGTAAGTGGAGCCCGATGGACAATTGGACACTTGGTGATTTGTTGAAGGGTGGGGTATGTTGACATATTTCTTAGAAATAGGGAAACTTCTCATATGGGGAACCTATACATGAGTTTATTTTAATGTATAAAATGAAAGTTACTGCCAAAAATAATTTTTAAGTATTGTGAAAATATTCAATAGTAAAGTGTTTCAAAATACAGAGAAAACATAAATTAGTGAAATGATAAACATGCTCATGGGTAGGAAGAATAAATATGACAAAGTTTTCATTTCTCTTCTCAAATAATTTGTGAAATTCAAATAATTTCAATAAAACTACGACAGTTTTTTACGGAACTTAAATGTTGATTATAAAATGTTTAGGGGAAAGCAGAAAAGAAAAATAATTTATCATATTTCAAAGAAATACAAAGTTAGGAATTTGCCTTACTAGAAAGCTAGTTATACTATCAAAGAACAGATATGAGGAAATATGCTAATGACACAGGAAAATGTAACAAAAGCAATGAAACACACTTGAGATCTCATGAAAAACCCACATGTATTGAAGATCATTGGAAAAATTATGGTATTTTCATGAGATGCTGTTGGGAAAACCAGTTACCCATTTTTTTTTAAATGCAGCACAACTGTTTCTCCAAACAGAAATTTCAATTAGTAGACAATAATGATTTTAGATCATTAAATCATAATGACTTAAGTAATCACAGTCTGAGCTCTCAGGAAAAAAAAGTGTGTTATAAGATTGGCTGTGTACTTCTTAACTAAAAAGTAAGTACAGACCTTTAAAATGACATTTTATATTAAAATATGAATCTGCTTATTTAAGGAAATTACCAATAAGAAGAAGTTACTCATCCAGAATATATTTATATACAAATATGCAACAACTATTAGTGATGAAAATATATAAGCAATGTCATACAAATCAATATCGAAACCATTCAATAGAAAAATTGTCAAAAGTAAAAAAGAGTCAAGAGAATAGAAATACAAATGTCAAATAATGATATTCATTGATGCTTTACTTCACTTGAAATAATAAAAATCAAATACAATTAATATTAGAAGAGATTATTTTATCTCCATCAGAAACAGAATAGTTTGAAAAGTATGAGCAACTAATCTTGGCAAGCATGTGAAGGAATGGAAATTTTAATACTCTTCCAGGGAGAGGTATACAATTACAATTCTTTGAAACAACTTGATGAGTTTTAGTAAAACTATGTGCATGCGCAGTGACTCAGTTTCCCTCAAATTTATCAAAGTTAAATAAAAAAAAGAAAAATAACATTCATAACAGCAGTGTTGGCTATAAAATAACAAAAAAATTGAAATTTTTATCAGCAATGATAATGAATTAGTTTAAAAATAAATCCCAATTAATCTCATATGTATGTGTATATGTATGTGCATGCATGTATATGTACACACACATATATATATATAAATATTGGAAAAAGGAAACTGGCTAAGAGCAATAAAAATATGCAAAAAATATCTATATTAATGTAGAAATAGAAAAGTTTTGGTAAGACTTAGATACACATGTAATTGTTAAATAATTATCTTGGATTGTAATGAAATAAGTGATTGTGAGAACATTTTTTACAATACCTATTGTGAGTCCCATTATAAAAAAAATTTGTTATAAAATAATCAACATGGTGGATTTTTTGCAGAAGTCTTATTATATGCTACATATGTATACGGATGTGAAAAAAATAAACTGTGTTAAGCATTATTTTCCAGGAATTTCACTTATCTGTTTTACTTTTACAGCTACCCATTGGATAAACAGCTTTACTCTCATGCTACATGCAAGAATATTTATCATTGTTTTCCACAAATAATAAATTACTGAGCTCTATTCTGATTTATACTGAATATATACTGAGAACTAAAACAAATACAATTTCAGCAAAACAGGGAACAAGAGAAACTAACTGAACTGTTATTTACGGGATGTATTTGCTCGAGGAGGCTGTGACTGTAAACCAACTACAATAGTTGCTTATAGCTCATCCATCAACACTCTCTTCTGATGGTCCCACCAATCCAAATCTAGTAAGTCAGAACATCAGCCCAATATCAACATTTTCCACCTTACAACTTACCGTAAGATCACTCAGTCCTAATATTCTCCCCTCTATGTTCTTCCTTCCTGCACTATCTGAAATGGCTCTGATTGCTCAAGATATTGGTTTGGCGCTTTCTGACAAAAGTCAAGAGCTGACAACCCACAATACCTTCTCTCTGTTTTGTTTCTGGAAACCAAAGAGGAGGTTATTTTCACCTTTTTTAGTATTCTTCTAACCTCCTTTCCTTTTAGGGTAGCTTTAAAATATTTTTTCAATTGCTGAAACAATAATTTTATTAAATCAAATAATTAAACTTGAGTGTTAGATAAGGAAGCATTTTCTAGTCTTTGTGAATCTGAAAATTAATTAGTAGTAATGAGGATATCATTGCTATTTTATTCTTCTAGTGACTACTTGCAGAGAATACGGGAGTTAAAATTATATCCATCATAGTAGAAGGAGGTAGTGTTGATGGAGCATGGAAAACATGCTGAAAGAGTCATTTTGTTTTTTCTAAGAGGATATGTTTTCCAGGTCTTATATCTGAAAAGCATTCCTTCAAACAAACATATTTAATCAATTTAGACTCACAAAATTGATTTATTATTTATGAATACTGAGCCTATCTTTTTTAGTCCATTCAATTCATAACATCTTCCTAATTGTGTAGAATATCACATTTGAAAAAAAGTGAGGCTACAAGTACTAGATAAAGAAGTGCTAAATTTTACTCAGATTCTCTTACATGACAGTACCCTATGGAGCATTATGATAAACAATGAATCCTGAGGGTTATTTGTAAGGATGTGAGAGATTGGAAGTATGCACATTCTCCAATGCCGATCTTTAGGGCTGCTTTTCTTTATTACTTAATAACAAAAAGTGTTCGCTTAGTTTCTTAAAAGATGTCTTCTATAATATTGTCCAAGATGCTCCTCTATTAAGCTAATGACCTTACTGTAACAGAATCCCTGTTTTCCTTGATTATCAGATAACAAAGCCTGTTGAGTGATCATTCCTTATAATAAATATCATTTCAAGAATCTTCTGCATGTCTTCATCAGAAACCAAACCTGCTACACTTCAACCAACACTGAAACCTTTTCCACATACCTCCTACAATTCTTGGTCCATGTGCTTTTCAAAGACAAATTCTTCTATGTCCTTATATTTCCCTTAACCACTCAAGTAAGTCCTATTTATTCACTGATATTTTCTTTTAAGATGAAAAATTGTGACCTTGTTTTTCTTGCTTCCATTTGAATGGAAATGGAAATACCAGTCCAAATGAAATAATATTTCAAATTGCTCTGTTCTGTTTTATATTTTAAATGATACTACTATTCCAAAAGGAACATTACTTTGAGATTCATGTCCTCCTTCAGATTTTTTTCTCTCACTTTTCATTGTAATTTTATAGGCATATGAATGTCTTCCATCAATGAGAGTTTCTTACATGTAAGAATGATTTACTATATCTTTGGCACACTAATTTCAAGATGTAAAATCAAGAAGTATATTCATCTTTCTGTTTGAGGAATACCTCTGTGAGTTAAATATAAGGCATTTCCCCCTATTTAACAAATGAGAACACATCATTTCCAAGCTTAACAAACATTCATTGAAAAATTTATTGCATTAAACCGATAGTGGAAATTGAGTTTTAGCTATCTAGCAAAACTTACATTAGAAGTTCATGACTACAAAGTACATCTATATAGCCTTTATGTAAATGACACACCCAAAGTACCATACATTGAATTTCATAATAGTAAAATAATTGGATTAATTTAAGTGGATAGATTCATACATGAACGGTCTTCATGAAATTTCCTTCTGCATTTCAGTGACATATAAAACATTACCATTCTTTGGTCCAAACCCTGAAAAACAGGAAAGATTTTAACAAATAGAAATGAAGAAGACATTATTTCTGAAAGAGGCAGTTGGAGTAGAAAATGCACCTAGAATATATGGCATATGTATTTTTACAAAGGTTGTAAGTAGTGAGTGGATTCTAAGTATGGAAAGTGACTTCATTCCACATTTTGAAGCATTCTGGAGAGGTTATTTTTTTCTTTTCCTAATTGGATCAGGAGATTTTGATCAGACATGTGTTTTAAGGAGATCAATCTGTAAGTGGAATTCTAAAGGATGAATTAGAGCAGTAAAAAAAAAAAATCTAGTGTTGACAAGTCAATTATCCAGCCTTTACAAGAGTTAAAGTGAAAGGTATAGAAAAGCTGATTTAGGAGGGTGACATGGGAAAGGAACAAAAGAAAGGAAGAGCATACAGGAACCAAATAATTTAACAACTGAGTGGAAAATAGGACTTAGAAGAAAAAGGAAAAAAGTATATGAGTATATGATTTTTATCTTAAAAATAGAAAAGTCATTGAAACAAAAGTTTTTGTGATTAGGTCATAATTGTGACATAAATTTAGGTTTGTTGTTATTTGGATGCCTACAAAGCATGGGAAGGTAAAAATATTCACAAATTGAGAGCACGGCTTGAGAGCTGCCTAATATAGGATACTGATGACTAACAAGTGTACGTCATGATATTTGAACAAGACAAGTGTCTGACAGCCCAGGTCAAAAAACTCCACATCCTTCTTACTAGGTATGCCATTTCCTAAAATATATTCATTTCTTGACTTGAGAATATAGGGTTTTATTTCCTTCTTCTGTCCCACTGGATCTCTTGGGCAACTGAAAAGATCAACTGATGCTCTTTCATCATTGCTTTAAATATGGTTTTCTAAATCACTTAGCTTATATTCTGAGTGAGAGCTTTATCTAATCTTACTCCAATATTCTAGCATCAAGATCAAATTTGCACCTGGATTTTGAATTTTTATCTCCCCCTCATCTTCTCATTTGAGGCACCACACCTATCAACTTCTGAAAATAGAGAAGGGGGTACTAGGCAGAAGATTAAGAGAGAAGTTTAACTTTAAGTATTATTATATTGAAAATTTCTCACATAGAAGTAATTGCTGACATTGAGTCACAGACCATGGTTAAATATTGAAGTATTCCTCTTTTAAAAATAAGTAGAAATTGTACACTATCATTTATGAATATGACTTTATTTAGAAACAGAAATTTTGCAGATAAGTTAAGATGAGGTCATACTAATTTGGGGTAGACCTCACTCCAATGATTGTCCTTGTAGCAAGAGGGCAATCTGCACACAGACACATGAGAAAGTCATGAGAAGATGGAGACAAATGGAGTGATGTACCCTCATCCAGGGTATTATTACAAGGTTTGCTGGTGATTACCAGAAGCTAGAAAGAAGCAGGAATTTATTCCTCCTCCAAATCCTTTAAACAAAGTATGGCATTGCCAACAACTTAATTATACAGACTTCAAGTCTCTAAAGTTGAGTGGCATGGTAGTATTCTAAATTTTGCCACAAATTTACAGCACATTTTTACCAATTATTTTGTTAGATCACTGTAAGGAGACAAGCAGTTCATGAATCTCTCCCATCTCATTCTGCTATTCATTTAGTACAATTAGTACAAATTGTTCTGAATGTGTATTCATTTGTTTGCTTATTTTAGCTTCAATCTGTAGGTCAATTTTGCATACTGATTTTATAATTGAGTGCTGTAATTTAAATGACTTTGGCGAATTTCCACCATGGTCAAGAGACAATATCTATCATATATGTTGTAAAGAACATTTTTATGATGTTTACCACAATATCACATGTGATGAACTGAAGTGACTTTAAACAATTCTCTCGTCTCTAAACATTGAAGTATGAATAGATGAATAAAGAGATTGTATTTTATCCACTGAGTAGATAGATGACAGATAGATGGATAGATAATAAATAGACAACAGCTAGATAGAGATGGACAATAGATAGATGATAGGTAGATAGATGATATATGTATGATATATAGAGACAAAGATAAAGGACATATGATATACATAAATAAAGACAGAAGATAAGAGAGATGACTACTTCTGCAAAATTAAAAACATCTTTTGTAAAAGTGGCATGAGAGGCAGATACTGTGATAGAATCATATCAGAAATATTCTGTAAAAACAATAGAACTATGTTGAGGGAGAAACCACTATTTTATTCTGGAACTAAATTAAACACATTAATTTTGTGATAATACATTTATATTAGTTTCTGAAATGGATTCTTCAAACTCAACTATTTAAGGACATAAAGTGAACTCAGAAGTGTACTAATACTAAAGATGATGTAAGGAGAATAAAGCTTGATACTTGCTTTGATGGAAAACCCAAATCAGAGGTGTTTCCAGGCGTGAAGTTGATAGGTTAAAAGACACAAATATGAAAACCTCAAAAATGTTTTGAAAATTTAAAACACAAAATTGCTAGATTTATGCTTTCTTCAGAAATATAACCCTGTCTCCTGCCATTATGATATATGTGCACTATCATTATGTGGAAAGAAAATAATATTATTTAAACTATTATAATCTAAATTCATGCTGAACTCAAAAACTAAAATAATTTTAAGAATTTTTATATAAATACATTCTCTAAAAATTTATTGAGTGTTGTATTCTAGATACATTCCAACATGCATGTGATTGGAATATAGAAAGAAATAAAATAGACATAAATATACCTGGCAATAAACAGCAAACTGTATACACAAAAATATATAAAAAATATGGGATGGCTTAATATCTTCTGGGAAATACAGAAAAAAATTGCTGGGATATTTAAGTGTGGAGTGGCATGGGGTTTTAAAAAAAGAGATGGTAATATAGTTTTCTTCAGAAAATGACAGTAAAGGAAAATTTCTATTAGGCTCATGGTTAAGATTTAAGGAAGTAAAAGAAGCTATACTTATTTATTTATTTTTTATCCTAAATGATTACAAAGGGTTTAGTCATTCATAAAACATACTAGGATGTAAAATGTGAGAATATAAATAAGTATTTTCTTGTGAAGTCATTGAATCTGTCTCTGGGAGTCACATTCAAATCACAAAATTAAAGCAGTAAATACAGTTTTTATTAGAAATACAGAAAATACATTACTTCACAAGTGATCACATTTCCTTTGAGGTGCTTGAATAGAGAATTTAATTAAAAAGTATCACAATTAGATAATCAATAGTCTCTGCTACCAAAGTTCTTATCATTCAGAAGATGCAGGCATTCCCTTAGGAAAAATGTTCTCAATATACTGCCTAATTTTAGTCATTTTTCCCTCAAACTTCCAACATTGTAGCAAATGAAGTAAAGAATAAAGAAAGGAGGATGTTAGTGTTGAATGAACTTAAGAAACAACGATGGAAAAAAAATGCAAGTATATTGAAAATCAAGTTTCAAATAAAAACATGTTAAGTTCTTCCGCCATAATAATCACTTAAAAAACAATTTTTGGAATTCTTAATTTCTACGACTGTCAGTGACAAACGTAGGATTAAGTCAAGCAATTCAGTCTAACAAGTGTAAAACTTGGTAAAATATGGATTTTGATATGTATTTAAATCACATTCATCAAAATCAAACTACAGAGTATCTAAAATAAAATTAAAATTATAACAAATCAATCATTTTTATCTGTGTACAACTCATTTACTTATTAAACAACTTTATAATTAAATCTAGCTGTCCCACCACCCCTTTCCTCAAAGATTGCTTCCCGTTATTACCTAAACTCATATCTCGTTTAGTGTTTGTCACATTGAGGACTTAAATAATAAAGGCACATATCTCTTTACAGTAAGTTATCATCAAACACTAAATCTACTGATGAAACCTATGTGTTTTTATGAACTATGAAATCCACATTAAGTTTTGAGAATCACATAACCATTTAATTCCACAGATTTGAATAACTACATAGTATATTTGAAAATTATCTATTTTTTCTTTTTGAAATATGATCATAATCACCAAGGATAGTAACCTTTAAAATGCAATTCCTCCGATTCCCTTTCTGTTCATCACATTTGCTCTGGATATTAGGAATAGTGTGGTGTCGATCGCTGGCCAATAGGATGGTTATTCTGCCCCATCACAAGCTGTTAAGAAGGTCAGTAACACATGAAAATATTTTGCACATTTCAGCAGAAAAAATGACATTACCTCTTCTTTTACCAGGATATACTACCCCATATAATTTACTATTATTTGCATTTTTCTAAGTTAATTCCTTCTGTCATGCAATTTATTATTTGATCAGTTCCAACTTCTCTGAAGCTTGTTATATGACAAATAAAAGTAATTTTCCAACTTTTTGTTTGAAACTGAAGTTAGAATTAATCTCACCTTCTCCCTCCAGTTCCTATTTCCTTCCCCACCTCTCCCTCTATCTCTTTTGCACTGCTAAATATGAGTCGCTGGATATATTTATCAAAATTACTTCTGTAGATCTCAGTAAGGCACATTTTACCAAAATATATGACAGATTTACTGATCAGAGAATAGATAAAATAATGCATTTCTACAACAAGAAAGTAAAACTTAATAACATGATCAAGATATAGGAAAACTTAAGTATCCAATATAATTTTGAAATTTTAACCTGTTGCAAATGATTCATCTTGGGAAATTATATGTGGAAAATAGACAATATACTTTTCAAAATGACACCAAACATTTAATTGTATGCAAACAAAAATACAATTGATTGGTAAAAATGTACTTTATAGTCATGACATGTTCTTTCTACATTAGGTGCTTTCTCCTCAACTAAAAACGTTCATTATAAATAAGAATATAATAAATTAAGGTGTGTCTTTTCCATTATATTTCTGTTTATTAAACTATCCTGATTAAAAATGGCCTTAATGAGTTGCATTGATTTTATTCAGACCTTCAACTATTTAAGTTTTTCCCAGAAAATGTATTGTTGAATATATTACAATATGAGAAACTCATGAATTATATGAAACTCATTTTCCCATGTAATTCGTAATTTGAAATTTGTTCTGATGAGACTATTTCACTTTTATTATGTTCCTATGAGAGGAAATAGAGTGATACCATTTTTAAACACTATTAAATCAGTGACACAATCAAATTATCAAATTGAGTTCTGAGATCAGACAGAAATGTATTGAAACCTACCTTTACCACTTATTAGCTATGTTACTTTGAGCTTTAATTTTCTTATCTCTAAATTATAGTAAAATATCTTATTCATAAGGCCGTCTTGAAGATCTAACAAAATAATGAACATTCTTCTTCTAGTAACTCTCACATTGAGATTATTCTAAATCTTGATACTGTTTTCATTTGTATTATTGATAAAAAAGGATCATTTAAAAGCTACTTTCTCATTTCTTTCTTTTCATATTGGATATTAATTTGCCTTATTTAAATATGTAACTGTTAACTGAAAGATAATAATCCTTTTCTTACGATATGACAACCTTATTGTCAGTTTAAAATTTCATCTATTTGAAAGTGAGGCTAAAAGTATGGAAAGCTGGCTACTACCTGTGCTGCTGTCTCTTACCTTCAACTGAGGACGAATAAGTGACATTTGATACATGATAGAGAAACGTACTGCTTTCATTTCCCCGATAGTGTAGAGGAGATTATGGTAGACTGTTAAGGAAGAGAACTCCTTCAAGCCATAATACATTCACAGAACCACATTTGTCACTGATCCCTCTTTAGGGCATTTCAGATTAATTTTTCAGCCCCAAACAGAACATAGAACATTTCCAATCTTTCACTATGTTCTCTTTCTCTGCTTTGTATGAGAACCTTGCATCTGATGTCTAAGATACAGAGCATTTTTACCATGAATAGTGTTCTTTGTGTATTCATGCCAGAGCTTCATGTATTTACGACTATTTTTCTTTCCTCAATCTCTGACCAAGAGAACCAGACTCTGATGAATGTCAAGTAACTCAAGGATATGAATACCAACTTGGTCTGAGTGACACAAGAGAGGTGAATTATCGAACATAAATGGATCATGTCAGCAAAGAATTGTGACTGGAATATCTAAGAGTTTTATACTCTTTTTTCTTTTAAGTAACTAAAATGGGAAAAATAAAGATACAATGATAAAATTATTCATTTAAAGTGGAACGGTAACTAATTACAAAACAAATTAAATCAACTCCTTCCTAGCATATTCTGAATAATTAAAATGTGATCTTGCAGATAAAAGTAGTCTATTTACATTTATTTTTGTATAAATATTTAAACATTGACAGCATGACAAGGTATTTAAGTCCCATGAGTAAATATTACTGATACATTCAAATGGAATGTGTTCATATTCATTAAATAGTCTTACTAGTCTTGTAAAAATTGTTTAGGTTCATATTATATATAAATTATAAAACTAAAGAGATAATTCCTTTCTTGCAACATGAATTACAGCTGTATTTATTTTAAATAACTTTTTTCATTTGGTTCTTATGCTCTCATTCATTTGACAAAGAGCACATAATTAACTGGTGTATGTGGGTTTTAAAGTTCTATTAGAGATTATCTTATTTTAGAGGATGAAGCAATAAGAAATAACTGAACCTATTTCTGGAGAATTTCCTACATAAATTATATCTCATCTCCTAATGAGAATATTAAGGAGAGGAAAAGTATTTAAAATTATTAAAAATTTAAGGGAAAAGTCTGTACTTTTCTTTTTTAAATGAATTAGTTTCTACTAACTTAGTTGCCCAAAGAAAGGAAAACATATTTGCTTCATTCTGTCAGCTCCTATGCTGTCTGCTCCCATGCTGATTTTGGAAGTTTGTATAAATGCTGAGAAGACTATAGAAATTCAAATCCTATCTTAACTCTCCCCCAGCAACAAGCCCTTGTTACTCACTTTCATTTTGTACCTCTCCACCCCAAAACACTGCTCTTAAGTTCATGATGCTCTCTATCAAATTGATTTGATAATAATTTTTTTTCTGGTTAACTTAAAAGTTATTCTTCAATAGTCAAGCAATGTATAGATACATGTATATAATGCTAAGGTAGACATGGTCTAAGAGTAGGGGGAAAACTTGATTCAGATTATTTTCTTGGAGGTTCACCTGGGGAATTAGAAGGTTAAAATGACTGTTAACAGAATCTTGACTCAATAGCTCTCTCTTATCTGCAGAGTCTGTTGAGAAACTCATTATAAGTTTACTGAAAGACATTAGTCAAAACAATATAATGAGGTTCAAGGATGTTACAAAAAAAAAGACAGATAAGGATCTAGTATTAGGAAAGACTGAGACAAATATTTTGTCGAGAATCCTATTCAAATATTGTACAATGAAGTTTTCAGATGGGATTCTTAAAAAATGATGTTATTTATTTATGTCTTCCTGGGAGCCCTTTTCCTATCAAGAACATTTACACAACTCTTGTTACAATATATTATTATAATTGTTCTATGTCTAATTAAGCAATTGTTGCTTTCACTGTAACATAATAGCCTAAAATTAAGTTCTTCAATCTATAAACATTGTCCATTTCAAAATTAAAATTTTTGTATATTAGAAACTAGATCAGTATTCTTAAAGTGATTTCTGGCTGAAACTAACAAAAGATGTTTTTCTCATTTCACTACTTATATATTTTTCCCCACATCTGCCATTATGGGATCTCTATCACTAAAACATACTGACACATTGTGTCTTATAAAATACGTATATTCAGAGAATTGAATTCAAGGCAAAGATAGCAGGTAGAGGTTGGAAAAGAAAAGCAAGTTGATGTTTACCATCAGACAGGAGGCTCAAATAATGACACATTAAGAAGAAAAACTATTTTCAGTTCAATTTGGCAGAGAGTCAAAATATTAAAATTTGGATGTTGGACCAAGAGTTTTCCCTTTAACACTTGTACCCACTATGGTTTTAACAGAAGCATTTAACACACATGATGGAGATTTCAGGCATAACAATATAAAGTGTTCAACAAATCATTGGGTTAGGGTAAATTTGTTTTTATTTTCTGGGTATAAACTCAGAGAAAATAATATGGTGATAATTGGAACAGCACATGAAAACTTTGTTTCTAGAAATGATTTGTTTTAACAGCTAGATAATCATTTTGAAAGACAACTTGTTATCTTAAAAATATGTAAGATTCCGTAGCTTTTATGAAATAAGACAAAACATTTAAGGAGAAAAAAGAAAAACATGAGCTAACATGTCATAGAAATTGGAAATGGTTATCAGAAGTCACATTTAAGTGAACTGAAAAATTCAACAGGAAGATCAAAGACATAATTAAAGTAGACAACATTGTATTTACAATTTTGAAAGGAAGGTAACTTAATAAAATTTCATTTAACACACATATAATACTAAAACCAGTAATTATAGTAGTGTGATTATTAACCCCAAGTCAAACTGCCAAAATATTTGATAAAAGAAAGGAAAAAAAAGATGTAGACACTTCTACATCTTTACATATAAGCCGCTCAAAAATTTTGTCCATTTTTTCTTCTAAAATGTAATTTAAATAAACTGTATAGTAATGTGTACACCTGAAAACTATTTCAGTGATGCAACTTAAATAAGCAGGTATATCTACCCCAAAACACTGACTTTAGAAACATGGATAATTGCGATATATACTTCTTGCCTGGATTAGTATAAAACTTAAAGAGATGACACTTAGGTGTCAGGAGTCTTTATGATGTTCTTTGGTCTCTACAGCTTTAGAGCTAAAAGGATTTGGAAGTCATCAGAATGCAGAAAGTTGCCATCTTATTTGATATTTGGCCTCTTTTTTAGTTCTATGGATTCAGAAATCTTTTGGGGTCCTGCATTCATATACAGCGGACAATGGTATTGTTTTCAAATGTGAGCAAAAGTTAAAGATTTTAATACTGAATACTTTCTATGGCACTATTATTAAAGATCCTATGTAAATTAATTTGTCTTGTCAACCTCATGACCTTTTAATCAACCTACAAAATTATAATAACTTTCTGTCCAAATTCCAATCCTGTCAATATCCCAGGCAAAGATACTGGAGTTTACCACTTTTCATCAAGTAAATAGTATACTATAAATAAAACATAACAATATAGGAATAAAATATTAATGCCTAAACACATTTTTCCCTTTAGTTTTATTTCTCTAACTCAGAAATGGTAAAAGTTGCTATGCTATTTAAAAGTCAAATGAAGATCCACCCTAGTGGAGCAGTGATTAGATCAACCTCCTCAGAATAAGCAAGTCAGATACCCAAGGGTTCCCATCCTGTGTCTGGAGGTGGGGACTGTGGAGAAGTAACCAGTGTGAACAACTAAAAAAAATAAAAATAAAAATAAAACATACGTTTCTTCCTCCTCTCTCTTCCTTCCTATCTACCTACTTATCTTAATTCTTGCCTGCACCTGTCCTTTAAAAAATAAAGAAATAAAAGCCCAATGAAATAAAGACTTCAAATTGATTCATCAGAATAATTACTAAAGTGATCATTTATTTTTGAAAATAAGTGAATCGAGAAAGAAAACTGAATTACTTGGTGTTTATCTGATTATTCTTTACTAATTTGTGTTTTTCTAAATAATAATAATCATAAACCTGTTTTAGAATCTCTAAGCAATATAGTATTTATCCGCATTAACCTTACCAATAAACATTAAATCTTAAAATTTTAGATGCTAGAAGAATAAAACTTACATCTTTACTCTTAAAAAATTTGAATGTCGGGGATGATTACAATCTATGAATTATAAGAAAGAGATACCAGTTTGTTCAAAAGTATTGAAATACAAAGCTTGTCTTTATCTTACTCTACGCTCTTCTCAAAAACTAAATGTACAATTTCAGGGGAATTAATTTTCATTTTTATAATTTTCTGCATGCATTGTACATACACAGATTTTGCTCACAATTTTTACTAACTGATTATTATCACTATCCTCAATGTTAACCAGATAATGAAAACCTTATACATTATAAATTGATGACTCATTTAAAAATATTTGAATTTCACATATGCATATAAAAGTATATTGCAATATACATATGTCATATATATGCATTCTATGAAACTTAATTTAAAAAAATGATACCATGAAAACACCAGCCACGAAATCACTGCTTGGGTTAAGAATTATGTCACCAAACCCTGACACTTAAATATGCATTCCACTTTATTTAGTAATTCTGCCTCACCAACAGGTAATCACACAATTGAATTTTGTCTGTGTAATTATCTTCCTTCATATTTTGTGCATTTATTACACATGTATGTACCCTAACACAATATTTACCTTAGGTTGTTCTTAAGTTTTGTATAACATTTTAATATTTTTGCAAATTGTTTTTCATGCATCATTAAGTAAAGCACATATGTCTACATTGTGCTTTTTATTATATAGTTAATTTGTTTTTACTGCAATGAAGTATTCCATATTTTAAAAGTTTCCCATTTTATTCACCCATTCCCCTTTTGATAGACATTTTTTCTCTTCTCAGTTTTTGCTCCTAATCAGTAATGTAATTCTGAACCTTCCTACCTGCACACAATTCTTTAGAAAATATCCCTAAAATATTAAATACTTACCTATGCATAGTCATGTTGCACTGTTTTCAAGTTGGTAAATTATGGCATATTCTTTAGCTATATTTTCTCTAATGATTAGTATTACAGATGCTTTTGTTAAGAAAAAACTGCTTTGCACTTTATGAATAGAAAGCAAGCAGAAAGACATGTGGTCAATTTCTCCCAATCAGAAATACTGAGATGGTTTCATCAATGCATAAGTTTTAAGCATTTAGTTCAATATCTACATAATATTATTTAAAACAGAACAGGAATATATATATGTCCATCACATCAAAATGTTTACTTATGTCCCTTTACAGTAATACACATACTCAGAGCAACTACTTGTGATTTCTTAAACCTAAGAATACTTAAGAATAGAAGAGTACATGTTCATTAGCATCTGATTCTATTAGTCAACATATTTATTTTACTTTTGGTCTATTTTATATAAGTAGTTCTTTCCCTTAGAATTATAAATATTATTTCATCATATATATTTGCCACTTTTTATAATTTCTATCTTTTTTTTTGTTTTTATTGTTAAAGGATAGCTTATTGAAGTACATGACAAGAGGACTGCTGTAGACACTTTCTTACAGTTTAATTTTTCTTGTTATTGTTGGGTTATAGAATATTTTTAACTTAAGAGGAAAAGCAGCTCTACAAAGTGATAGGGACCCACTTCACACTTCCAACAGCAATGCTCCTCAGACTCAACAAAACTTGGAAGTTTGAGTATTTTCTATTTTATTTTGAGGTTTCATGTATGTTTATAAAGATATTCTATAGTGATTTTTAATTTGCGCATCCCTGATTATGAACGATGCTGAGCATATTTTATGTGCTTATTGTCTAATAACTTGTTTATACTTTAACTGTCTTTTCTGCATTACTTTTTAAAAATGATTGTCTTTTTATTGAAATCAAGAAATATAACACTTTTAACAAATTTTAAAATCTTTTTACTAAATTCATCATGTGTATATTTTAAATGCATACATTTTAAAAGTTTTCTAAAGGTATAATTAAGAAACAAAATTGTAAGATGCTTAAAGTAAGTAACATGCTGGTTAATACACATATACATTGTGAATGGTATCCTCCCATCCATTTAATGAACATATCTATCACTTCACATATAGGGGCTAGGGAGCAGTGAACTATGGAGAGGTTGGTAAAAAGGTACAAAATTGCAGTTATAAGATGAGCAAATTCTCAGGATCTAATGCATAGCATGATGAATTCTTGATAACACTGTAAAACTGAAATTTACTATATATGCTATCTAAGTTAGCGTCCTAGTTTTTTTGTTTTTTGAATAAAGCCTGACAGACTTATGAGAGGAATAATATTGACTATCAATCAATTTGGGGACAGTAATGGATTAAATGTCTTCGCAAAATATGTATTTCAGATGCTAACATCCAATGTGATTTTGTAAGAAGGTGAGGTTAGGTCATGGTGGAGAGTCCTCCTGAAGAGGATTATAAAAGCAACTCCAGAGAACTCTGCAAGAGGTTTTTACCTGACACCTAGTCTGTCAACACCTTGATCTTGAGTTTCTCAGCCTCCAGAACTATGATAAATATTTTTACATTGTTTATAAATCATCTTGACCATGTCATTCTGCTAGAGTAGCTGGAAATGACTAGGACAGGGAGACTGGACATTTTAACAATATTGAATTCTCCAATGCATAAATTTCTTTAAATTTCCTATTATTTCTTTCACCAATACTTTGAATCTGCAGTGTAGAGACTTTTACACATTTTGGTTGACATCTCTAGATGTTTGATTTTATAATGCTAGTGTCAATAATATTTTATAGTTTATTTCTAACAAAGATAAAATTTATTTTCCATGGCATACTATATTTTTCTGAGCTTATTTTGTCTGAAACTTTTATTTTTGGCTGAGAGAATATTGCTTCATAACATTATATAGGCTTGTGGTGTGCATCATTATAAATCAACATCTGTATATAATGCATTAAGTTTCCCGCCAATAATCCAATTCTACCCTTTTTTAGATGTCCTTGTTAACTAGTTAAAGCTACTACAGGGTTGTGAATGCCTTTCTAGGCTTCTAGAGTTTCAAAGTGTCTTTACGATTTGAAGGAGAAGTAAGGTAATAATGCATGGTAATTGCCAGGATCTCTCCCAGGAACATGGGAGAGGAAGGGGCGCTGCAGGAGATTCAGAAACAGAGAGAGCGATTGAAAGGTGGGCTCAGAGAACCAACAGCCTTGAAGACTGAGCGCCCTGAATATCCTGCCTTCCACCTATTTTATTGAGTTCATACACAGAATTGCTTGAAGCAGCTTACACAATTTTATCTTTACATTGGATTTACTTATGCAGCCTTTTGATTTCCAACTACATAACCATATATATCTTGTGTTTGGGAGTGAACAGTTACAGGAACACTGCCCCAGTGCTTTCCCACGGTGGCCTTCGCCCGATGTTTTACTTTCTATCCTCAACAGACAACTTTTGCAGTGCTGTTTCTTTCGATGGAGATGCAGTTTGTCATGTTTGGTCAACTTTTGACTCATGATTACAGTCAAGAAAATTTCACAGGCAGCCCATGTACAGGGGAATTTCTCCTGAAATTTCTCCAGAAATTTTTCATGTATACAAAGTTACCATTCTGGAATATCTGTGTGGTGCTCTCCAATGATTTTTTTTTTTTTTTCCTGAAAAACAACTTAGGATTGAAGAAAAAATAGATAACAATGTGCCACTTGCTCCAGGGTCGGGGCATAGCTTGTGCTCTTAGCATAATACATAGAATCAGCCATTTCTTTTAAAGACATGGTTTCACAAAATATTGCAAAACCCACTACTTTTTCTCCACAGTCAGTATAATGGTTTTCTTTACATCTGAATCATCTATAATGCTCAAAATTTAAACTACCTCTACTATCCTTGAGGTCTATGTTACTAGTTATCTCCTGGCCAGTTATATTATTGTTAAGAAAATATAATCACAGTCTCCCCAAATCACTTCATTAAGGAAAAAAAAAAATCATCCATCAGTCAGAAACTGAAAGACTACTTCATCTCCTTACTAAATCATCCACTTTATCAGTTCTTTATTTACATGTGTTTGATGTCAAATTTCCACCTGCCCAGAAAGTTTGGAAAGAAAGACTCAAAAGCAATTGATATTAATTATCAATATTTGTGAAGAGAGTGACTATCAATAAAATGCTTCTTACTTGTTCCTCTTCCGCCTGCCTGCCTACTTTTCTTCATTCCTGCCTGTACCTATCCTTCAAAAAAAAATTAAATAGTATACATTACAAATAAAAAAATGGTTGATTTTTCTGTGAGTCTATTCGTAGATGTTTGAGTAATATGTATATCATATCAACAAGCTCTTCCATAGCATAAACTTAAATACAGAAAGTAATATGCTACTATAAAAAGATATTTATACATTTAGCTCCAACATACAAGTCACAGCAAGGATATATGAAAGAACTTTCATCACAAATTTGACTCTCATGTCATATCGCCTTGCTCTAAATATGTACTGTATTGATTTCAATTTAGGCAATTCACTAAAGCTCTTAATCCCATGATTCCTTATCTGTTCAATGTTCATAGTATTATCTATTGCCTAGTAATAGTGTGAGGACATAGATAATTATTATAAAGATATAGTAAGTGTTCATAATATATATGAGATGATCATACAGATTTGTTATCATTTCTAATATTTTATCAGAATGTAAGTCTGGTTCACATTTAATATTTATGAAGTATTATTAGTTTGGAATATTTAGAGACTGATAAATTATGTTCATTAAATTTTTTTTTAAGTAGAGGATTCTACTCCAAATTCACCCTTCAATTTATCTTCTAAAAATTAAATGATATCTTAAGTTATAGATAAGAAAATAAGTACTAAAGTGAGAATCTTGGTACAATAATAATACTTTAAAATAGAGTGATTTGATATAAATATTTAATTATAAAATATGTAGGTGATTGCCAAGGTTGTGGGAGATGGATAAAGGGAGTCAAAGTGTTCAAACTTCCCATTATGTGATGAATAAGTTCTGGGGACGTAATATACTATATGGTGACAGTAGTTAGAAATATTGTGTGGCATTGCTTGAAAGCTTCTAAGAAAGTAGAAATTAAAAGTTCCTACTGGTGCCCCCTCGTGGAGCAACAGTTAGGCAATTGCCTCCAAAATGCAGGCCACATACCCCTGGGTTAGATTCCTAGGTCCTGGGGAAAACAACTAGTGTGAACAACTCAAATGAAAGTAAAATAAAATGTTTCTTCTTCCTCTTTCTTTCTGCCTGTCTGCCTATTCACTTCATTCCTGCCTGAATCTTTCCTTTAAAATTTAAAAGAAGTTCCTGCTACATGCGAAAAGTGATAGCTATATGAGGTGATAAATCTGTTAACTAATATTTTGGGAGTAATCATTCAGCAAAATACACATGTATCAAATCATGTGTATACGGTAATCTCATGCAGTATTATAGGTCAATTATATCTCAATAAAGCTAGAAGAAAGAAGACTATATGACTTAATAGTACATACAAATAAATTACTATATGATGCAATTTTATTTGGTGTTTAAATTTTGTGTAATGGATATAAATTTTGAGGTCTACATTACAAAAATAACCTAAAAAAGTAAGACTCAATATGTCTTATTTTTACTATCAGTTAACATATCTGTCCCCAGTAGTTGGTCCATGATCTTCCTCTAGTTATTAATATTGAAATAATAAAAAGAAAATATTTATTTTTTATTGTCATCAACCTTGAATGACAATTGGCTGGAACTTCTTGAAACAACTGAGTTTTCAGAACATCAGAAATCTATAAATACAGAACTTTTCAAAATGCTTTTGGGCAATGTATTAGAGCTGTGCTTTGCCCAAAATGTTTGAAGTTAATTTAATAATCATTCATGTTTACTTCTTCTTCTTTCTAAAATCTTATCATATTTCCCCCTTGGGCTCCTGAAATCTAAGTTGTTAATATTTGTATCTACAAATACTTAGGTTTCTATCTTAAACAAAAGGGGTTCATCATTTTAAACATAAGTCAACCAAGAAGTACTTCCAATATTATACTCTCTGATGTCTCAGGGAATAGCAAATAAAATTATATTTGATCAGATTTTCTCATTTTAGCTAAATGGTACTTCCTATAATTACCTCTCTTTGGTATTGATGCCTAGCTAAAAGTATTTCTCTGTCGTTTTTTCACTTTTTATCGGAAAAGACAAATCAATGAGTCTTTCCACCTCAACAGGTGGTCAGCGAAATACTGATATAACATGCAATTTTTACTTTATCTTCTTTAGTCTTCATAACACAATTTCAAGATGTTTCTAGAGAATGAACAGGAATTGGCAGTTCCTGAACACAAACTGAGGACCATGCAATCAAGACAATATTTTATAAACTATTTTAGGATTAAAATATAACCAATTTTTTAAAAGATATGAACTGTTTACTTTTAGAATAGGTACATGGGCGTCTCTTATATATCATATAGGCGTTGGTGATGTTATCTAAAAGGTGAGAAGAGTGAGTTACTTTTCACCTCCTCCACATTCTGGACGTTTGACTTTGTACTAGATAGTCTTCAAACAGTTCAATTATTTTTTTCTCCAAAAATATGTAACTGTGCTCTGAAATAATATTAGATCACTGTAAATTACTCTGTCATTTTTAAACTGATCATCAGAGCCACGATGAGCTATCGCTTCACACCTGTGAGACTGTCCTATATGAGAAAGACTAGAAACAACTAGAGGTGGAAAGGGTATGGAAAAAAAGGAACTCATAAAATACCACAACCTTTACTAAAAATAGAATGTACATTCCTCAACAAATATAAAACTAGAGCTACCACATGACCCAAATAGTTCACTTACATTGTTCATCAAAACGATATGAACAAAAAAAACCACTAATCCAAAAACTACTTGTACTCCTGCTCATAGTAACAAAATTCATGATAGTCAAGACATGAAATCAACCTAAATGCCTATTAATATGTGACTAGGTAAGAGGTATTATATCCAATATCTGTAAAATATAAAAGATGAAGTTCTGCCTTTTGCAACATCTCAAATGGAACGAGTCTGTTATGCTAAACAAAGTAAATCTATGAGAGAAAAACTGAGCAGTTTCACTCATTTGTGGAATATAAAGAAACAAAGCAAAAGCAACAACAAAACTCAACAAAAATACTCTTCATATCTAAAATCCAAGTTACCAGAAGGGAAGGGAACAAGTACAAGGTATCAAATTGATAGCAGGGATGGCTCTAGAACTCTGGTGATGGGTGTGGTGAGAAATACACATGATTGGGGTGTAAATATTTTTCTCTTAAAATTGAGATAGTGTTATAGATGAATGAAACATCAGAAAGTAAAAGGAAAGGAAAATCCTCCATGCAACTAAAATTTTATTTTTATCTTCATATTGCAACTATATCCAAAATACTCAAATAGTGAAAATTACCGTGAGCATCAAACTAATAAATAATCTAAACTTTTTACTCTTACTCTTACTTCTTAGGGAAAGATGAAAGAAGGTTAGCTTAGAAAATGCTATATAAATAAAAAATATAAGTGATTTTTTACTATTTTGAATTCCTATTTACAAACAGAGCAACTATTCTGTATTTATAAATTGAGTAAAATTCATTTGATTTTTCATTTAGTTGGTAGTTTTTAGATAAGCTTTACACATTTACCAAGTGAAAGTTACTTATACGAAACTTGACCACATCTTTATAAGCACAGCAGATACAAAGTCTGGTAACTTCACTACTAACATCAATAATTTAATGATGTATGGCAAAGTCAAGTATAATAGAAGACTTAATGTTGATCTGGGAAAGATTATATGTTTCCTATAATTATCTGGGCATAATTAGCTGAGCTAATTATGACCTCTTGAATAAGAGGTCAGTGAAATCTCGCTTCCTAGAAATCAAAAGAATAACCATTGCAAAAGTTTCACCTCAATGCTCTTTTAATTCCAATAGAAAATTATTTATTTGAAATTTCATGTAGGTATCACCACTTAATTTGTTGACTATTTAAGAAGTTTTAAAGAGATGTAAAAATTCCCTGGAATTCCTTTATAATTGTGTATTTTAAATATAGAGCATATTATATAAATAACTCTGCTATTTTTAATGTTCATGCAACAGAATGTTTATATTTTATTTTTTTTATGTTGGTACAATGAAATATATTAACATAATTTCATCCGACATATGGAAGAACATATTTAATAACATGGGACTGACACAGGTTACTAAAATTTAAAGGTCGTTTACTTATTAAATACAAGGTTATGATATTATTGTGTCCTCTTAGTTTATGACATATACCATCAGCTTTTCTAGTGAAGATTGATCTCTATCCTCTGTCTGTCATCTAGATTGTCAGATATAGTTTTATTAGGATTGACCTGTCAACCATGAGATGTTTTCAGCCACAACTCTAGAAAATAAAAGTAGTTTATATTTTTCAGAGCTCTAAAATGTACTCGGGCAAATCTTCTGGCATGTTTACCCCATTAGATGTATCCCTCAATGGCCATTCATTTTAGTTTAAGGCCAAGACCCTTAAATTAAAATGAATTATTTGTGATAAATCATATTTGGCAGATAAGTAGATCCATGGTTAGATATAAAAAGACTTCCTCTAGAATATCAGGTGTCATATATCACCATAAATAACTCTTTCCTTTTGATAAAAGTTCCATTGTGAGAATAATACCCATAGGCTAGGATATATCTTTTCTATTTTCTCCTACAGGAAGTTGCTAAACCTTGCAGAAATCATTTTTTATTTGATTGAAAGTCCTCTTGTTCTTATGTTCCAGGCCGAAAATACATTGCTTTACCACTAAGGTAATTAGTTAATATATATTGTTAACACATGCAAATAGTGATGCTAGACATTGCAAGACAAAAATAATTAAGATGATAAATAAAGCAGAATCCCAGCTTATGGAGTTCATAAATTAATAAATAGGTTATTTCTCAAATGATTTAAACATCCTATTTGGCAAGAATTGTTCATTAAAATGTCTGCACATACAACCACCAGCATCAAATAAAGATACACCAGTATTTTATAAGCTAAAAACTAAAGCCTCTTATCTTGTTTCACTTCCTACTACATGTTCTAATTCTGTTCTGCCATAGTACAATTTCTCCCCTAGTCAAAACCACATGCATTATATCCCTATTACAACTCCTCTTCCTTTGTTTTTATTTTTATGAAGCATCCAGATGTTAGGTTCTCAATCTTCCATACAGTATAATCAAGCATAAACAAGCCTGGTCATCGCCCCAATCTTCTTGACTGACTGACAAACTGGAAAGGATCATTCAAATGCTACAAAATAGAATACGCCCTTTACCATCTGTTTTTTTTGTTTTTTTTTTAATAAAATACCCTTTCCAAATGATTTATATCAGTTTTCATGAACCCTACAAAAATATACAACACTGTGTATTCATATAAAAAGTTTATTTTCAGTCCCTCAGTTCCTTTTTTCTTCTTTATTTTATCCTTCAATCTACTTTTCCGAATGCACATAATAGGAAACCCTGTTTAAACTATGTAAGTTATGTCTAAGTACTGGGTAGGAATGGAGTTACACGGTGGTTTTCAGAGACTGAAAAGAGAGTATCGTGTTTGAAAGTCAGGCTATTCTTGCTGGTATTTAAAAGGAACCATATCTGAGGAGCTGGAGTAGATTGTGCTATTATTTTCTAATGGTATTGTGTCTAATTTGAAGAAAGGTGGAGTGAAATACTCATGATTGTACTGAACCTATTAACCAGTTTCTCATTTTCCTGCTTTTTACCTTCTTCCACCCATCCTTTCATATACCTCTGCATTCTTCGATTATCAAGTCAGTAACACTTTCCCAAAGGTATCGTCAGGTTTCACATCTCTCTGTGCATACATTTGTTTTTGCCACTTAATCAGGAGCTTTTCTTATTCTTTTCAGCTTAAGAAACTTTTATTTAGTCTCTAAACTTATCTCGGCAAGTATGTTTTCTATGAAGCTAAGTTGCCACAGTTTCTGCATTATTCTCACACTTCTATTTATTGCCTACACTTTTAGTGATATTTTGGAGGAGATCATAGAGATGACATGACTACCAGTTGAATAATTTGGGGCAACTGGAATCCCCTTACCCACTTATTCTATCCTGGAATGTATGTCATCCCCATCCTGCCTGTATGGGAAGTCCACCTCAAGGATACAACCTTGAAATAGACTGGGACCCTTAGACCATTTGGACTGTATACCACAGTCCAATGGCTGAACCCCATTAAGTCCTCTAATAAAAACTTTTAAGAGTGGTGACTGCTGCAGGCTGCCAATAAAAGCCTAATTAGGTGAACACAGCATTTGAAAAACTGAACATTTACTAACGTTGTTATGATTTAGAGTCTCTAAAATAATAGCACTTCATTAGGGTATTCAAACTTTAATTCATATTAATCATTATCATTATCTGGCTTCTCTCCAAATTTTAATTCAAGCCTTGGATCACTAGATAAATCTTCAGATACTTGCACACATCAGATGTTTGAAAGTGCTGCATGGCACATGAAATAGGCTTAAATGATTCTGTTAAAAAGGAGTATATGCTTCTCTTCACAATACTGATATTAAGAAGTAAACACAATTTTCAAGAAGCTAAAATGAGAAAGTTTATACTGATCAAATCAAATCAAAACACACTTCTGGATAAGCAAAATAAAACCAGGATGAAGTATGTTGATACTGCTAGACCAAAAGCAAAGAATTCTCATCCAGTAGGTCTCATTCTCAATGTGGTATTTGATTCTCTTCAGAATCTAAGTCCTCTATCCTTACTGTGCTATGTGATTATCATTTCCCTCAGCTTTTCTAAACTTTTATGCGCAAGTGTATTAAGATATTTGATAAACAAATGTTGGTACATTTTAATGTATGAATTTTTATGTATTTGGACATTATAGAAATATATGTGAAACTATAATCACAGTCAATGTAATAGAAATATCGATAACATCAAAGTTTCCTTGACACTTTGTTATTTTTTAATCCATTTGTTTTGCTTTATTTTATGGCTAAAAACACTTAATTTGAACTCTACTCTCAACATTTTTTTAGGTTCACATCACAGAATTAGTAACTGTATGCATGGTATTAGACAGTAAATATCTAGGATTTACTTATTTTGCATGACTGAAACTTTATAATCATTAAACAACTCTCTTTTCCCTTCACCTGGTAACCACCTGTCTATGCTCTGTTTATATAATTTGTACTGTTTTACATAGTACCTATAAGTAGAATGATACAGTATATGTCCTTCGGTGAGTGGTTTATTTCATTTAGCATAATGACCTCCAAATCATTCAGTTTGTTACAAATGGTAGAATTTTCTTATTTTTTTATGACAAATGTAATTTTCTTTATCTCTTCCTGTGTTACCTAGTCTATCACTGACAGACTTAGGTTGTTTTCATCTTGGCTACTGTGACTAATGCTGCAATGAACATGGGAACACAATTATCTCTTCCAGATCCTGATTTCAATTATTTTTGGATACATACAGTAAGTTCATACTTATAGGAATTGATATATTATTAGAAATGACATTAAGTAAAAGCTTGTCTCAAAATAATATCATTTCAGTTCTCCACTGAGATTCTTTCACGCTCATCAACATTTTAAAGAAACAGTGCTGAACAAACTGACACCATTTAATGTCAATGGTCACTCCATTGTTTTGTTATTATATTTCAAGGCAGATTAATAAAGTTGCATTTTCCACATTCCTATAGTGTACACATTTTTTTCAGTTTTTCTATATCCTCACAAACAAGTGTTATCTATATTCTGTGTGTGAAGAGACATCCTATGTGAGGTTTTTCTTCCTGTATTTTGATGTGCTTTTTCCTGTTGCTGAATGATGATGAACACCTTTCTATACACCTGGTGATGATTTGTATATTATCTTTAGAAGAAGCTCTTATTAAGGACCTTTGTCCATTTTTTAAATTGGGTTATTTGTCTTGCTGGAGCTTCCTATATATTTTAGATGTTAATTTGTAATTGCATCCATCATTTGTAAATATTTCTTCTATTTTTTAGGTTTCCTTTTATTATACCATTTTTTAAAATCACATGATTATCTCAGTGTTGCAAAAAAGAATTTGACATAATTTATCACACATGCATAATAAAATTCTCAGTAAACTCAGACTAAAGTAAATGTACTTCCACACAATAAAGACAACATATGTGAAGTCCAAAGGTAGCATCTTACCCAATTGTGAAAACAGAAGGCTTTTAGGAGAGAATCAGGAACAAACCAAGGGTGACCACTTACACTACTTATGCTAAACCTAGTACTGATATTTCTAGCCAGAGTAATTTGAAAAGAAAAATAAATAGAAGATACCCAAATCAGATAGCAGGAAGTAAAACTATCTCTGCTGAAAATGATGTATTATAGGTAGTAACCCTTAAATGTTCTACAAAAAGCTATTAATATTATTAAGTTGCAGGACAGAAATCATTATATAGAAATCAACTGCATTTCTATGCAATAAAATATGAACTGGAAAAAAAAAGAAAATAATCCTTGATGTGCCCATGTGGAGTAGTGTGTCAAGGAAGCTCACATACATCCCAAAGACCTGGGTTCATGTCCCAGGATCAGGGGAGCAACCAAGATGAACAACAAAATAAACAAAAATGCTTCTTTCTCCTCTCTCTTCCTGCCTGCCTGCTTATTCACCTTCATTATTGCCTGCACCTATCCATAAAAAAGAAGTAAAAGAATATTCCATGTACAATAGTATCAAAAATAATGAAATACATAAAAGCAAACTTAACAATTAAAAAGTGAAAGATTTGTACACTGAAAACTGAAAAAAATTACAGAAAGAAATTGAAAACACAAATAGTGGAGAGATGTTCAGGGATTATAAAATGCAATACTGTTAAAACATCCATATGACTCATCTACCTTCAAATTCAGTATTACTTCCATCAAAATATATTAAAATACTATACTGATTAAAACAGTATGACACTGACATAAAGATACAAATAAAGATCAATAAAAGAGAGATCCCAGAAATGAACCCAAGAATATAAGGTCAATTTATCTTGGACAATGGTGACTGGGTAGACTATTTCACAAATAATGTTGGAAAAACTAGATATCCATGTACCAAAACAAAGTAAAATAAAATAAGTTGAACTGATGTCTTATACACAAAAATCAATTCAAAATATATAAAAAACTCAAACATAAGACCTGATACTATGAAAGAGCTAGACAAAATATAGAAAAAATCTTTCATGACATTGAATTTATCAATGATTTCTTGGATATGACACTAAAAGTACAAGAGAGTAAAACCATAGGCAAGAGAGACTACATGAAGTAAAATGCTTCTGCACAACAAATGTGCAATTCTTAGGTATCCAAAGATAATTTGAGTCTAATAAAATTTTTACATATTTTAGCATATCTATACTACCAAGTCTAGGATAGACATCTTTTTCTTCAAGTAATATATAAAAATCTTACTCTAATGTGAAAATTAGGAGCCTAACCCACTCTATAATGTTGGTGATAATTATTCTATTTTGACATTAGAGTTGGGGTCAAATTATTATGTTAATCTGCCATTCCAGAAGCCAACAAAATACTCCTATTCTTTCCTATTTTCAGTGTTTTATTTTATTTCCTTAAATATAAAAAAAAATATAAAAATCAAAAAAAGCCACATATTAAGCAGAAAATTGAATTTAGGTATTCAGTGTAATTTATATTGTTTAACTATAAATATTATGCATTCACCTTTTGCAAGTACTTTTGACTCTTTTAGCTTTGCATAGTGAAAGTATTAATGCTTACGTAATTTTTGCAGTTACTCAGAATCACGATGATAAACACCTACACCTCAATTTCATGAAACATTTGGAACAATAAGCAATGTTATGAGCAATATGATAAATCCATATCATATTTTGTAAAGGTAAATATGAGTGTTTTCAAACAATTAATCCATCGTCTTTGTCAAATTTCATCATTTTATTCTGAAAGAAGTCAAATATCCAGATTCTTTTGCTTAAGGTCCCTACCCCACCTTGTCTGATAGGAATCCTTTCTGGCTTCTTTATCACAATGTCCACCATTTATAAGAAACATGCTTATGTTTCCAAATAAGGAAGGAAAGTAGTCACTGTTTTACCACGTTATCATCAATTTTGACCAACAAAAATTATTTTAAATTCTCCTCACCTTACTAAAATTCTTGCCCTACTTTCCCTAATATCACTATTAGTGCAGGTATATGCATCTCACACAAATCCTAGTGACCCAATGAGCAACATCAGCTTGGGGCAGCTAAAGGTTTCCACACAGTCAGAGGCCTGACTACTGTGGTTGGACTATCTATACTGCATGTGATTTGGCACCTGGTGGACTAAAAAAAGCACATAAAAAGTATATTATTGACTTCTATTTCTCTAGGCTTTGTAATCGCTGACCTTTCCTATGTAACAGTAAATAAAATACATTCTGCTTCAGAGAAATCAGGGTCATTGTGATCTTAGGACTCATTAAGATGATTCCAGAAGCCTAAAATAAAATAAGATATTTCACTTATTTTGATGATTGGTTATCCATAAACCTTTCTCCCAAGGTTCTCTTGAAGTTTTCTGAGGTACAGCAAAGAGCATGAAAAATGAGCTTGTTTTCTCTTTTTTTCAAAAACTTATTCCTGAACCGAAAGATAATCTTGTTCAGGAATTTCCTATTTTTATTCTCATTTTTTTTATCAGTAGATCACAAAATCCAATGTGAAATATTATCTTTTACTCATTTTTCATTTTAATAAAATTTTTTTTCTATAAGTAATATTTTAGATCCTCTTCTGTGGACATCTACAGTAATTTGGTCAAACCTATGTTGTGGAGTATAATTTTTAAGAAAAACTAATCCAGACTTCATTTTTCAGAGAAGCTTCTAGGTTTTAGAGAAAAAACTGAGCAGCAAGTAGAGAATTCCTATATAAAACATTTTCCACTGCTTTATGCCTAATATTTCTCCTATTATTAATGTCTTCTATCAGTATGGTGTATTTGTTAAAATTGGTAGCATAATATTGATACATTATATTAGTTAAGGTTAATAGTTTACATCGAAGTTTACATTTTGTGTTCTATACTTTTGGGCTTTGACAAAAGTAAAATGGAACCATCCACCATTACAGTGCCATGAAAAATAGTTTCACTGTCCTGAATATGCCCTGTGTTTCACGGTTTTACTCATTGTATGTTTTCCCAAATCTTGACAATCACTGGCTTGTTTTTATTATTAACACAGTTTTGATTTCTTATCCAGAATTTTATATATTTGGAATCATAACAGTATACAACATTTGATACCAGCTTCATTTAGTAAAGGTATGTAGTTTACTTCAACATTTTTTGTAGCTTGATAACTCGTGTTTTTAATGTTTCATTCTATGGATGTATTTGAGTTTGATTATCTGTCATCTATTGGTTTCTCAAGTTTAGGACAGTTGTGAATAAAGCTGATGTAACATTCACATTCAAGTTGTATGTGGACATATATTTTTAATTCATTTTTTTAGGAATTACTAGAAACATATAAGCGTGTGGTTTATCATACAGCAATGTTGAACTTGCTTTGTAAGACAACTAGATTTGCCAAAGTAGATGTTGGATTGCCCCCAGTAATGAATGAGCATTTCTATTGCTTCAGATCCTTGGCAATATTTTGTGCTACTAGTGTGTCTGGAGTTTCATAATTCTAATAGTTGCATGGAAGCATCTCATTGATATAATTTCTAACAAACTCATGAAATAAGATATTAAGCATTTTTTCATGTACTTACTTGCTGTCTATATATATATATATATATATATATATATATATATATATATATATCTTTGGTGAGGCGTTCATTCACATTTTTACCCACATTTTAATTTGATTGTTTGTAAAGTCTTCAGAGTTCTTTGTATAGTTTGCATTCCGGTTCTCTATAAGTGTTTTTCAAACATTTTTCCCAGTTTGTGACTTTCCTTTTAATTATCTTAACTGTGTTTTTTCAAGAACAGAAGTTTTTCATTTAATGAAGTCTGGCTTGTCAAATTTGTCTTTCATGCATTGTACTTTTGGTCTTGTAGCTAAGAAGTGCCAATCCAGGGTCTTAGGTTATTTCTATTTTAGCTTCTAAAAATTTTATAGTTTTTTTGGACATTTGGGTCTATGATCCATTCTGAGTTGGTTTTATGAAAGAACATACCATTTGTATACTGCAATTTTTTCTTATTTTCCTGCTATAATTGAATCTTTAAGAGAACAATCTATTCCATCCTTTAAATTATAGCCCTGAATATCAAGATCAGTATTAGAGATCAACATTTTTAATGAATGAATTAGAGCAATGCTGCCATGTGTCTGAGTTAATTCTGTAACTACTATTTATTACTAATCATGTGATTTGTGATTGAATTTTTCTTTGAAGAGACTTGGCAAATACCTCAGCATTTCATATGTCTCAGTATAAAATATCATATAAGCATTTAAAATGCTATAAATAATTTTGTTTTCTTTCTATTTAAAGCATCTCCTTTAAAAATAGGGGAAAGTTTGCAACAAGTTGTAAAAAGTAACAATTTAAGTAGACCAGATATTTATAATATCTATAGGGTGAACAATTTCCATAATTTTGAGTCTGACATATTTACAACATTTTTATTTTCAAAAAGGCTATAATCAAGGTTTTGCTAGGATGTGAAGGAAAAGGAACTTACATTGTTGGTGAAAATATTAGTAAGTGCAAACTCAATGGAAAACAGTATAGTGATTCCTCAAAATTAAAAAAATGGAATGCCAATTTGATACAGCAATTTCACGGCTATGTATATAACTGAAGAATATAAAAACACTAATCTCAAAAGATACACGCACATATATGTTCATAGCAACACAATTTACAAAAACCAGTACATGAAATCAACCTAAATGCCCATACATGGATGGCTAGATGAAGAAGACGTGGTATATATGTTCAATGAAACACTATTCATTTATTTAAAAAAAAAAAAACTGTTGAAATCTTTCCTCTTAAAACAAATAGGATAAAATAGGAGTAGCGGGGTAAAAATAGCAGAGGTGACTTCCACTAGAACTCTGATGTGGGTGCAGTGTGATAAACATATTAGTGGAAGTGCAAATCCATACTCTTGATATGCAATATAGTAAGCAAACATAATAAAATATATATTAAGACACATTAATAAAAATAAATGAACACACTTCTGAATGTTGCCACAATTATCTGGATGTTTTACATATATGTTGCATTTTAAAGATAAAATGGAGGTATACTCCAACTTTTGTACATACAGTGTGCTCAAACAAGCTCAATCACAACCTTTATACATAAATACTTCTCTTTGGATATGAGTACATCTAATTAAGCTGTGCATTTAAAGGACAACATTTTTGTAGGTAAATATTTTTGTATATCAACGTGTAAGCTTAGTATTTTAATACAAGTACATATATTTTAAAGAGTTAAAATAGATATATCTCACATTTTAATAATATAATAAAATTAGGTCCAGAAAGCACTTTTAGTATGTTCTGAGTAATTGAAACAGGTCTTACATAATTTAAAATGCTTCTGAATGAGGCAGTAGAGAATACTTAGAAGGATAATTCAGCAGTACATGGGAGCTAAGGGACTGTGGAGCAATTCTGATTGGAATTGACTTGTACTAAAGTCTATGGAATAAAATAGAAGAACAGTATGTTTTTGATATCTAAATGCATCTAATAATGCAAAGAAAATAAAAAAAACAAGCATAGCATGAACATAAGATTCTCTTTATATATATTTAAACATTGTCTACTATTACATAATATGTATTATGTAATTAAGAGAAAAATACTCGATTTTATGTTTTATTTTAAATTGTATCTTCTAATGTAGTCATGCTCATAGTGATACTGTTTTATAGTAGAAAAAACTGAAGATATGTTTTAAAGAGAGATATTTCTTCTGAAACTTGAATGCATTTGAATTCTTCAGTGAAATAAAATATATTAGCATAAGCCAATAAGTTTAAGATAATGTTTTTATTTTTTTTATTTAAAAAAACTTTCAAGAGGTTATATTTAACTAAGTGATTTTTATCAAAGGGATAGTACATTAAATATTTTAATATGTACGTCATAGTTGATCAACATCTGTATACATACAGTTAAGTTCACCACAATTTCATTTTTCCTTACCTTATAGGTCTAGAAGAATTTTATGCATAGATATGTGCTTGTGTGTGTGTGTGTGTGTGTGTGTGTGTGTGTGTCTGTCTGTCTGTCTGTCTGTCTGTCTGTTGGGGGGTGGGGTATTAACAAGCTTTAGCCTTTTAAGGAAAAGATATATTAACATGTTGAAGCCTGTAATATTCAGAAAATACTAGTGCTAATTTTATTATTGCATTGTCCTTACTTGTACTGTATTGAAGTCTGTTTATGTATTCAGGCAAAGACTAAATTACTATTTATGAAGGAAATACCTATCTTGCTTGGAAAGTGTCTAAGGCATAAAGTTATTAAGGTTGTAGAAATCTAATGTTTTAGATTTATTTGTTGTTTGCACATTCTTTTTTATGAAAACCATTTATTAAATGCATTCATCGGCATTTTGCAAATAAATACATCACATCAGTAATATTGAACTTTGACTTTTTGATAGGAATATTCCATTTCTAGCAATGGTTTGAGGTATGAAATGATGTTAATTTATATTTTGCAAAAAATGAGTAATTATAAATATTTATCAATAGTGAGATGATCAAATATATTGTGGCACATCCATATTTTGAACAATTATTTACCTATTAAAATTAGTTAGGCTTATATTTACGGACCTGTAGATTTATAATAATATTTTGTTAAACTTAGAAGGGCAAATAATAAATAATGTATATAGTATTTTACAATGAAATAATTTATATTAAAAACAAGCACAGTTATAGATGTGTAAAGGTATTTTTCTAAATTAATCTATTTTGATTAGAGTTCAGCAAATTATTTTTCTTCTGTAAGTCTAGATGTGAAGCAATAAAGTTAATACATTTTCATTCGAAATATAATCCTTTAGACAACCTATAGTAAGCTAGTTATTCACTGAAATCTCATAATTTTATACTATAAAACACATATAAATGCATTTTGGTAATGTATTGCATCATTAATACAAAGAACATTAAGTAGCTCTATAAATATTTGTTTGCCTTCTCTCTTTGCACTTAGATGTTTCGGCAGGCATTTGACAAATCTATCTAAATGCTCTCAAGCATTTGTCTACAGAAAATACTTGTTCAAATAACTTTTATTTTGCAGTTAATTGTTATGTAAATAAAGATAACTTATTGCTCTTATTTTATATGATTTTAATATTATCAATTATTATTATAAGCAGTAGCTTATAGGAATTGATTTTTGAAATGAAAAAGGCGATTCTTTGTCAAATTTTTTAAGGATAAGAGAAAGAGACAGTGAAAGATAGAAATATAGATACAGAAGAGGTGGTATGTGTGTCTGTGTGTGTATGTGTGTGGAGAGGGAGAGGGAGACAGGTAGAGAGAGAGAGAGAGAGAGAGAGAGAGAGAGAGAGAGAGAGAGAGAATGAGAATATACCTGTTTATGTTATACAAAGAAAAATACCTAGCTACATGTCCATAATAAAAGTAATATTATTGTTTTTTTTTATTTTTAAAGAACAAAATATTATTAAATATAATAGTCAATGACATAAGTATTCTACTAAATCATTTATGCTACCTATTTTATATATTACTTAAAAAGTCTAATTTCTCATGTGTTTAACAGATGAACACAGTCAAATCAGTCAAATCCGTATTTTCCAGCATTCAACAGGCCTTATATAGAATTTGATTATAAAGCAATTTATTTATAACCACAGCACACATATATAATTTTCTGGTTCAACTAGAGATTTAAATTTATTGATAATAAGAAGTAGAATAGTTGTTCCAATACTTGTAAGTCATGGCATAATTTATATATAAAGTGCTAGAGTTAGATAATGTTCTCAGGAATCTAAATATTCATTTATTTTATTGACAAACTGCCGATTTCTTCACATCCTTTTAATTTATTGATTGAAAGTTTTCAATTTCACTGTATTAAGTTTAGTGTTTGGACATTGCATTATTAGTCTTTTTTAAGAAGTAAATTCTGATAACTTTTATTATAAAATCAGGATGATTAAAGAACAAAAACCTTATATTAATGACTCTTAAAGGCTATTTAATCTGCCATAAATTATTAAATATTTTAGGAGATTTGTTTTTCAAACAAATGATGAACTTTAAGGTGTTAAATAAGATATTTTAAATGATTTCTTGAAAAGTAAAACATTTGAAAAACTCTATACTCCTAATAAATTGTATATAAAATAATAAAACCAGTGTTTCTAAACACCAGTTAATTTTAGACATTCCTTATAAGTAAAATAGACCCTCACCGATGTGAATTATAATGGGTCATTAAAACTTTTGCAGCTATACTAAATTCTCATTCAATCACTCTATTTCCCCAAATATCTTAAATGGCTATTCATTTATTTTAATTTCATTTTAACAGAATTTAGTATTAAAAGATGTTGTTAACTCCTGATCATCAAATACATTTTTTAATGTGTATATGGAGAATTTTAAAATCATTCCTTAAGTTAAATTTGGTTCATGGTTATTCAAGTCCTACTTCTTGTCTTAAATCTCATTTTTATACAAAACACATTGGTATCCATAAGGTTATACCAATACATGATTTCATAATATTCCTGACTTCTCTCTTTAATGATCTTCGAGATTAACTACCTGAACAAAATGGCAGATTATTTTCTGGATGCCATAAGAGGTAAACAGTTAAAAACAAAAGTAAAAGCAAAAGCCTCCTATTATTCTAAGCCTACTGTGTCTACATAAGAATCATCTTCCTTCCTCCAATTTCCAGTAACATACTTCTCACTTCTTTCTGAGTCCTCAGCAACACTATCTTCAATTCTCATATTTCTATTAACAGGTTTATCAAAGAAATTTAAACTTGTCATCATACTTCTTAAAATTCTTAGTTTCCACTCACTGACCACTTCCATATTCTGGGCATTATATAGACAGAACCCCATTTCCAGGCACCAAAATCTGTGCTAATTTTCTCCTGTTGGCAATAAATTCCCACATGCTTGGCAATCTAAAACAACACCAATTTACTATCTTATAGATTGAAGGTCGTCAGTCTGGTGGTGTTGGCTGAGTTTTCTGCTTACCAGTCACAGAAGCTCAAAGTCAATTTTTGGCTGGTCTGGGTTATTATCTGTCATTCTCTGAGCTCATTATGGTTCCTTGTGGTTATAGGTCTGAAATACCCATTTGATTGTTGCTATCAATTGGGGTCTGTTTGCTGCATCTCTATGGTGCCTACATTTGCTCTTAAAAGACCATCTCTATCTTCAAACCAGCAAGGTTCATTAAATCCTTCTCATGCTTCTAAACCCATGGACTTTTGTCAACTGCCAGAGAAATCTCTCTGCTGCTAAAAGAATCATTTATTTAGATTAGGCTCATTGAGTAAATCTACCTCTTACCATATAGCACAAATAAACACAGTAGCAATATTATAGGGCACAGATTATGGGTACCATCTTAAAATTCTACCTGCTACAGTTGATCTTCATGATGGTAATCTGTTTATGACTGCAAAAGAAACTTCCTAATATTTCATATTCAATTAGTACACACTCATTAGTCTTCAGTTTTTCCATTATTTACTCTGTATTGCCAAATATCATAGATGAATATATATATATATATATATAAATATATATATCCCAGCCACCCAGTCCCCACACCTATTTATAAGGAATAGTTCTTAAATTAGAAAAAAGACTATAACCAATTTTTTCAAAAAGAAAATCATATGTCCACACATAAGCTTGCACAAAGATACTTATGGCAGCTTTTTTCATAATTTCCAAAATCTAGAAGCAATCAAATGTCCTTTAGCGTATGAATGGATAAATAAACTGTGGAATGTACAAAAAGAAATAAGCAACAAAGTCAAGAAAAACATGGAGCAAACTTAAACCCATATTACTAAACAAAATGAAATAATTTACAAGTCTACATAGTTTATGATTCCATCTATAAGACATTCTAGACAATGGAAAACTTTGGAGACAATAAAATAATCAGTAGTTGATGGTGGAGGAGGAGATAAAGAAGCAGATGACTTAAGATTTTTAGGTCAGGGAAACTCTGTATGATATAATAATGATGGACACATGTCATTATATATTTGCCCAACTCACAGAATGTATAACACTAAAAGGAAATTACAATATAAATTATGGACTTTGTGTTATTATATTAATATATATTCAACTGTAGCAAATATTGGCTCTTTTCAGTGATTTCACTGAGAGTAATTTTTCCTAGAAGAATGTTTTGTAATGTGCTCAGATGATTTGACATCACCCTAAAAACTATAAAATATCTTTTTACTTCTGAGTCAGAAAACAGTCTTAAAATTATCTTCTACTTTACATGCATACACACAGACACAAACTTGTACACACATGCACTCCTCATCATGTTACATTTAAAAGGATAATATAACATCCTCAGAAAAAGTATATAATGCATACATTAGAAGTTTAGTTAGGGTGGAATAAATGACTAAGAATTTGCTTGTCACTTGCTTTCTGTACTGGAAGGAATACGAGAAAATTTCACAGAACTACCGCAAAGATTTTTAGTATATTACAAAACAAAATGTTAACTTAGAAGTAGGCTGATATGGAATAAATTTCTTATAATACCACATGGAAGTATTAGAAATTCTGGAAGCAGTGGAAATTGATAGGCTCTAGTCTCCTGTGAAACTGAGTAATGCTTATTCCACAGCTTACAAGGAAAAAATAAATAATTCAATAACAGTGAGAACCTAAAGTCCGCAATATTATCAGCAAAATACATATTTTATTTTTTCTAATCTGATAGTAACAAGTTTCTCTTGGATGTGAAGAATTTGGGGGGAGCAGTTGTGAGCAAAAGCTCAACAAGAACTACTAGTATATAAGCCATGTATTCTTCAGCGTGAAAGAGAAATACCATTATAGGAATTCATTTTATGGAATTTCTTTTCAATTTATATTTTCTAACAGTTGCAACTTAAAGGCTTGAGACTTCTCAATTATAGTCAAGGAACCATTCCATGTTGGGCAGTTAGTGTATAATTTTCTTATGTAAAAGAGAAATGTCAAAGTCAGAATTCTTACTAGGCAAGTCATTCATGAAAATTGCTCTTTAGAAGTCACATTTACAGTTTCCCTAGAGTAATAACCTAACTTAAAATTCAAATTTCTTTGATAGACATATTGAAAGACTGGAACTACAAATCACTAAACGTGGGATAATATTTGCAAAACATATAACCGATGGAAGACATATGAAATATATGTGAAGATTGTTTATAAATCAATAAAGATATGCAACCTAATTGAAAAGTTAGCAACAGAATTGAAGAATTACTTAGCCAAAGAATCTATAAAAATATATGCAACTACATTAACAATATGGTGAATTCGCATTCTTGTACAACACTGAATTACACATGCTCTTGAATGTATAGAAAAGAAGACTGACAAAACAAGAATAATTATATGAATCATGGGAAGTCTTGTACATAGCTGAGAAGAATCAAAATCTACCAGTTGGTAAAATTCCTAGAAATATTCTAGTTAAGTTGAACACATGCATATCTGGAAATGGACATGTGGTAAATATTCATCCAAGATATGAATAAAACCTTTCATTACAAATTATTAATAATGTCAGAAATTAAAAACAACTCAAATGTTCATCAACAGTAGAATGGATAGTGTTGGCATTATTAAGGAAAGTTAACTTCCTATAGACCAAACAACATAAATAATAAACTATGATAATGCTTAGTCAATGAACCCAAAGTGAAAATATATTTCATGAATACTTTGTACAAAATTCTAAATCAAGTAAAATATATTTACAAAACTGGAAGTCAAGACTAGTTTGCCTTAAAGAAAATGGAGGTTGTGGTAGCAGGAGACATGTGGAAGACTTCTGAATTCAGGACCTGTATGGAATCTAGATGTGTTCAAGTGACATTAATGTAGTGAGAGATATGCTTATGCAATATGCAATTTTCCACATATGGAATTTAGTGTTTTTAAAAAATTATTGGAAATAAATTCAAATAATCCCGAAAGAAACCCCAGGGTGACTATTTTCATTTATCTTCTTTTAGGAAAGAATACAATCAATTAACCTCAAGAAAAAAATATTTCTTAGGTACTACATAGCCTGCAGAAAATAAATTGACATTAGACATTTCCTATCGATGTTATCTAGAATGTTCTCTGAGCTGTGCTAGTAAAATAATTAGCAGGCTCTGTTGAAACACTGATAGTCTTTTGAATCTTATTTTTCTTCATTTGTTAATCTATCCATGATACCAAAAGTTAATTATCTTTTTATATCAGCTTGGCAAGTGCTGATTATTCTACCAAAATTTAGTGACCTCTATATAATTGATAATTTATATTTTGAGAAACTGTGTTATGCAATTTTTGAAAACATGAAATTTTCATTCAGTGACGAAAACTCAAATTCAACACCTGACTTGAGCTGTTAACAGTTACTTGACTTTGGCCTCATTCCTTTATTCGCAAATAAATCATTGTACTGATACTGATTTGTATGATTCCTGCGGTCAATGTAATAATTCAGACAAAGCATATCTAAATCTCAAGATTCATTGCATATTGAAAATGCTCAATAAATATAATCACACTAATTTAAAATAAAAATTGTTTCATTTATACTAAAATAAGAAAAACACTAAACAGATATATTAATAGAAATCTACTTATCTCCAAATGATATGCTGCATTAATTAGTTTTATTTCTCTGAGTAGCTCTAGTATTTCATATTCTGTTTCAAGATTCCATTGTATTATATTTCTTTTTGCTTAGAAACATTGAATTACAGCTGAAAATAGGGTGATGCCGTAATCACTACCAAACTTGGTTGCAAACAGTGATTTAAGTCACAGAGTGACAAGAGTGTCATTTAAATAATCACCTGTAGTTGCCAGGAATAAAATGCCTACTGAAGTCACAGCTACCGAGGATCCAATACTGGCTGACACAACACTTGTGCTGGACACACTAAATACAAGGATTTTAGAATGGTTAAATGCTTATAATAGCACTTAAAACTTGAAGAATGAAAACAACAGACTTTTTTTCAATTCAACATAAATAAGGTGAAAAGTTTCTATCACTGCTATAAAAATGTGTTATCAAAAATACAAAGTTTTGCTACTCAAGTATTATGCAGGTTGAATTAATAGAATTCCCAAGATTATTTCCATTAAAATTCTGAAAAGGAAAAATATGATTTGAAATTGGGAAGGATGACATTGAGAAGTATTTAGATAATCTGGTGAACTATGAACTCCAAATTCCACCGAGCATTTCTAGTCAGTGAAGACTGTTCCTCTTCCATTACCTGATGAAATCTGTCTTGTGTTAATTAAAAATACATTAAGACCATAATTTAGGAACCTTTCAGAAGCCTGTCAATTTTCTTCATTCCTACAACTCCTCAATGAGTCTTGATCTGTAATTACATTCACAACTGAGCCCATCTCAGGGTGCTAGTTAAAAAGTTGAACTTGGAACATCAAAGTATTGCATGGCTTTCAAACTTCTATCTTCAAATCATTCGGTAATTTGTGAAAGAGTTTTCTAAAATAAGAGGGTAGGAAAAATGTGCCAAGTTCAAACTTACTTTGAACGAAACGAAGTAATGTTTCTCTCTCTCTCTCTCTCTCTCTCTCTCTCTCTCTCTCTCTCTCTCTCTCTCTCTCTCTCTCTCTCTTTCCCTCCCTCCTTCCTCACCTTCCTTCTTGCCTCCTACCCTCTCTTTCTTTCCTTTCCTTCTCCCTTCTCCATTTCAGTAAGATCTCTGAAATAAACTCAGTGGTAGTATATTCAACCCTGAGATTACATTACCAGAAATTTCTGGGTAATGGCAAAAACTGATATAGTGTCCCTTAGTCAAATATACCTTCAAAAAACTGAAATATGTTTAATCAAATCAAGATGTAGGTTAAGTGTCAAACATGCATCACATTTTGACGACACTAAAAAGGCGAAATATCATGAATGTTTTTATATTCAATTATGTGTTGAGAGTACTTTGCTACATTGGATCAAACAAAATGTATTATCGAAACAGTTCATTTTCTAACATACTTAGTAGAACATTTACAAGTATATATGCAGCTATTACTTTATTTGCATTTATTATTCTATGTTTAGGAGAAGGAATCTAAAAACTTACAGTGATTGGTGTACTGGTTAAGATTTATCATGTCTGGTTCACCCAACTATTAACTCAGACCCTCCCAAAAGAGCCCAGAATTAATTCCTTACACAGATGCTTGGATAGTTCATTGGCTGAAAGGGCTAGCATCCTTGAAAAGAACACGAAAAGGGATGTATTTAAAGACCTTAAAGATCACCTAGTACAGTTGATCACTTAGCATATTGGTTATCACCAATGAATTAAATCTGAATCCTCAATGGGAAAAACAGATTCAGCTTTCACACTTACTAGCCAGTTTTCATGGTCACTGTAACAGAAAAATGAAGGACACAATCAGCATGAAGATCACACTCCTATAAGACTGTGAAGCTGTGGTATGAGATGCAGCATTTATCTTGCATCAGTTACCAAGAAGCAGTCCTGTTTTTTTCCCATACCTATAACACTGAAGTCAAGTATGAAATAGTAGATGTCAGAGATGAACAACACTTTAGTTTCCTGTTTAGGAGGTTTTAGTATTTAATGCAGAAATAATTCCACTGGGAGTGACCCATCCAGACTTAACTTTCCCTCAAGGAGAGTAAATTTCAGACAACTTTCTGACTTCCTCTCACTCTAAGCTTCCTTTTCTTAGAGCACTTCAGAAAATGTGTAAGCCTTCAGTTTACTCTTAAACTGTCCCTTTGTGATATAAATCTTAAAAGAAAACAAACAGAAAAACCACTTCTACATTTTACAACCCAAGAATGTCTTTCTCAAGAACCTGGGAGCTATCTCTTTGAAATGTAAAAAACGAGAGTGGTTTCTTTGGAAAACTGGAAACTAATTTTGTAGTACCTTGCTATAAATTACAAAATTAACTTCTTTCATAAAAAATACTAGAAAGTTTACCTCCTTTGAGTAAAGTAATTAGAAACCACAAAGGACACCCTACTCTGGTTCGCAAAATCTCTGACCCTTTTATTTAAAGGAGTTCAAGCTCAGACTGATTCTCTCCTATTTCCCCTACTGTAATTGTCTTGAAGAAAGTCTTCCTCACCCAGTGAACTTTGTCCAGTATAACTTTTGCTTTGAATGCGGATTCAACGATACTGCCATTCTTCAAGAAGCCTAGGTTGAGGTCAGTCATTGTAGGGTTTTGTCATGGAACTAATGGAAAGGAGAGAGAGATACAGAGAAACAGAGACAGACATAGAGAGACAGACTACAATTTCTCTGAAATGAAGATTCAAACCATGCTACACACTGACTACTCAAGATGCATACACATAATTAACAAGAATAGCTAACAATAGAATAAATAGAAAAAAAATGAACATTATGAAAGTTTTGGCTCCTTTTAACAATCATCTAGTGACAAGACATAGAAACAAAGGCAGCATTAACTACCTATATTTTTCTCCCTTGCATTGTGGGTCTCAGATTTATCCTTCTATGTTCCACAGTTAGTTTCTACTTAAATCCTGCGTATGGGAGACAGTCATGTGATACTGAAAGAAGGAAAAAAGGGAGAAATCATATGTTTTCATTCTTGCTTCTTGCTCTGACAGGGGCTATGGGCTTAGTAAACGCAGGAAACGAAAGCACAATATAAATCTCACACACAGCTATAAATATATCTCACAAAGAGTAAACTAATATCCTACTAAAATAATAAAATGATACCTAATTAAACATGCCAATGACTTGATTAATAAAATCTGATACTGTATTACTCATGTCAAAAATCCAGTCATCATAATGATAGATTGTGACTTGTTATAGTTAATGAAAAGATAACTTGAGATATTTTTATTAGGATAAATGGCAGTATAAATTGTTTTTAGGAAGTTTAAATAGAATTATTTTGAGGGGAATGACTATTATTTAATGGGACTACAAAATGAAACCTCAAGAGATTGAGTGTGTGTAGAGCTACAAGATACGCATAAAGAGAGTTAATTGACGCTGCTCTAAAGAAAGCATTGGTGAAGATTTCAATTCAGACAGCACAACAGAAAGATTTGCTTCAAAGTCAAAGAAAATAGATAGATAAGCCTCAGGAATTCTCCAAAACTCTGGATTCTCAGATTCTGTGGAATTGCATGGGAATAAAATCAATTTTACTTTGTATTTCTTGGTCAAGTTTTTATGTGGGCTATAAATTTACTCAATTCATCACGGGTCATTTGAAATAAAGTGCAGGTAACAGTTACATATCAAATTAAACCACAACCCTAGAACTCTTTGTGGTAGCAGAGATTGGGGATAAATTGATTTGGACCAACTTTTAAATGCCTGAAGACAATTTTAGAGTCTACTTTTAGATCAGTATGTCTTGGGAGAAGGGTGTTTTATTCTGGTGCACACAAATGAGAAACACTGAGGGAATACATGTTTGTGACTCCGCACTGTTGGAGAGCCTTTTCAAGAAAAGTCAGGTATGTTTACTATAGGAGTAATTTTGGGGGAAAATGATTAAAATATATGTCTAATATGCTTTTTGTATATTTTTCCCATATGAAAATGAAGCACATATCAAATATGCTTAGGACGGTCTTCAAATCCCACCTGCCTCAGCTGCCAAGGTCAAATAATTTTGGAGACAAGGATCCCACTGTGACTGATGGTAATTACACAGTCAGACACTGCCTCTTTTCTAGAGATTATATTATATCAGAAACTGGCAACGTTCTTAGAAAGCACAATGTCAGGGAAGAAGAGGAGAATTTTAAGCTGTGATTCAACATGGAATAGCAGAGGAGTTCCCCTCCCAGAGGCAAATAAAAGAAAGATTGATAACAATTTCTGTGCCTGTCACTAGCAGTTAAATGCTGTCACCAGGTTGCTAATGGCTCAGAATCCTGGTAGATTACCTGATGAAAGTCAAATGGACCTTCCCTAAGGCAGAAATGAATATGTCAATCTTTTGACCATGAAATCGCACTTAGGAGAGAAGGCTTATGCATATATAAAAAGTGTCTAATCTTACCATATATATATGTGTGTATGTATATGTATATATATATATATATATATATATACACACATGCATATGTATATCTTTTTTTTTAACAAGCAACACATCGAATTTTAATTTTAAGCATAGTAACTGAGTACTGGAGCAACTTGTGTTGGCCTTTGTATTACAGAAGCTCAACTTTCCTGTGAGAACGGAGGAGCCTCAACAACTCAGTAAAAGTGATATCATTATTTTGTCATAAACAAATGTCGCCTTTATAACTCAGTTCTGAGAAAACGACGTTCAGTTGAGACCTAAAGAAAAAGAAGCAGCCAGTCTGTGGCTAGAAGGAAACATAAGCAAAATGATAAAGTGGAATAATATAGGATATGTGAGGTTCTAGATGAGAACAAGTATATCTAATGATTGGTGAGCAAGAAGGGATGGTGCAGGGGAAGGTTGTGAAAATCGTCAGGGATCCGATCAAGCCACAGTGAGATTTAATTTTCGTCAGGGTTTACTGGGGAGTCAGTGAAGGATTTTAAATTGGAGGGTTGAAATCATCAATGCAGGAAGACGGTGATGAGAAAAGAATGCAACAGAGAACTGAGACCTGGACAAGAGTGGAAAGCAAGGGGTACTGGTCTTAGAGGAAGTGATACATCTGTAGAATGAAGGAGACAGTGGAGATCAAAATGCTAAAATGTTCTGAGGGTCTAGGTGTTCTGAGGGCTGAGCAGCAAGCAGCAGGCTCTCCTGTGGAGTAAAGCAAAGGTGATGTCTTCAGAGGATGACATTTGTAAATGAGAGGAAGCTGTGAAAGGACAGGGAAGTTCACAGGGAACAGAATATCATACTCTCAAAATCCCAGTTCCTCAGTCAAAAAGGAAAAAACCCAAAATAACAACTCAGGTAAAACAACAAAGAGTCATGTTCCCAACGTGCTATAGAGATGTCCTACCATAACTAGAATGACATCCATCCAGTTTGACCGGAATGGTCCTCATTTAACAGTATTGTCCCAGAATCTGCCTGGTGTGAAATTCTGTCAGAGAAGTGAAGTGACAAGTCACAGGCAGTCTCCCGTTAATCTTTTGTAAAAATCTTTGCTACAGCTAAGGAAATACTCACCTGTAAAGAGATGTATAATGATCTCAGGAAGACAGCTGAGCATGAAAGAGAATCCAGTTAACCATGGATATACTTGAGATTCGCTGCTATTTTGTCTCCCATTAATTTTTCAAATCTATTGTATGATTCATTTTAACTGTGAATTTATTACAATGAACAAATATTTTATTTAAAAAGTCATGATGATAATATCTCTGTTTAAATAAACACCAAATAACAGCAACAGGATCTCTACTATATAAGCATATGCCCTTCAAAAGCATCCACTATTGTTGAATCATTTTTTTCCATTGAAAAACACTAAATAAACATTTCAAATAGGCACCATCTGGTGGAGCAGTGGTTGGCTCAGTCACCTCCAGTGGAGCATAAAACCACAGACTCCTGGGTTTCAGTCCTAGGTCTAGGGCATAAACAATCAGTGTGAGCAACTAACTAAAAAAGCAACAATAGTAAAGTGCTTCTTCCTCCTCTCTCTTCTTGCTTGCCTGCCTACATGCTTCTACTCTTGCCTGAACCTTTCTTTTAAAAAAAAATTAAACTAAAATAACAAATACTCCTTAACTTTTGAGACATCAATTCTAATATGTCACTCTGAAAACAAATTTGGAGATTATCTTTCCTGGTTTGGCATCAAGGTACTCAAAGTAACAAGTATGTGATTGTTAGAATGATTATAATATGACTAATTTCCAAAGAAGACTAAAGCAATACCACACTAGGGGAAAAAATGCTTAGCTACATCAATCACAAAACAATACCTACAGCACAATAACAGTTACTAAATTTGCAGCACATTGAATGTAGCTTTATTTCAGTTGTAGAGCAGAAGAGAAGCAAACGTTAACATTTTCTCATTCCGCTGTATGAACTTTATCCCTTCACTTCTTATTATAAATAACCTCTGAGTTTAGGAATGAGATATTGATTTATGTTTAATCAAGAATTAATGATTGCTTTAATTAAAATGTTTTAACAAATGTAATTAATTGAGAATTTTATGGTCTACTAAAAATCCCCCAGTTTCAAATTCTGGTCTGCCATAATTTAATAGAAATGATTTTTTTTCTTGAAGGGTCTGCCACCGGAGGTCCAAGTCTGTCTAAAGGGTGTGATAACTGACTCCATTGCAGGTTGGATACATTATTCAGATTGTGTTTCATTACTCTAATATCAATTTTGATACTACAATTAGTATAAACACTTAGAGTTCCCTTATGTTGTATTATGTAAATCAGAACAGATGATCTAGCATTAGTATACTACAGCACCTATTTTCAATCATATATTTAGAAATACTAATATACATATACATACATATCCATTCATACACATGCATTGATGTATATGCATGGATATTTATAACAGATAAAAGAAGATCCATGTAAAATATCATAATGAAAAATATTATTATATCTCTCTTTAGAAATGCCTAATAAAAGTAAGTGATGGCTACATTCAGAAAATCTGAGTAATGCTGTGCTGTTGTTTACTTTTATTATTGTGGGATGTCTTACTTATGAAAAGAATTTTCAATTACTCATTATCTCACTAATGATTATTTTTAACGACTGATTTTGTTTACCCTTTTCAAGCTTACATGTATTTTTTCAGCTTAATAGGTATTAATAATACTGTCCTCACTTCCCATTGTGTGTTTCCAAATTATTGGCTTTCTGAAAATATCCTCCTTTTGAAAAATGTCATCTCATCTAAAATAGGCTGCTTATATCATTCTCCCCATCTTTTTTATGAATGAACACTTTTGTTTCTGACTCAAAGTATGTTTCTTTTTTTTTCTAACTCTGTACCATTATTAGTAATTTTACACTAAAATAAAAATGACAAGTCATTTAGAATCATGGGTGTTTCCTCCACTTGTCCGTTGATACCTACCTGATCACCTTATTTTGCATTTTTTTCATTCTGTCCTCACCCACACTCTTACAAATCATCGACCAATTCAGTTTTATAAAACTCGATGTTACCTTTTAGATCACTATTCAGTCACCTTGGAGCTTCAGTACTTACAATCTAGAATTGACTCATTGCTTATCCTAAAATTCATTCTCTAGACAATACTTTCATATCATTTGTGCACTTTTACTTTATTTTGCCACATTAACAAAAATTCTGTATTAATTATAGTAAATGACTTTATATTCTGCAACTGAGCCTTAAATATTGGTTATGAAAACTCACACAAATGATGAGGCTGTTTTCTCATTACTAGAGCTGTCTGTACAGTTTTTTCTCTTCATTTTCTACCAGCTTGTAACTCACCTCAAGCTGCCTTATGCTCCTTACTCTTCTGTATTCTTTTCATGTTACAGTCAACAAAATCCACCATTTACTTCATGATATTAAAGGAAAATAAATTAAATTATATCATTGTACCTAGTTAACTGGAGGAAATCAGCTCTAATTTCTATAAGACCTCAAACTTGTTTCCATGAACTCATTATTAACTGTACACTAACTTTCTTATCTAGTGTCTTCCTTTTACGTTTGATTTTAAATCAAAGCATTCTTTAGTGTTTTTACATTAGTCCTATCATATAGCTATAATCACGTGATGGAATTCAGACCCAGGACTGATGTCTTTTTAATTATACTCTTCCTTAACAGGACTTTATGATGGCATCCTTCAGATTTCAATATCAAACTTATTACCTGGCCTATCTATTTGTTTCCCACTGATGTCCAAAACAATAGAAAAATTAAAGAGATAATTTCTTTGCGACCTAGTCTTAAATAGTTCTACTTTAAACTTGTACTGCATTCAAATATAGTTTCTCTCCCAGATTACTGATCAATCTATTATCTGGTCTCCCTTCCTCTACTCTTATCCTTCTTTCCATTCACAATTCTACCAAGAGTCAGAAGATTGATCCTTCTAAATTGTAAAGTACGGCATACCCCTTCTCTGATCAAAATTATCCAGTATGTTCCATATTAGACCATATTTCAGGTGCCTACTGCGGTCTTTAGTATCAGACCATAACTTAACTAGTGTTCCATCTGATCAATTTCTACACTTATCACCATTAGAATCTCAATACTGGACTCTTGGTCTCCCAGTTATTTCTTGAACACTCAAGCTTTATACTATACTGCATTTTTTTTTTTTATGCAGTGGGTGTTTTTCTTTAAGGAATCTTCAAGGATTCCTTTTAATTCTGAATTCCTTTTTTTGTTCTCCTTTTACGTCTATCAACACATGCTTTGCTACCTACCAGTTTATTGTGAAATTCCGCCTGCGGAATGTACAATCAAGATTGTGTCCTCCATGTTTAGGCACCAGTTTCATTCATTAGTTGAACAAATGAATATATTCAAATCCCAAATCTCTTGCACTAACCAACTATATGTTGGTTCTTTATTTAACATGGATAGTCCCAGTAATATTATCCCTAAAATTTAAATAATAACAAAGACTATGTCATACTGTTGGGAAAGGATTATATAAAATGAACCCTATTAAGCATTTAGTTCAGTTAACAAATGTTACTTTGGGTTATTTTATCCTAACTCTCAGGTCTTGTACACCAAACATACTTAGTGTTCTCCTTATATATCATTTATAGAAAGAAATATTCTGCTCTCTGATATGCAATTCTTATCCCAAAATCTGATCTAGTAATATAGTTTGGCAACTTTAGAATAATCAAAGAAACTAATACACATGGTTAAAACTTGTACAGTTTATCCTTATTTTCTCTTTCTCTTTCATTCTCTTTCTCCATTCCATGATATGAAGCACATATAGAACTGTATATCCAGAGAATATAAATAACTTAATAAAGGAAATTCATATTTTATTTTTTCTTAAATTCTATGATAGCATAAGGTAACTACACATTTACATTTTTGCCTACCAAGTGCAAAATATTTCTTTCAAAACGTCCTGTATTTTGGAACTTCCAGCTGTCTGACATCTGCTTATGACTTTTTAAAAGACTGCTTGAAAATGACAGATGAGGAGCAACTAATGCAATTCTTCTATTACAATGTGCATATTGCACAATCAAACATTGGAGCTGATATTCTTCTCATCTGACAACTAATTTAATTCATAGCAACATGATAAGACTGGAAAGATTGATTGCTTATATTCTAAATTTCTAAGAATGAAAAATATATAGTCAAATTAAATTTTTCATAGTATAACTTGCACGAAAGTAAATAGAGAAAGATAACTAGAGATCCATCAAAAAGCCAAGAGAGATATTACATCTCAGGCTGTATAAATGCAAAATGAAATCAAAAGAGTTTAAAATAATATTTATAACTATCTCTATGCTTTTTAAGTGAAGGAAATCCCATAAATATAAAGAATGATAAAAAATACCATCTTATTTGAATGTTTTACTTATTTCCACACACATACAAATCAGCATGCAATTACAGTCTTAATTAAAGTGAACTCACTGATACTTTCATAGAGGAAAGACAAGAAAAACAAAAGAATTTCTGCATTTTCTATCAAGCATATGTGTTATAGAAGGGTTCACTTTAGCCTAATGTATAAACAGAAACCCCATTAAGACTTCAAGATGGAAAATCCACTATATAAATATATTTTAATGTATTTTTATAAAATGTAATATGACTGTGCTGTTATTTTTAGTGTAAATTTATGAAATTATTAGCAAAGGATTCAAAGACTTTACAACAATGTTGCCAGTTTAAAAATAGAGTTAACTGCGATTATTTGTTATCATTATGGCCATATTTCAGACAGCAAGTGTTTCCTGTTCTAAAAAAAGTTAATGACTTTAAAAATCTTGCATAGAAATATTTTCCAAATGCAAATCACTTTGCTGAGTTTCTTAAATGGGATAAACTATTTTGAACTTTTAGGGTAACTTTATCTTTCTTTGTTTTACCTTAATACTGAATTTTCTTTAGGAACCTATACCCAACACGGCTATACATTTTCATTCTTTGTTTCACCTAAATAGAGTTCATTTTAGAAATCCACACTCATTCTGAATATATGATACAGTTTTTCCATATGTACTAAGATTTCCACATGACTGAGGAGTTCATTTACTCAGAAATTTAACCCTTGGCATCAGGAAGACTCCCAGGCTTCAAAGTTTTACTTCTTACAGCTGCTTCTGTCTCAGCTCTTTCTTTTAGTTACAATCTTCTAAATCTAAATCTCTGTGGTTAAGGAAAATCAAAGCATGATGAATTTTTAAAGAAATAAGGATCAATATGTCATTTCATGAATAAAGAATGCAAAATTGACATGTACTTCATTTATTTTTCTTTCATTTACATGTTTTCAGCTCATTTCTCAATGGTTGTTATCTAGTTGGTGACAACTAGCTATGTTGGATACCTCTTTCATATAATAACTGTAAAAATTGAAAGAAAAGATTGGATAAAATGAAGGTCAAAAGATGTCCAGTTTCGAACACTCTAAATCTGCGAAAAAGTAACTTTTGTTGCAAAGGGATTTTTCAGATGTAATTGAGCTAATGATCTTGAGATGAGAAAACTGTTCTGGCTTGCCTGGGTGAAAGACAGGTAGGACAGTAGCATGTTCAGAGGAGAATTAGATGTGATGATGATGTGGAGAGGGGGGTGGGGGTGGGAGGGGAAGAGGCAGAGGGAGAAGGAGAGAGAGAGAAAGAAAGAGATAAAATAGTGCTGTTGACTTTGAGGATGAAGGAAGGGCTAACAAATCAAGGAATGCAGGAGACCTCTAGAAGCTGAAAAAGACAAGGGATTGCATTATCCCTGGAGCCTCCAAAATAAACAGTAGTACTGTTTACCAATTGATTTTAAGACTTCTAACCTCTAGAAGAGTGAAATAATAAATTTGTGTTAAATCACTAAGTTTCTGGTAATTTGTCATAGCAACAATAGGAAATTACTACAGAATTCATGGATGAATAACAAGAAAATGAATTGCAAACATTAGAAAATCATTTCACTTTTTTCAAAACTATCTGATTGTAGCAAGCAAATAGATGAAGTAATCGTATCACTTTATTAATTCACTCACTCTATGAGAAGGAGTTAGCAGGAAAGTTAAACAAGCAGCAAGAGAAAAAAGTATGGTATCTCAGGATCTGATGTCAAGGAAAGAGAAGTGTCACATTATGATCAGTGACTGAAGCAGGGAATGGGTCACAATCTTGACTTTTCCAGAGGAAACTTCATGAAACTTTCTCTACCTGTGAGAGAAGAGGAAACACAGTACTGCAGAAGTAGCTTCATTCACAAAATATGTACAATACATTTACATATGTTTTATTTCTTAAAATAAAAGCCTATCTCTTCCTCTCAGAAGAAAAAAAAGACAATATTTGATTCTACTGTGTTAATCAATCATAACTTTTAGAAACACAAACTTATCAGGAGTGTAAGTACTAACTCATTTTAAGTCAAATCATTTTCTGTGGTATCTAGAGGATACACCGAGACAAGATTTATGACACTGTAGTTTATAATGAGTAAGGACTTTCATAGTAAATTTGCATAGAAACAAATGAACTTACAAATTCTTTGCAAATTTGTATAAATAAAACAAATTCTATAACGCTGACTCTGATCAATCAGACTCTAATCATTTGTTTTCAAGGCACTTTTGCTGCTCTAAACATTTTGGGCATCAGGAATTTTGAGTTGGTTTTGCTGAAGCTCCTGTGCCTTGAGGTGACAGACTGTGGGTAACCAACCAACTGCATCAGTAACATCTGGAATCCACGTCCCCACTGAGGGGAAACAGCAGGGCAGGGCCAGTGGAAAAGATGCCAGATGTACTGTAATTATTGCATTTGTAAAAGAAGTTTCTTTTATGCACTTCATACATTTTAATACTTTTTAAAAATCCAGTAACAAATTTGGTGCTTTATCTAGATCTTTGGCAGCATAAAAAATCTTTGTGAAATCACTGGTAATAATAATAATAGAAAAGGACTCTGATATCAGTGTCTATATTTGGAAGGAAAACTTAATGAATAAATAGCAGATTGTCAGGTACCATTTAACTCAACGAACTTCCAGAACCACTGCTAGGAAGGACTGGTTTTATGGTCAACCTGTTCCTTTGTTTAAAATCAATCTTTGTCAATGCCAGAATGGAGGGCAATTTTAAGATAAAGCACAGAAAAGATGATCCAATTTAATTTCATTCAAACAATTTCTCAGTATGAGGCACAATCATATAAAGATGAATTAGTTAAAGTGGGAGTAGGGAGCGGTATTTACAGGAGGTGGAAGTGCAAGGCTATCCACAGAAGGCACCATGGCAGTCACAGTCCATTGTCTGGCCAAGAGGGGTTTACAATCCCCTGACTGTGTCTGAGGCCAAAACGGTCTCAGTTTCAGCCAAGAAAACTTAAAGGCAAGTCTTCTGGGAAACTCTGAGCTAACTTTTACTTCCTTATAAAGGTGTAAGTGAGAGGCTTTGCCTTGCTACCTTTACTATTTAATTTTAGTTGAAATCAAGATTTGATTCTAACCATGCTGGTTTTCCTATTGCAATTAGGAGGTGATGAAAGGAGGACAAATACCAAAGGTTAGGATTTAATTGGAGAGGAGAATAAAAGAATGAGAACAGGACCTGGATGATTTTGTTGAGCAGATAAATTGATACCAGCAATCACCCCTTCCTAATATTTTAAATGGGATAATAAATCTTTGCATAGTTGAAGTCCCTATTAATTAGACTTTTTGTTACTTGCAGATTAAATTTTTTCAAACTGATTCAGGCAATATACATATATTGCAATAGGACAGGGACTAAAGTAATTTATTAGTTAATTGATATTAAGGATTGTGCAAATTAGTGAAATAATCTGATCTTTCTATTTATATATCTATCAACCAATCATCTATTACTTTCTAATATTTATATATATGCATATATATGTATGCTAGATTATGAAACATTTAATCATGTAAGCATAAAGAATTATGAGAGGTGCCATTTTATATCAAGTTAGTGGAGAATATTTGAGATGATATTAGACATGTTAGGGTCACATGGATAAATACAACATATTATCATAAAATATTATTGATACTAATCATATAGGTACAAATATGGACAAATGTGAATAAAACTATAAATATAAACCACTTTATTTATGAATGATCTTAGTCCAATTTATATCTGTGTTTTTATTTTACTTTATGTGCAAAGCAAATGTTTGCATTCAATGATTCTCAGATTCTCTACCGTCTACATTTTATTTTGTTTTCAATAAACTATTTCTGAATGGAAACAATTTAATAACACATATGGAGTAAAGTTTACACTTCCCTCTCTCCAGGTAAAAAGAGAACAATGATGACAGTTTCTGTACTTTTTGAGTATACAGTAAACTTAATTCCCACTGAACGTTGGCATTTCTGGAGATAGAACTGCATATTCTTTATTTATAAACACTTCTCTAAATGAAATGATTTTAAAGAATTTCTTGTCAGATAATTCTATATGTAATAATGTAAAAATTACAAAACTAGTCTTGTGGGCATAAGAATGCACTGATATTTTAGAATAGATATTTTAATCATCATTCAAGAAGTATTAATATCTCTATGTGACAGAGCAAAATGGAGTTATGAAATAATACACATCTGGCATGTATTTCTAATATAAACACTATTTGTTTCTTCGTTTGTGTTGACCTTCACTGAAACTGCCACTAAAGATAGACGTCTGCTCTGGTCTAGAGTTAAACTGTGAGGCTCTGAGTTTGTTCCTCCAACCTTCCTTGTGGCATCTTTGTGCTCCTTGACAAAGGTCCTAGGTATTTTCCCACAAGCTGCAGCTCAAGATCCTCCTTCATGGTGCCGTCTTCACCATATTCCTCCCTTCTCTAGCTCTGCTCTTCCCTCCCTTATTTCCCAGTAAAGACTGGACAACCAACAAACTTCTTTTTTTTTATTTAGAGGAAGGCTGCAGGCAGAAAATGACGACAAGTTGGCAGGAAGGCTGGGAGGAAGAGAGAGGAGGAGGAGGGAGCATTCATTTAGTTAGCTGTTTCCCCAAGACCTCAGGTTGCAAACTCTGGCTTTTGAGCTAAATGCAGACTACAACTCTGAAGCTACAGGCAAACCTGAGCCACCAGAGCATGCTGCCAATAAGCATTTTGATTTTTAAGATATTGGATTTATTGTATAAAACATACTAAATTGTAGTTTCAGAGGTCCCAAGAGAAAATGTATACACCAATTGAGTGGAAGAAATGTTCGAAAATATGACAAACCAAATTCAGAATATATATTTAATGTGCACTATCAGTAAAAGCAACAGATTCCCTAGAAATAGTGAATAAGCAAGAAAAATGGAGAGTCTCAGTCATGGTTGGTGATTACACATTCACCTCCATTTAGTAATATATATTGTACTCTAAAAAATAACTGCCTAATTGTAATGGTAATGGTAACAAGCCCTTTTGAGAGCTTTCTACCAATTGGATGTAGTGTTAAATGTCCTGCATGAACGATGTCATGAACTCCCTAGCAGCTCTCTACTCAGTAGATGATACCTACATTTTCAGAGTGAGGAAACTGTAGTATGGGGAAAGTGATTGAAATAGGGTTCAATTACCTGCATTTCAACTTCAAAGATGATCCACTTAACTGATACAACGTATCTGAATCATACACATTTGCCATGGATTAGGCATGGTTCTTCATTTGGAAATGAAGTTATGAAAACGTTCTGGGACAAAGCGAGAGGGGGAATGGTTTTGGTGAATTACAAAACTAACAAAATCACTGATGTTTGTTTTGTGCTACTAGACATTGTCTTATAAATAATTATATGATGAAGTACATGAACATAAAAGATGCCAAAGGCAACACTCGGATTCACTTTCATTTGCCATTTGTTACCTTGAATCCTAGATGGTGGGGTAGAAGGGGACTACAATGACAGCGTAGAAGTGTTCTCACTTAATTGTACCTGGGATTCCTTGAAAGTTGTACTTGCCTAAGTATAATATTCATATAATGACTCCAGTTTTCAGTGTCTGGTATTATTAGCATTAATTTATAACCAAGGTCCTAGTTAATCATGGATGGACATTTATATTGTTCTTTCCCTTTCCTTGTCATATACTCTGAGTTCAATACACTGATAGATTAGGCTGCGTGACACAGTCTCCTTTGGTCAGGGAATGAGGTGCACTAGAACTCAGGACTCAGAAAGAGAATTTGAAAAGATCGCAAAAACCATTCCCCAGTGAATGAGAGTATGCTATATCCTACAATAGCAGGTAAATATCAAAGTCATCTCTACTGGTTTAAGAAAGACAGAGCAATTTTCTTTCCTCTTTTTCCTGCCTTGTCAATTAAAAAATAATGAAAAGAGACTCATTATAACACAAAGGTTCAGAAGCTCTGAGTGTGGGGTTACAGGATATAAATATTCAAAGACAGCAGGAACCAATAATAATTGACACGTAGTTGCTTATATATTTACATGGTATATAAGGGTATGAAACAAAGATGTCCTGTACTTACCAGTTGAGTTTGGGAGATAAAGACTAGACTAGGTGGGAACTACCAGAACTTTGCATTCAAAATTCATAAAAATAAATATGTGACCAACAAATTGTAATTAACGGAGTATCATTTCTGTGGCACATTAACGCTCACACACACACACACACACACACACAGCACCTTACGTTGGCTATAATACTAAGTTACATTGCATCCTCATTCTAGGTTTGCTCTTCATCCACTATTTGCTTTACCACTATTGCAAGCACAGGGTTTATGTTCTTTTCTTAAGTGCTATTACCTTTCCAAATGTTTTATAGGACGGGATAAATGTCTAAGTGATATTTATCATTGTTTTACTTTAATGCAATGAAGGTTTCATATTATTGCAAGAAATATCATTATATAATCTTACTATATTATTTTTTTTAATGTTAGCATTATGTTAACTGGAACCCAAGCAACATTTCCAGACTCTTCTCCAACAAAGGTACCACACTTTGTACCTTAAATTGTTTCACTTTTATCACTTTTTCTACAATTCATTCAATTCCTCATGAATTCATTCAAAACATATTGATTGTCTACCATTTGCAAGGTACTACCACAGAAAAAAAATAGTTTAAAGTAATAAACACTTCCTTTTAGGAGTTTAGTTTGCTTTAGGAGAAAATCGAAAGTTGATATTATAAACAGGGCAATCATTCTTGATGTTCAAAAACTCCTAAGAGAAAAACAATACTGAATAAGAACATGTGAGAGGTTCCTAGAATAAATACGTTGGAAACTATTTTTTTTTCCTATCAATATTATAGTCCAAGAAGTGGAATTAATGAACCAAGCCCTTCCACAGCAAGGTGACCTCACGGTCAATACCTTTTCTTCTACAACAAACACACTAAAAATGGTTTTTCCTTACAAACTGCACTCTCAAATTTAAATACCTTGACTCCCGAAGGTTGTATTTTTATTACTTAAGCATTTATATTTAAGAACCTTTTCCCAGATGCTTTTGTCATAGTGTCTTCTACTTTCCTTTTGGGACAACCTCTTATCTGTAGAGCTTCAGTACTCTTCACTGGTGGGTGCCATGCACATTTATATATTTGCTATTATTTCTTCCTAAACCACCAGCCCATATACCTACCTAGCATCTCAGCCAAGATCCAAAGCTAAATTCCAATCAATCTATGAAAATATTCACCTCCCCCGCTCAAAAAAAAAATGCTGGGAAATAGATATTATTTATCCTGAAGCACAAGACAGACATCAGAAGTCATCCTTTTGATTAATCCTTTTTCCTCACAAAACATAGTCAATATTAAGTCACACATTTTCTTTGATATTTCTTAGACAGTCCTCTTTCTGCTCCTCAGGCTAGTCTTCATGAATATACTAAAATCTTCTCCAACCTGTTCTACACACTAAGGTCCTAAAATTTTTAAACTGATGGTTTACTCATTTCTATGGGCATTATACTGACTTTTGGATTTTTTTTAAAGTCATTTCTTGAAGAGTTTTAAAGCACCAGTGATGAGACTGCTGCTTACTTCTCTGTCTTGATTTAAAACTAATCTATTCTTAGTTCCTGCTGCTTCAAACCACACTGATGTTATCTCAATTCTGCCAGTATTTCCTATTCTTAAACCACAAGATCTTTGCACATTGCTTTCCTTCTTCATGTACTTTTTCATACTTTTAGCCAAATCTTTGATAAATAACATTATGCTTTCTAATTTTATTCCAACATGAGAAATTAAGGCAGATCTAAATTTCCCTCAGATGTTTCTCCTCATCATACCCCCCATTCAATATCAAGAAATCGTGCTAACATTTTTCACAAAAGCTGTTTTTCTGATTTCACAACACAACACAATCTGTAATTGTGCATTTATTTTGTTATCCTAATGCTGAAATATCCTTTAGAACAAAAGTTACAAGGCAGCAAGGATATATGTCTTTTTGTTCACCATTCTATTTCCAACTTCTAATGTTTCAGATCTCTAGGAGACTTCATAATATCTGTTAAATGCATGAATAAGTAGAGGAGTCTGCCATCGCTGCTATTTTTGAAAACAAACCATTTTGAAATTGTTTCCACCACTTGTTATAAAGATATCTGGACTAAATAAGAAGATATAGTTTCAATAAAGTTAAAATAATTTCATTGTCCAAAGACAATAAGGTAAAAAGAAACATAAAAAAGAAGAAAAGATTTTGTGGGCACTTGTTAAAATATTGTGGCTTCCAAACAATAAATCCTTAATCAATTAGTGTCCGAAGTATAGAATAATTTGCAATATTCTTACTCATTTTTATAATTTGACCCTCAGTGATGTGTTGAAAAAAATAAACAGAACGTTAATGGTTTGAATTACTGCTGTGGCATTCTATGTGTAGAGTTTACCCACTCTACACTGAATTGCCCATGAATCATACCTTTTAGCCTTTTAGTAATACTATCAGAAGTACTTTTTCTTTCTTTCTCTTTTTTTTAAGTAGAGGTTATGAAGCATCTATAGATCTTAGAATTTCTGTGATTTTTTTTTTCCACACTACCTTATGAAGTCAAAGGTCTCCAAAAGCAAAGATAGAAGCGATAGATGGACTCAGTAGGGAACCAACCACACAGAGTGAGCTGAATTAACCAGGGGAACCAGCTTTTGAAGACAGAGTCTCTGGGTCAGGTTGGAGTGAGTGTTAATGTCAAACAACCATCCACACAAGCCAAGTTTCCCTATGACTTCAACAGTGATTTATGTTCATAAAAGTAGTCAATTAGGAGTTCCTCATAATGACTGAGTCCTTTCTATAGCTACTGGTTCATGACAAATGAAAGTACACTGGTTAAAATGGACTTATAACCTTTACAAGGGATCACATATGCCTTTTATAACTCTGTGTTGCCCATTTCCACATGTCTTTGCCGTCTATGAATTACCTACCGTAGAATCATAAGCATGAAAGAAACATTAAAGTCTGGTTCAATGAATGACCTGCCTAAATCTAGAAACAAGACCTGTATCTTCTTTATAATAAAATAAGCTGTTTTTACCATTGTAATGAATCAACTGAGTTACTTTCATGTAACGCATTGCAAACAACGAAAAAAGATGCTGTCCAAATATAGTATTTCCAAACCCCCAAAATACTAATATCTAATAAGGGAAAGGAAAAAAACACTAAATAATTTGCAAATTACATGGGTATAACAATTTGTTTACCTGTTAGCTAATGATGAAAGTACCTTGAGTTCTTACAAAAAGAGTTCAATATGAATGCAAAGTTGAGATTTTTATGTCAGATAACTCAAAACCATTTTTATGAATTAAAGAATATTTTATGAGCAAAAAATATAGTGGTGATCATAGCACATAATTTCAGTATTTCCAGGAAAGGGAGAAAAAAAGGATAATTATACTTTTTAAAAGAGAGATAATATTTTTAGCTTAAGAAAAACTATGAGATAGAAATATCATAAAACATTATAAAATTTAATACACTTATATTGCTATTCTAGCCCTGTGTTCCTTACTTGTTCTGTCTAGTTTCCCAGTGTCGATGATCCATCATATAAATTGACTTGGAATGTAATTGATGTTCTCCTGATATCAGTATATTTCAATTTATATTTTAGCTATCAAATATTTATCTATATATGCAGCATCTCTATTGATTAGATACTATAATAAATCTGAATTTGCTGGAAAAGTCAATGCAAATTTATTTTCAAAAATTGGAATATATTGATTTTATATGAATTTTTATTTAAAAAATCATTTGAGTATTTTAAAAAGCAAACAAAGCGAAAATGCAGTCTAAAGAAATATCCATGCATTTTTTGTTGAGTATTTTGGTAAATTATCACTGCAAACTTTTTTTATAAATGAACTTTTTGTCCCTTTTGGGATTATTGCTATTGTGACTAAAAGTTTCTGTTGCGATGCTTGGCAACTTTTCTTTAAGGAAATAGGTTAATATTAACTTACTTCTTCATCCTTGAAATATGCCCATCCATGTTGCAAACCACCATCATAAGCTGGATAATACAGATGCCTTGCTGTGAGACCCCTGGTTTACAATCATGACATTTTCCATCAGCCAGCTATCAACAAGGGCTTCTCCCAGTATTTAGAATAAATTCCAAATCCCTTGACATAGTCAGAAGAGTCTACCTGATTGGGATGTTGGGATTTTTTTGTCAATTTTGCTAAACTATGGTAACTAGTTATTTAATCAAGCACTAGCAGAGGTGTTGCTATATAGTTATATATATATGTATATATACATATATATGTATATATAATCAGTTGATGTGAAGCAAAATATTCAGTACTGTGTATAGGTATCATTCCAGAAGCTGAAACTCCACTGAAGCAAATACTGCAGTGTCCTGGAGAAGAAATTCTGCTTCCTTGCTATAATTTCAACTCCTACCTAAGGGTCTATCCAGCTGATTATCCGACAGATTTTGAACATACCAGTACCCACAATTGTATGAGCCAATCCTTAAAACCATTTTTTTGTTTGTATGCGTGTTTGAGAGAGAGAGATAGACAAAAAGGAGAAAGTCAATTGAGATCATAATGTTTTTGAAAGAAGTTGCTTGCAAATGAAATTTCCTTCCATAATCTTTTGTCTTTAGTTCCCTAAGTAAAAAATACATTCCCAACAATTTAAAAGACAATATTAAAATGTTAAGTACAAGTACAGTTATCAATAAAATAAAAGAAATTATGAGATTCCTAACTCCATGTTGTTTTAAGTAAAACTCAAATAAGACTATTCTTGACTGTTCATTATCAGGAAAATATTGGAATTCTAAAAGATAAAAAATGAGTTAATAAACAAATTAAGACCTCCCCCACCCCAGCCATCCTCATTACACATATCCTATTGGTTCCCCTAACTGAGGTAATGACCTAGATCTATGCCATCTTCAACCTCATTTCCCATTACTCTCTCCTTCACCCAATCTACTCTAGGCACAGATCACGTCAATATTCTTGAATCAGGACTGACTGGTCACAGTCATAGCAGGTTCGTTTATCTTTTTATCTCTCGATATCTCAGATAATTCAATGCTTTCTTTAAAATTTCCTAAACAAATAAATACACACACATATGCATGTATATACACACATATATATGCATCCATATATGCATATATTTATACACACAGATATATATGGAATTAAACGAACTATTTTGGAAGGAAATTGCATTCAGAAGCACTTCCTCAAAAAATATTATCTATGACCTTAATGGTCTATGTCCCACCTTTATGGGTATCTAGTTATCATCAATCTATCAATCTATCTATCTATCTATGAATCTGGCTGTCTTCTACTATTACCTATTTATCTACAATCTCTGTTTTCACTATTATTTGTAAAATGACAATAATCCAAGTTAAGAAATGTTTGCACAGCCCATCTTTATTCTACTCATTCCTTGTTACATATGTTTTACGTTGTGAGATAGGTGAGGTAGGGGTTTCAAGATTCATGATATGTAGTGTTCCTCCCATGTATTCTAGCAGGGCCATATTAAATTAGATATGTTTAGTCACTCAACATTAATAGTTACATGCATGATAAGTTTGACATGTTAGTAATGTTTCACTTCTTGATGATCACTTTTTTCATTCTAAAAATATCTGATTATTTTTCCTAAGAGAAAGGGTAATGTCTTAAAAATTAGTGTTCTTCTAATTTTTTATTATCATGAATTGCTTAGGTAATAGTAATATTTTCCTCTAAAACTAACATTATAAAAATTCATGTGTGTATAACAGTTTTTCTGTTCTCTCCTGTTGCCATTTCTTTCTAACTGCAAACCATACTTCTCTGGAAATAGAATATTTACTCCTTAATAGACTTTCTCCTCCTGCTGTTTATTCTTTAGCTAAAGTCATAATCCCACATTTGTGACATTATAATCAACTCTACAGTCACTAATTGTTCTAAAATGCTACTTTAAGTGAAGATATACAGCAGGGAGCCAGCTAGCTACCAAAAAACAAAGATGCTATTTTCAACTTTGCACATTTCTTTGTGTGAAGAAGGGGAGAATTCTCAAATATAGGTTGTTACCTGTGATTTTTTCAGGTTATGTTGCTCTTTAAGTTTAAATAATAGGTCATGATTCTTAAGTTAATTACTTTTCAATGTTGATTCACTATCACAAATTTTTTATGTGTTTACTGGTCACCAAGTTTCTTTTGTGTAGCAGAATAAAATCTATGTCTACACTGGCCCAGTGGTATACAATTAACAATTAAATGCTGCAGAGAATTATTTGGGATGATTCTATTTGGGAGTAACCAGATTAAAATAATTTCTAATAAAGTGTGAAAAAAATTTGAACTTTTAAATTAGGATACTGTTTGGAGAAAATCATTTATAAAATGTTGGATTCCTTTTTTAATCAGTCTCTGCATATTATAACAATTTATAAACATTTAATATAATTTAATGCAAACACAAATATGACTGTACAAACATTGGAGAATTATATATATGTGTGTGCATATGCATGTATATATAGTCAATAAGTCTTCCCTAAATATGCCTTCATAGATTTTTATTGAGTATACTACTCAGAAAATTCATCAGAATAATCATAGGTATTCCTCTCCCCAATTCTGAATTATGAAATGTATTTACCTGTTATCCATATGTTTCTTTCAGTAAAACCTCATTTCCCTTAACCACTTCCTTTAGCTCAAATTGTCCAAATAGGAGATTACATTCTTTTCTTTTTGCTGTCTAATCTAAGTAATCCCAAACTAAATTGTCCTCTCATTGTCCTGTCATGTAATGTATATATGTATATATGTATAAACACATGTGTAATATATATAACCATATACATGTAATGTATACAAACATACACTGTGCATATATTACATATATAATTTTTGGATGTGTTACATTCTCATTTTCTTATAAAAACATTTATGATGATAAAAACTTTTGCTAGTTTCATAAGGATACTAATTCCTTCCAGAGTATGTTGTTAAAATAAACAATGTACCATGTTATTGTTGTCATGTTAGAGTAGGACATAAATAAATATTTGATTTATCAATGTAAGACTATCCCCAAAACCAGCCTTAACCATGGATTTTTTTAAACAGCTACAAATAAATTTATAAGTATATGCTCATAATGGCCTAGCTATCTATCTATCCATCTGTCTATCTATCATCAATCTATCCATCATCTATCATCTATCTTACAGTATCTATTATCTATCTATCATTGAGATATAATGGCCTCTTTGAAAGCTCCTTAAATATTTACTTATGCAGCAATTGCTTTCTTTTCCATAAATGGAAACTTATACCTAATTCAATGAAGCAAATAACTCTACTGTATCATATTTATATTTAAATATGTGAATCCCCAATGAATTTAGTTATCCTAGATGAGATTTTTAAGGATTATGTAAGTTGTATTGCTTCTATGTCTATGAATATTCTTTTCTCTCCTTTTTCTATTTAAATTGAGTTGACATAGGTTTACAATACTTACATAATTTTCAGCAGAACAACTTCCCAACTCAATAAGTGTGTATGCCACAGCACATCCTGTGAAACTCCCCTGGAAGGGTATTCATCAGTTCTCCTGCTTGGAACACAATTTGAGAACAAAGACCTATGACACTGGAAGTGCTTCCTTTAATTTTTTCTTAGTTGATTTATGTCTTAGGGACATAAAGCCAAAATCACTTGATTTTTAATACCATAATTAAAAAGATTAGACTCTAAGAGGGTGAAACCATGTGACTTTGAGAAGCCAAAGCCAATGAGTATCACCTACATAAATTTTTGTAGATAGTGAAGAAAACTGAAAAATAGGCACAACCTTTAAGAAAAAATGTGGTTCAAGTTATTTTTTTCCTGCTTTGAAAAATATGAGTTTAAATTGGTCTCTCTACCTCTTCTTGCAAGTAATCATTTACCTATTCATGCATAGTAAATTAGCCTTCATATATCCTAGAGAAATGCAAAACTCTTTATGAAAATGAAGTGAAGACTGCATCTCAGAGAAGTGAGTATTATTTCTGACTCTTTAATAACATCAAATAAATTGCTTACAATTTCTAAAATCTAGTGTCCACTGATGTTGTACAATGTAATCTCTAATATCTATATATAAAGGTTGTCTATAACAATACCTACCACTGATATTATTCTATATTTAAGCTTACACATGCATACATAGATACATTTATGTATATATAATAATATACATTTTAGGGTATGTAATTATATTATTTAATATGTAACTGACATTTTCATATAATTAAGCTTTAGAGGTCATAATTCGTCCTTTATTTTGTATCAGTTATCCAATTTTTAATTGCCATATTTCCCACCATTAAAACACAAACATATTAGCAGAATAAGTTTTTACAATTCAAAACTACTACAAGCATTTATGAGTCATCTAGTCTTATTTTTTTAAGTTTACTCATCAGTTTTCTGAGAAAATTCCATTAGAATGATATAATTACTACTCTATAACAAGTTCAAAATTAGTATAAGAGGAATGGGGATCAGAAGGGACAATTAAAGATATTTTATAGATTCTTGACCTTTTAGGACTGTAAAAGACCTAAAAATATCAATCACACAATCAATATCACTCTTTTATGCTTTAGATAACACAATAAATGGTCATCCAGTCTCAACATTTCCACAGAAGGGAATCCAAAAACTTCTGAGATACCCAATGTCAATTATAGACAACTAATACAATAAGTGCTAAATTAATCTTTATCTCCTTGAGAGCTTAAGTATTTTCACGAGTTTCTATCATTGAGACAACATGGCCTAATTTTTCAAAGAAATATATTCAAACACAAGTGAATTATTACAGGCCCTATAGAATTTCCCTGTTCCAAATTAAACATTTCCAGTTTTTTAATTATTACTGAAAACACATAATTAAGTGGCTTAACATATTTCTTTGGATATAGTCACATTTATCAACAATCCTCTAGGATTCAGTGCCCATTAATATATACACAAATGCTGCTGTGCGAATTTAATCCTGGGTCAAAAGGGAACTTATATTCTTTGAATGGATACAATCTTTTCATTCACTTTCTTTAGCTTAAACACATATTTTAAATAATCCAATCACACTTTTAGTTTCAATAAAGGCAATTGCAATTGCCATTTTGTAATGTTCTTTGAGGATATAACTATTGCTCAAATTGTCTGTGTTCATATTATTGGCTAACAAATATTTGGTAATTACTAAATTAGTTTCAAAATGTACATGTGTGTATATGCACAGTGAATAGAAGTGAAGATTAACTATTAATTACATTCTTAGGAGACATGGATTGAGAGTTTTGAAAATGATAGGGAATAATTAGATATTGGGCAAACAGAAGCCACTATAGATTAGATAGGTAGAATGAAATTCAAATATATTGAACTACTGATGTCACAGGAACAATGAGGACTTTGTGAGGAAGGAATGGAAAACCAAAATGATGTATTTCGTAGAGGGATCAGTATTAAAGTGGAAAAACTTGCTAAAGGAGCATTATACCTCAAAGAGAGTTGAAGCTCACTGCATTCGAAAGTAGAAAACAGACTATATACTGCTGTCCTCTTGAATTTAGTCTGTTAGGCTACTTATTCTCAGATTGAGAAATGAGGTAGGAATAACTCCAAGTTCTACTTCCAAGAGAGTCACAGACAAAGATCATTAACACACTAGAACACTGACCATGACTTACTATATCTTACTCATTAACTTACTATATAATAGCACTCTGGAGAATGGAAGTTGAGCTAACAACAACAAAGGTAATGTCTTTCTGGACATGGAATTGTAGAGTATATCTAAGTATTGGTATTGATAAAAGTATACAGTTTCAAATATATACCTATGAAATCAAAGGCTATCATAGGATATCAAAATGTAAATAGATTTATAATATGATATAATTACAACTAAAAAAGGAAGCAAATTATAAGATGATAAACAAGACTAAACTTTTTAGAGACAGCAGGAACAAAACCAAAATATTAGTCACTAAATTAAACATAAAATGCCTTCTTTTCCCTTATTAGGGAATCAAACTGAGCAAAACTAAATTTGTATTTTTGCTTTTTATAAAATAATCACATAAAAATAATATGGCATGCAGTTTGAAATATATTTCAGTAAACTAATGATAATGAAATATAAACATAGTGATACCAGTAACAGAAAAATCTAAGAGTCTGACATATTAATTACATAAATAAAGATATGCATTTAGACTAAAATAAGTAACAAGACTGATACTAATAGTTTTTCGGTGGAGTTTTTAGGGTTTTCTATGTATATTATCAGGTGATTTGTAAATAGGAATGGCTTTGCTTCTTTTTTCCAAGTTTAATTGCTTTCTTCTTCCCCAATTGCTTTGGATAGGACCTCAAATACAATGTTGAATGGCAGTGGTGAGAGTGGACACTCTTTATAAATAAATAAAACAATGTGGGAGGAAATAAAATTAATATACAAAAACCTTGCATTTTCATGTGATAGAAGAGAAGGAAATCAATAAAACTATTGCATTTGCAATAGAAATAAAAGAGAATTAAATACGTTGGTATATATTTAACAAAGTAGTAACATATAGAGTGAAAACTATAACACATTGTTAATATAAAGACACAAAGAGATGGAAATATATTTTATGCACATGGTTAAGAAAAATTAACATTGTCAAAATGATCATCTTAACTAAAGAAAGATACAGGCTTCATACAATGGTCATCAAAATCCCACTGGCATTTTTCAGGGAAATATATATATATAATTTATATGGAATTACAAAAGATTCCAAAAAACCAAAGTAATCATGAGGAAAAAGAGCAAAAGCGGAGGTATCACTCCCAGATCTTGAGTTATACTACAAATGATAGCAATCAGAACTGTATGGTATTGGAATAAAATCAGAGACACCGATCACTGGAATAGAACTGAATCACCAGAAAAAGACTCAGATACATATGATCAGTTAATTTACAACAAAGGAGTCAAGAACATAAATGAAGAAAGAAAAATATTTTCACAAATGATGGGGGGAAAACAAAAGAATGAATCCAGAACATTCTCTAGACCCATACATAAAAATAAATTCAAAATGAATTAGAGACTTGGATATAAGAGTGGAAACCAGAAAATATTTAAAAGAAACACAGGCAATACGTTCCATGACATTGACTTTAGAGATTTTTGGGGGGACTCCACTCCAGTAGCAAAGCAAACAAAAACAAAATAACTATATGGAACTACATCAAATTAAACATATTCTGAACAGTAAAAGAAATGATCACCCAAACAAAAAGACATACTTTTGAACGAGAGAATGGATTTGCAGATACATTGAGAATATAACATTCCAAATACATAAAGAACTCATAAAATTCAACAACAGAAAAACAAACAACCCAATCAAAATATAGGCAGAAGATCAGAATAGACATTTCTCCAACAAAGACATACAGATGTCTAATACTCGAAGAAAAGATGTTCTTCCTCTCTCTCATTAAGGAAATTGGGGCAACTATTATGGAAAGCATAAGCAGAGTCTTCACTGGGACTGGAAATTCCATATCATCCCACTTAGGGTATTTCTTGGGATATTTACTCATACAACAGATAAATACTGATACACACACACACACACACACACACACACACACACACACATATATGTATATATATTGTATATATGCATATATATATGTATATATAATGTATTTTACATGAGCAATGGGATGGCCAGGAAACAGGATTGTTGACAACAACTATTCAAGTCAACCATAACTATTTCATGTTTTTCTCATAGCATTTGTTCTCTTGTCTGCCTGTGTGTCTTCATAAGTAGTACAATTTGTTCATGTTCAGACTACTCTCACAGGCCAATATACATGGCTCTACCCCATGTACCCTTGATGATCTCATCAGCAAAGGTATTTCCCACTATACATGATTCTATATCTATTATTATCTGAACCACTTCTCTTTTTTCACAAGGTGCATAACCAGATGCATACCCAAAAGACTTTTAGTCATCCTTGAGTGAGGGTGTGACGAATCAGAAGTCCATTTTTTAAAATTTCATAGAATATTAAGTTGACTCATCCTTCAACCACATTCTGATTCCGCCGCTGTAACATGGTCAAAAGGATCCCCTAGGAGGCAGTGAATAAAATCTGAAGGAGAGGTATTAGCACAGTAGTAGGTAAAGTAAGAGTTTGGATTATTTCATAGGGCTTTCTTATACCCTCTCCAAGAGAAATAATTTTCATATTACAGTGGATTTCTGCGAGACATCCCTGGTCTTATGATTGGACATTAACCAGTTCATGATGATCAGATCTGGCTACATGGTTAATTCATGCTCCATTGTTAAGATGTTGTCTCTCCTCCAAAAGAAAAGGAGAATACACAAGAGATATTTTCAAATGTTGTATAGCTTTCTGCTAGATGACTTTGATACAGAAATCTACAGGTCTGCAACAGGGTTCCTTTTGGGACTTGCCAGAAACTCACAACAAATTTCCACCAGAGATTATCTGTAGTACTATCAGACTTCCAAACCACACACCACGCACTTCTGAGCACCTTGTAAAATAACGTGATCCTGCTGCAGAGTCCTTTCTTACTCAAGCCCAACTCAAAATTAGCAATATACTGAACATCACTAAGTTTCTTTCTTAATGGTAAGAGTGCAAATTCTAAAAACTTGTGTTTTACTATGGAAGGGAGGTCCTGGAATGTCTCAGACAATTCAGCCTCTAAAACCTTAATCACTGTGGCAGGTTCTTGAAAGTTTGGGTTATCTCTTTCATCTGGAGCATATGAATCTTACTAAGACAACCAGATTAGTTGCTATTTATTTCATCAGGTTCAACTAACATGATTGAATTGATATAGTAGATTGATAATATATCAATAAACTCCACATGGCCTAGATTCTGTCATGCTGTTATTATCAAGAGATAAATAATGAAACTAATCCCTGGGCAAATGGTCTGTGTGGTCTATTCCATGAAGTGGGAATGAAACTATTTATAATTTTCCACATTGATTTGAATGGGGAGAAGATCTGAAGAGGAAAATGTCACATATAAAAGTTTTATTGATTGACTCATGTAAAGATTTCAAAACAGCACAGCAGCTGAAATTGTTACCACTATGTGATTGATTAGGTTTGTGGTATTCCATTGACATCTGTTACTATCCATCTGATTTTGAAAATGTCAAACTGGCTCAGTTAAATAGGAATATGATGAGGAATACTGTCCTTGTCTATTTGAAGAGTTTGTGGTTACAATTTATTTGTCATTAATCTATTTATTTATTTTAAAGGAAAGTAAATGTAGGAATGAAGATGAGCAGACAGACAGGTAGGAAGAGAAAGCTGGAAAACATATTTTAATTATATTTCCATTTTAATTGTTTAATTGTTCACTGCCTTTATTTAATTCATATTTTGCTAAACAGGCAAACAGCTTTAAGGGATTTTATTTGGATTTCCCTATTATAAGAGTTCTTATTCTGAGAGTGGGAAAATAAAATTGAGGTGTCAACACTTGCTAGATCCATTCCTATTATATATTTAACAAATTACTACTGGGTAGGTCCATGAGACTTGTGGATTCACGATGGATCTGAGACAAGATTCCTTTTTAAAGTCTAAATTCTATATAGCTGTAATCTAACAGGGAAGATATGATAGCACTTTGTACCCTCATCTATCAATAGTGATGTTAATGTTAATCCTGTAACCAAGAGCCATTAAAAAATTTGGACGAGTCCCTTTTCTTGGGTATGGTTACCTGAGTATACAGTCTGGGGTCATCTGAGAGCAGAATTATTGCACCCCTACTTCATTTAGAGACGCACTGGTAGAATCAATAATGTATTCACTTGCTAGCGTGTATAAGTATGTCTCCTCAAGAGAACTCAGTGTTTCCTTGGGCCAATTTTCTACCTCAATCAGTAATTCTGAAAACTAAGAAAGAACTATAACTACTACCGCATCAGCTGATCACCATCTTCTCACTCATTTTCAACTTCTAGTGATTATATATAAGCAAACTGATACTGATGCCCTATCTTCAAGGAAAATCATATTATATTATCCATGTCCATGGATCCTAAGAAGTGAAATATCTATCTCTCATTCTAAACCTGCTGTCCCTTATGGTCAATGTGCTTGTCTTATTTATATTTGTTAATATCCACTGGTCTTTAAAATGCTCATATTCCATCAAAATAATTGTCAATAGCATTCTAGGCATTCACTCCTACCCTACTCTCCCATTTCCTGCCTGTACTGGTTAAACAGTTTTTGTAGCCCCTTTAGACTACAATCCCTCTATTTTCCTAGCAGACCTAGATCTTGCATAGTTGGGTCATAGAGATATAGCCCTAAATATTGGTGTGGCTGAGGGAAGAGAAGGGACTCCAATGTATTGGTTTGTATTTCCAAGAAGAGATGAATAAAATATCCATTTAACCACAATTTGTGAAATGTGCTTCAGAAAGATTATATAACAAAATTAAGAAAAATTATAAGGAATGACAATGACCGAGGGAAGGATGTAGTCTCCGATAAAACTGTGCCAGTTTTAGAAAAGGAAGCCGTGCACTTATTTATCCATATTAATGAGCCATTGGTTACAGCCACACTGAGTGGAGTAAGTGAATAAAATTTCTCAGGGTAAGGTGTCTTTTCATTTGTGGTTCATTTTCTTGGGAAGCTTGGGTGGGGTGGGAAGAGGATGAGGACATGGTTATGAGTATATGGTATCCAATTCTCCCAACTGCACGGAGTTGGGGACACTCAGTCATTACTGTGGATCGGGTTGAGACATCAACAGCATCTCTTTAAAAGGTGATCCATTCCCTGTGTTTATATTATTGAGAAATGTAACTGAACCATTTATTTTATTTTAGATTTTTCCTTAGCCCTTTTATCTAAAGAATAAAGAGAATAACTAGATGTTAGCTAAGACTTAGCTGCATCAAATACTTTAGTAAAAAGTTCTCCTTGTCTTTCTAAAGTCTGTTCTGATGAATTTTAAAAGTTTGAATGACAGTATTTAATATATAAGCTGTCAAATATATGCAATGTATTAATTATATGATCATTATTTGACCAAAATATTAGCATCACTTTATTTTAATAAGTGATACTTAGAAATAGAGAATTGTGAGTGTATAACAGGGGATCAGCATCTAGGTATATCATATAGAGGGCTATAACAGAAGGTACATCTGTTAATTATAGCAAGCTTACTTAAATTCAGTACTACGAACACTTGGGTTTAGATAATTCTTTGCTGTGAGTTGTGTCTTGTTCACTACAGGATATTTAACATCATTTCTGATCTTCACCCATTGGATGCCCCTTTCGAAAACTGCTGGTTTACAGCATTAAGTCCAGTAGCATAGATCATCTGCATTTACAATAGACTACTTAACACAACCAACAGAGTCCAGTGTCTGTATGAGACAGGGCAAAGGAGCTCAGGATCAAACTAAAAAATATATTTTAATTTAAAATTATTTGAAATCCATAGTGAACTCACGTCCTTATTTTACATGAAAATCTTAATTGGGATATATATGAACTTTCTGTGAATTTTGCTGGTTATAAACTTAAAGTAAATGTACTAAAGACATTGACAACACTGGAAACTCAAAAACGTAATTCAAAATATCCACATTTTATTCTGTTGGATGGAACCTAAAAGCAGAAGACCCAAATGGTTCAGCAGATGTCTCAAATAGTTTGGAGGTAGGCATTTGCAGGCCAAGAGCCTAGGAATGCCAGAGCTAAGAAGTCTCAAGCAACTAGAAAAGAAGAGATGTCCCATGTCCTGGTTGATGCTGAAATTTGCATTTATTACGCTCAATTATTTCCTAGAAGCCTACTATCTACAAGAGACAACAAAAGGTGGAATTCTAGGGAAGCTAGAATTTATTAACACAAGATGGTTTTTCCACAGCAACTCTCCCATGTGGTTGGGAATGGGTAGAAGTATCAGAACTATGAAGCAAGGTAACCATGGCATACTGATCCTATTAAGCAGCAAAATTAGAAGTTGCCCAAGCACCTTAATGAGAACTAGAAAATACAGGGGAACTAGTCATTACAAGGATGACTCAGAACAAGAGGGCACTCAAAAATCCCTTTTGTCTAAATATCCCAGGGAGAGAAGACTCCTCACAAATCTATGTTGTTTGGTAACTTAAGGAAAGTGTATTGGGTGAGAAGTGATGGCATTGGTTTATTGGAGTCAGACACTTAGACTAAAATAGTTCATCCTCATATCCATTAGCTCAGATACTAGGATACTATGATCTGAGGATTCCTGTGGCTGTTTGCCGTCCAATCCTCTTCTTCAGTAAAACTTTAGACCCCTGGGCTATATACTTTGACAATTGTCACATATCCTATTGATTCCGATAGAGAAGAATGACTGTAAAATTCAATTATGTCATTTCATCAGAGAGGGGAAAAGGGATGACAAAATGTTTGATGCCATTTGCTGATCTGTGTGACTCCTATTATATGAAATCTGTTGTCTTAGCAAACTCTAGTATCTGAGTCCTCACTTAAAGAAATGTACTTCTGAGTTTTTAATGAAACCTTTATGAGCCACATATGTCACACTCCTCTGCCTCTCTTTGTCAATTCCTTCCTTTTCCATTATATTTTGACACTTACCCACTCTTCCTATCCCTTGAGGCAGAGGCTAAGCCTGACCTATTTTATTTAATTGCCATTTGGATTTGAGGGGATTTTCTGTCTTGAAGTAGAATTATTCTAACAAAGGGGCATTTCAGTAAAATGTACTTTGAAAATTAAACAACTGAGGTGACCTGGTTATAGTCTGATTCCATTAAATAATCTTAAGAATAAAAACAAGCAACAATCAATTTTTTTTTATAATTTATCACCATCTAAACAGCTTCAATAAAGCTAATTAAAAATCTTTCTCATTTTCACAGTAGGCAATAGTTTCAATCAGAACTCTTAATAACGGTTGCAAAAATTACTAAATATTATACCAAGTACCAATTTCACATTGAATTAACCACCAAGAAGCATGATTTTTAAAGTAAAAAAAATATATTGTTCATCATCAAATGAGTCATAGTAGAGGCACTGCCTTTATATTTACATATTTATTATAGTGTCAGAATGGAGAATGGCATGTAATGTAATATGAAGAAAGTTAGATCCTCTGCTATTGCCATCAGCTGTCAGTGCACATGCTACCTTTTGTGCTAATACTTCTGCAATGCCCCCATGAACTGAGCCCAAAGTCAGGTGATACTAAGAGGAAGATGGCTTGTAGTCTTTGCTCTGATGTTGGATTGCAGTTTCGCCTGAATTGCTCGCAGATCCCTTTAGTTTCTTTGTCCACCAAACTTAGACAACATTTATTAGTACTTTTGCTAAGTAGGCAGTCCTACCTCTGGGATTCACTGTCTAACCTCAGTAACCTAATCTCTAATGGTTTTATGATGAGGCTCTTGGCTTCCAACATATCTGGTTCAATATTAAAGACATTTTGTTATTTTCAGAATATTCTTTCTTATATTGAGCTGAATGTATTCCATACATAATAGCTAGTCTTCCTTTTCTGTCCCTGGTGTAAAGTAGTTTTTCTGTATTTGAAAGCACTTATTCATTTAAAATGTATATATCAAAAATGTGTTCTATGCAAGGTACTATACAAATAAGGTCTCTGATACACAGAACATAACTTCCTGACATCTTACCAAATATTTGAGAACACATGAATGCCTACCTAAAAGTATAAGTATGAGTCAGCCATTTTCTACTTATTTTGCCTCATAAAGGTCACTATGGACCATATATACATTTTTATCTTACTAACACGCTCTTAATCAAAGTTTCCTAGCTGCCACTGTATAAAACATAATTGCATGCTAACTCTGTATTCAGCAGGTATAATATTCCCCAAATATGCACATCTGCTACTTTCTGTCTGGTTAACGTCTACTAAACAGCTTCTCATTGTATCACAAATACAATTTTAAACAAAAGAATATTGCACAAATACCCCATTTGATCAAGCTTTTCCAACACCAATTGTCATCACCTTCCCTGCTAGACACACCAGTATTTATTCAAATGTGAAATATTCCAAGCTTTTGTCTGCCACTAGACCTTAACACATGTGCTTTCTCTCTCTGGACTTCCCCTCAGCCTACTCGTCTTCAGAAAACTAGTCATTATTCTTCAGGAATAACATGACAGGAAACTACAAGTATCTAATAGCAGAAACTCCTAGCTGTTTAACAAAATCCATTTGTTCTTCTGAACTACAATTCTCAGACAAGTAACCAATTGAGAAAGGAGTAGAAACGGTGTGTGGCTCCCCGGGGACAATCCGCAAAGAAGTAGCGTGCCTCCTAAAGCCCTCTTTTTCCTCTTCCTGGATTGATGCAGTAGCAATCTCCAGTAATTGCAATACAGCTTGGAAACTTGGTTGTGAGGACTAAATGGAGGGGAGTCACATCTCAGGGAGAGTATTTTCCCAGCACTACCAAGCAAGTGTAGTGCTGTTTTTAACAGTCATCTTTGGTTCCCAAATTTCCTTCTTTTCTTTGTTTTATTTTGGAAATACATAATGAAGATTCTTGTTGCAGTTGAAGATAGTGAACAAAATAGTCACTGCATTTGTATTATATTTTTGAGTGCCTATGGAATGCAATAAATAAACAATGCATGTTTAGTGCATTTTCAGGTAGAGAAGAAGAGTAAGGGGTAAGTGTAGGAATTCCAGAGCTCTGTCCCTCCCCAAGAGGCACTAATGAGCTGGCAAAAAGAGTTAGAAATGTCTTCTGCAGAACTCCGCAGTCCATTCAAAATCAATATGCAGCTGAGGAAGAGTCAATGAAGAAATTGCTGTTTTGTGGCAAGGGCACCCTGTCATGTTTCCAACAGCCTGACTATATCATGCTGTATACACAAGATTGGCAGAAGGGATGAGATGGTGATAATGGTGTGGACCATGAGGCTAGGAACTTGGAAGCTTGACTCTGGTTATCAGTGCCTGGAGAAGCCAATTCTATTCTCAAAGAATGGTAGATGTGACGTCATCCTGTCTAGTGGCCTGTGAAGGATGAGGGCAAAGGCTTTGTTTTTTTGTTTTTTTTTGCCTCAGTGTTACTTCAAGACTGGGCAGCATTTTGCTGAAAATATTTATGCACAATGGAATATTGCTCAGCTATTAAAAAAATTTAAAAAAACCCAACCCAACAAAAAAAAACCCTGCCATTTGCAACAAAATGGATGGACTTAAAGAGTAGTATGCTAAGTGAAGTAAGTCAGATGAAAAAGGCAAATACCATAAAAAATATAATATATTAAAAAAGAAAGTAAGCACTCAAAGGAAAACAAGTACAAATTCAGACACACAAAGCAGATTGGTAGTCACCAGAGTTAAAAGGGTATTGAAAGGCAGAGGTAAAGGGGGTTAATCGTATGGTGGTAGAAGACGGATAAATTGGGGTGTTTCTCTTTGATCACATGGAAGGCCAGAGGTGTATGGAGTTGGGTATTTCCTTTCCTTAAGATCTTTCAGGCTCTGATTATCTCCCTGCAGTTTAGGCTCTGGTTAACTGCCATCCCCGGAGTCAGATCTTGTAAGGAACAGAGTGCTCTGACATTTTAATATTGTCCATTTTTTTCCCTGTCGTCAGCCGGAGGCAGAAGGGAGTTTTCCTCCCATATTTACTACTGAAAGCTGGTTAGTTCCTGGAGAAATAGCTCATGAAATTGTGGGGGTCCACCAAACCTAGGTTCCCTGAAGGGATTAAGTAATCAGAATTGTCTCCATTGAGCCTCCAGCAATTCATCAAATAGAACAGGTTTTTCTGCATGTACAGGTAATCATACTGTGGAAGTTTCTACTTTTTTCTCTCTGCTCCTGTAAATTGTTATTCTGTTTTCACCTGTCTGACTCTCTAATCCTGGAGCCAAAAGTTGTCCTGTGCCCTAACTTGAAGCGTTGCAGATCTTTCAGTTTGCTCAGCTTTATGTTTGCTGTTTGGACAGAGAGACTGTCTTTGAGCTTATTGTACTGAAAACCTAGAAACGGAAGTTCTCTCCACTGTCTGTTTTTTTGCCTTTTTAAAGAAAAGGTACAGGCAGGAATGAAGGCCAGTAGGCAGGATGGCAGGACTAGAGAGGAGGAAGAAGCATTTTTATTTTATTTTCATTTAGTTGTTTTACACCAGTTGTTTCTCCCCAAACCTGGGGCTTGAACCCAGGGGTATGTGACCTACATTCTTCAGAAGCAATTGACTTAACCACTGCTCCACCAGGACAGGCCAAGTAAATCTGTTAATGTATTAATTTTTGTTATGTTAACATTTTTTAACTGATGGGTTAAAGATCTACTTCATCTCTGATTCTGTTTTATTCTATTGCTCTTTAATTTTATAATAGGGTTGTGTGTGTGTGTGTTTGTGTGTGTGTGATATGTGCTCGAAGTCTAAATATTTTTGAGGAAAATTTGAGTGTGATATAAAGTATTCTTAACATCAACTTCCCTATTGATGGTAGGGCACTAATATAGGGGGCTGAATTGTTCTTGTCAGTAGTAGAACCATATATTGATTTTGTTTGTTATAGTTAATAAAAGTTTAACACTGAGCTCAAATACCTTGAGAACTACCTTTGATTAGAGCATGGGTTGGAGTTTTCCCTCAATGTTCGCCTATCCACTCTAAATTTAGGATTTGTGTGTATCTTTTACTCAGAGAGTCTTCCTCAGTACTATTGTTCTTCCCCTGTGGTAGACAGATGTTGACTTTATTGACTGAGCGCTAAAAAAAAATGCTCCACTGAGGATGGCCTGCTTCGGAGACCAACTAAAACAGGTTATTATAACAGTTACAAATGTCCAGAATCTGAGAATAGCATCAATCACCTACACCATGCCCAAGTAAATAATATACAGATACAGCTGTATAGATATCGATAGACAGATATGCATATCTGTCTGTCTATCTATCTATGTATATATCATCTGTCTATCGATCCAGCATCTATGTATCCATCCAGAAACAGGTCTACAAGCGACCACAACTTTAGGATAGAAATATTTTCACTTTTCCATCTCCAATATATTTAACTCTACCTTGTGGTCCATGGGCTTTGTTGTCTTCACCTTTCCAGTTTCAGCCTATCCTTTTGTGGCTGCTGCTACTTTCTAAAAGTATGCGATGTTGGTGACTTTAGACTCCTCCCATCCTTCAAACTTTCTTGCCAGTATCTTGTGAATTTCATTATGCGGTGTCTAAGTGTGGTTACAAAATCTCTGTGTCTGCAGCTCTCAGGCTAAGTTAAGTACATCATCTTTAGGAATGAATTTAAAACTGTAACTAAATTCTTTATCACTAGGAAAACAGTTCTACCTTCCCCTTACTCTCTACCCTGTGTGAGTCAGTTTTTGGACCCTGTCTCTCTTTATAATCCTCTTTCTTTAGATTTTAGGCTATTCTATTGCTCTGTCACCTCAAATCTTTAATGGTTTTAAGAAGTTTGTTTTTGTATTATTTTGCATTTTCTTGTTATGATAGACATGGCTCTTCCTAGTTTCCTGCTTCTTAGACATAAAGTGAAATCCCAATTAACATTTTAATTGTTATATTATTCTCTTTTTTATATGCTCTTGTGTGTTCCTTCATTGTGAATAGGATAATTTATTTTCCATGTATACCAAATTGTTCAATCTTTTACAGCTTCTTCTCACTTAATGGTATTATTCCCATAAAAAGACAATTTATTCATTCACATTACAATTCAGTCTTGGATGTACGTTTTTCCTGCCTAACGATGTCAGTTAAGTCTCATCTTCCATATTCTTCCCTTCAGCATCCAAACTCTAATAAATTTCCCAGGCACATGGATTAAGAAATCTGCCATACATTCTTCCAAAAGTAAAATAATTATATACAATTTAAATCCTCTAATAAGGCATGAAGAAATCCATGTTGATCCTGTCAAATCTAGACATATCAGTACTGAGTAGTTTTCTGACAATTCTATTGATCCCACCACTACCACTTTAAAAAGGGTTGCTCAATTTTCATTCATCAGAGCTATGTCTTTGGTTCATAAACTCTCTTGGTCTCATTCCCTCTCCGGTGAGTTTCTATGTTCCCTAGTGATTATCCAAGATGTATTGTAAGCTAAAATTTTACCTTTATGGAAACCATTTATTTGTAGCTAAACAGCCAATAAATACAGAAACAAAAATTGAACTGGAAAAATCAAAACTTATAACCCTGATATAAAGGTTGACAGTGGATGATCAATTGGTGTAAACACTTCTGGTGTAAAATAATTGACTAATAGTGTATTCAAAGAGGAAAAAGAAACAAGCTTTTACCAAAAATAATTATAGTAGTTAGAGTTTCAAGCCAGGGTTCAAGTTTTGCATAGCACATAAGGAAGACTGTTGAATTAATAAGTGCCCATATGGCAGTCTTCCAAATGTAGTTATACTATTATTTCAAACAAAGGGACACACTAAGTAACAGAAACCCTCATGTTGGTAAAGATCCACTACATTCCTCAATCAGAACACTCACTTGTATATTGCCATTCATGACTATTTTATTGGGGTGGGGGGGTATGGAAATTGCAAAAGTCAACTTGTAGAGACAGAAGTTTACTTTTTGTTCTTTTTTCTATTGAGAATTATTTCTTCTGCTATACAATTCAAATATTTTAATTAGGCTTATTTTAAAAACATATTTTTCATTTTTAATCAAATTTTTTAAGTCTGTTCCATACATGCATGGTTGACAGGTGAGACAGATATTGCAGACAATCTGAAAATCTGTTTTGATTCTTTTTCTTTCACAATCCCCCTATCTGTGCAGTAACCAATGACTCTCCATATTCTCTCAATTTGCCAGTTATAAGACTGTATTTTCCACATCCACTGCCCTCTCATATGCTGCACTGACAATACATGACTCAAGGTAAAATCCACACAAAATTGGAAAGTAGTTTGCAAAATTCTCCACCTTTTAACACATACCTCCATCAAAATTTGCTTACTTCCTCTTGTTCACCAGCGTTATTTTTTTTCTATATTCTTTCCACATTTTATAGTGGCTTTCTACAGAGAATGAGATCAAATCTTTCTCAATAACTAATAAAAGTTTAATCCTTTTCCATAATTTTTCTAATTATCTCATCTACCATATCGTTGTATGTCTTAGGCTTTTAAAATGTGGTTTCCTTTGCCCTAAATGTTTCAGCTCTTTACTTCAGGTACTTAATTTTAACCAATTTACAAATATCGGATTGTTCTTTTGATCAGATTGCGTTCCCATTTTTATGATCAGAAAGTCTCAATCATACTTCTAGCACTGCTTTTTAATCACTGATTTGCTTAACTATCCATCCTACTAAGACATATACTTCTTAAAATTTAGTACTAATTTGCTGATATCATTGAGGTTTTTCAAAGTACTTTGTCCATAGAAAGTTTTGAGGAATGAACAAAAGTATTAAGATGAGTAAAATTATGCTAAATCATTCTCAATTTCTCAATTCCCCCACCTTGTCCCATGTTGACAGGGAACTTATACCCAGTGCTTATCCTCTGCCTGGAACTTAGAACATTTTCAAAACTACCACAAGAAGATGGTCGTGCAAGACAGATACACACATATATATACTATATAAAACATTTTCTTATAAGAGCAATAATAAATATTAAATTGACAGAAAGGTTGGTAGGTTAAAGTATTTCATAGGATGATGGATATCACCTGTGACCAAGCAATAAAGAATTTTAAATTGTAATCTATTTTTATATCTACTGTTAAACAAGATGTTATTTTAAGAACTTAAGTTTCCTATTTATTTTCATTTCTTCTGCTTTGTGTTTTTTCTGCACTGTATTTAAAGTGAGTTGAAAAGTGTTAACTACATAAAGCCAAATTCTGTTTATATTAGTTTCATGTTTTCAAGTTATTAAAAAAAACTCAAGGATCAAAATATATTATTTAAAAAATTAGCAATCAATAGATTGCTAGCAACACAATTATATTTCAATTGAGAAATATAACAAATGCAAAAATGACTTCAAACATCGATATAGATTATATATTTACTTATATAATTTATGTTTATTAATATATTATATTATTAATTTACCAAATGATGTATTTATTATCATCTAGTCATAAGATACATTCTTTTTTAGGTGATCTACTAATGGATAAGAATCCTGACATATCTTTTAGGAAGACTGAAACCAATAGATGATCAATAGACCTGGCCCAATTTTTCACTATCCTCATAACAACTGCTTCCAGGAACTAAAGTAAAGTTACACTATGTGGCTATGTTGAAGGAAAGAAGATGTCATCAAAATATGTTGATATACACTGGGTGCTTTTTCTTTAGAAGAAGTAACAGCTAAAACAGTTCTTCTGGAAAATGTAGATATGCATACATATCAAAATTTATTTTATCTCGCTCTAAGATAAAAGGCCCTAGTAAACTCAAAGACTTACTCTCATTAGAATGATTTTCTAAGGTAAAGTTTTGTCAAAACTAGTGAGTTACCATAATAATTTGTTTTCACAATGAAGTCTCATCAATATACACAGCACGAACTCCTTGCTTCCATGTTTGTAGTAAGTATATAAGAAACAAAAAATAAACTATGAACCCACTGTCAATAGACCTTGACGGATTCCTCTGTAGGTCTATTTTAAAAAAGTGACTTAGGGAATATCAGGCAATCAGTTCTTTCGGTCTTGTAAAGAAACTCCTCTGAGAAAATCAATCTAACAATTTCTGATGTGTGAAAACATGGTACAAAGATGGAGTATTACAATGTTCAAGACCCTGAAGCCAGCTTCCACTAGACCCAACTCCATTTCTGATGCTCCAACAGTTCACTGACTTAAGGCATTCAATTCCTCTTTCCTTTTGTATTGCTTTTTGATGTAACTCTTTTCTCTTTGAAACAGAAGTATCCTGACTTAAAGGAAAGAAGTTAAATGAAAAGTTTTACAAGTTCAACTGAGGTTCAACAGAGGGACTTTAGGATACTAACAGAGAAAGTAGGAAAAATATGATGGAAATTGAAATCAGGACATTTACAAAGTATCTCAGTGATACTTTGGGACCATGAATATCAGAAATAGAGTTTCTGTTTTCATTGATAGGGAAAGTCACTTTCTCCTCTTTTTCCTTTCTTTTTCCCCCCTTATTTATTCTCTTTAATATTGCATGATTAATTTGAATCACCACAAACTTGACAGAATGTGAAAACATTTTAGACACCAGAAATGTTGCTAAACATTGAAGTAAATAGATGAATATCCATCAATTTTTACATTGTCAATAGCAGTTGAAAACGTGGATACTAGAGATATTTTACAAAAGATTGATGTATCATTGTGCATGATATAGGCGATAGCTTAAAAATATGAATGATACAGTAGAATGACAGTCAAAGTGAAAATTTGAACTTAAGATATCAACCTTGGGCTGAGAAATATCATATCTACTGCGGTCTCATAATTTGAAAGTTAGAATCAGAAATAAAATAAATGTAAGGAACTAGGGTAAGGACAAAATAACCATATTTAAGATTATTTAGATTTATAAATATTTATCAAAGAATTAAAAATATAATTTTATATTAAAATCTTAAGAAATATTTTGAAAAGTTGACTTCTATTTAAAGCAAAGTTTGATCAATTGTGACTTGTTTTATTATCCTAAAAAAGTTTGTCTCTGATTTAAAAAAGACAAAGCAAGACAACTAAAGGTCTCTCTTGAGAAAGTTCAGTTTAAGACAAAAACAAAAATTATTCTTTGGTGTACTGACAGGGTATCTAGCAGGAATTGCTTTTGAGGCCAAGCAACTTGATTATTTTAGTGTGTACTGTTTTAATTAAGTTAGTATCTTAAATGTTATACTTACACAGTCTTTCTTAATTTGTCCTTAAACTTGGGTTCATGGAAAGGTCATTGGTAATGATAATAAACCTTAAGAGCGCCTTAGTGATGGATTTTTCTTCAGTTGCTTATCACTGGGGGAGTGCTATAGCTAGAAAGTAGGGAGCAGTAATTAAGAACACAGCATCCTTCAGGGTTTCTACTAGAAGTCTAACTCAGGATTGGTGGGAATTAATGCAAATACTTGCTGAAATTCTTAGAATTATAATGCATTCAATTTCTCAGCTAGTGCTAAAATTTAGACAATTTTTTTTGCAGCAAAATGTATTGCATCCTATTAGTGTGTCCAGAGATTAAAAGTAGTTTTGAACATTTTGAACATTAATTACACCTTTTGTGAAAAGTTTGGGCTACTTTAAGGACAGCTACATGCATACAAGTTTGTGAATATACGGTGATGTAATGAAGTAATGCAGTTTAAAGTTTTTGATAATATTGCTTATATATTATTTTAACTATAAGGGAGTAATATTTAGCAAACATTCATTGGATATTCAAAGGAGTTCATCACAGAGGGGAATAAATAATTTTTCAGAAAATACTTTCATGAAACTACATATTTATGGAAAAACAGTAAAACTTAAAAACATGATAATTACATTAAAAATGAAACAAAGTAATAATTACAGAGTATAATATGCATAGGATGCTTTTTATAATGATGACATATTAATTTTCACTTTAAATCAGACATTTTATTGTAAAGTTTTAGATGCTTCAATGTCTGTTCTGTGATCACAATTACATAATAATTTTAATAAAATATGTATAAAAAGCATATTAGAAATGCCATTGATACTTCAATGTGTTTTAAAAAAGATATAAATGTAATACACTCTTTTGGCAAATTTTCAGTTGGATGAATCATGATGTTCTGATATAGAAATAAGTTCATCAAAAACTGACATAATTATAATTTTACAACAATGAAAATATCAGATTTAACATTAATATAAAAATTCACATTAGATAGATATTATATACAACATAGAATATTATATAATTATGTGAAAAAATTGCCCCCTTTATTAAATATAATTTTGTGAGGTTTATATGAACACTCAATTATAATTGATATATAATTAACCTCCAATAGTAGAAAGATTTCATAATTTGTTTCATATTCTCTTTTTACCTGTTACCTGCATATTTGCACCAGATTTTCAACCAAACCATTATCATGAATCGTTCTTGCCATTTTACCAATATCCTCCCAAATACTGAATCTAGTTCTCAGTATTCATTTTTTAACATTATAGAGTCATTAGCAAGTAACCAAATTTACCTAATAGGTCACCAGCAAGATTCAACTATATTTTCCTATTTTCTCTATCTTGTAACATTTGGACTGAAGAATGGTATACAATCTAACTTCCATGTGTGGTAAGTTAAATAATGATCCCAGATATACCCAATAAATACATGAGGGTCCTTTCAGTGTTGAGGAGTAAGGCAGAAGAATCATTATCAGAGTAACATGAGAAATGTCTGACTAGTCACTACTGGCTTTATAGTGAGAAAAAGACTATGAGAAAAAGAATTCAGCCTCTAAACAGTAAATATATTTTACATTAGAATTGCTGAAAGAAATGCAGCCCTAGAGACACACTGGTTTTAGTACATAGGATTCACTTTAGACCTCTGACCTTCAAGACTGTAATAAAGTAGTATTGTTTGGTAATTTTGTTACAGCAACAATAGAAAACTAATAAAACACTCCCAACTAATGATTACTTTTTCTCAATCTCCTTTGTTAATTCTTCACATCTCTTCTTCCGTGTGCCAGATGAAAGTCTTAGGACCACCTTACCTAAATTTGCCTAATATGTTTTTTGTCCAAACTTATTTATGGTTTTAGAAGTTCTCAATATACCGAAGACAATCACTTGGAGATAAAATTGTTTTTTTCCCCCAAATATGTTGAAGTCCTAATTCACAGTACCTATTAGTGTGATCATATTTAGAAACAGCATCTTTGCAGATAACAATATTAAAAATGGGTAATTATATTGTACCCTAAATCAGCATGATTGGTATCCTTATATGAAGAGGCAAATACTATGTGAATACCCAGAAACACAGGGGAAAGTTCATGCGGTGACAGGTAGAGATTGAGGTGATGCAGCAATAAGTCAATGAATGCCAAGTATGAAGAAGGTAGGAAGAGGAAAGGACACTTTACACAGAGTATCAGAAGGAACATGGCTCTGACAAAACCTTGATTTTGTACTTCTAGCCTCAAGAATAGTGAGCCAATAAACTGTGAGGAAAGAATTTCTTTAATAATTCAATTTATCTTGAAAAATATGCTAGAACCTGACCACTTTACACTACCACCACCCTAGTCTATTAAAATTGAACTTGATTATGATTATCACAGTGTCATAACTAGTTTTCCTTCTGCTCTTATTCCTCTACAGTTTATTCTTAACAAAAAAAGATTGAATTTTATCCAATTAACATAGAACAACCTCAATGAATTATCATTTGCAAAGTGGCAAATATCTCTATAACTAGAACTACAAACACATTATCTAAGTTCAATGAAATAATATTGTAAAAAGGCTAATCATACCTTCTCAATTTTGATTCAAAATATGCCATTTATTCATTGGGTGGTTTTAGGCAGGTGATATCTTGTCCTTTAAATACAATTTTAATTCTGGTTGAGAAAGCTACTAATATTTTCCAAAAGAATTTTTAGCACAGGCCCTAATAAAATGTGCTCTGAAAATGGTGGCAATAGTTATTATCAATAGGAAAAATGAACTCCTGAATTACAAAATATGACCAAATCCACCATTCCTACACTCTCACTCATCAGTCTCCTGTAACATTTCATCAAAAGGCAAAAATAAAGCTACATATACGCAGAGACATTTTCATTTCTAAGCAGAAATATTTCTTTAGATTTGGCAGATGGTCCCTGAATAAGTTTCAACAATTATTTGGGATCATTAACTCTGAATTGTACTAAGAAGTATAAGCAAATCCTGCATGTAAGAAACTAGTTCATTTACTTTACAAAGCAATCACATTACATGTCTAATGGGAGGATGAGGGGCCTAGAAGTTGCCAGATATAATGAAAAAGTATACAAAAATTGGAAATAGAAGACTTTGGTTGTTGTGTTTTCCTACTGTGTCTCTGTGTGTGTATACATTATATATATGTGTGTGTGTGTATATATATGAAAATATATATATATATATATACATGCCACACACACAAGGATATATAGACACACATGCACATACATATTATATATATAAATTAATATATATTATCTATTATGTATTTACTTCATAAGAAAAAAATAAGATCTTTTCCAAACTACTTACCTTAACTAGAAGATAATATCAGCAATTTTTAGATGCTATCTTTTTTAGTTCCCCTGAAGTATCTTTTAAAGAGTACATTTTTCCTTACCCAGTTCAACCTAAAAATATATATATAACTTTCAGATATTTGGGTGGGTGCTATCTCTTAGATTACTATTTTAAATATTAAGTAGCACTTATAAATTTCATGGTATCAGAAAAAGTCTGAATGGTGTGGTTTTTTAGTTGTCTGTTTATGTTCATTATCATATGTGATCATCTTTTCTGAGTCCACAATGGTTGCTATAGGTAGTGTAGTGACATTATTTCTTAATCTGTGAAGCAAAGTATCTTCACATTTAGTCTATTTAAGCACATCAGTTTTTTTCTTTATACTTCAATATTCTGTCACCCAGGATTATAAGCTCCAGTATCTCATTGC